>JALDNG010000203.1:0-85000 GCA_024349245.1 Neodontobutis hainanensis
TATATCCTCGAGTCAAGAAAATAGTTTAAACGCTGCTGGACGTTTGTTCTTTTGAGTCAAAATAAAGACGTGTTACATTTACAATACAACTCTTACTCTCTTCACATTTAACACTTTGGTCCAGACAACACCAGACAGAAATATTAAAGATGAACCTTTTTGCAGCTGCGTTTCTGTCCAGATCCTTTTCTGATCTTTTGTGTGACACTGTTGGACAGACTTTATGTTTCAAAATGTGTTCCGTAGAAGGTAGTCTCTGCAGAAATAAACAGGACTGAGGTGATTAACCTGCACTAATCCTGTTTTTGTGCATTATTGCTGTTTGCAGCTCGATCGAGACGTCTAACTGGACTTCAGTCTTACTCCGAGTTCAAAGACAGTCGAACGGATCAGTCCACAGGCGACTCTCGGACTAACGCTGGACTAACGCTGGACAAAAGCAGACGTAACAAAGACTAAAGGGCAGCGTGTTATTAGAAAACCCACCTGTGACACCTCTTTGGCAGAGTAAAGCTTTCTTTTTATTCACGTTTATCCAAAAGTCCCTGAGTCTCCACTGACTTACAGCTGTTTCATTAAAGCTCGTCTCTCGTGTTGGATTCTGGGACATTATTGGGATAAAAGAGTTACTGATAGAACATTTACTGATACTGTGCTAATGATAAACCTGATAAATATGAACAGGAAGAACCCTCAGGTGAGCAGAAAAGGGGCAGGTGTCTGTTGCTCCAGCAGGTGGTTCAAACTGAAGCAGCAGTCCTTAAACTCCGACACAGAGGGGTCAGCGTTGGTCCCAGTTCGTGGGAACAAAGTGTGAGTGGCAGCAGGACATGACGGACTAAAAAGTGCAGAGTCGGTTTGGGTCAGTAGTTTATCAGACGTCCACAGCAGCAGCTCAGGCCGGACACCGCCGAGTCGTGGACTGAAGAGTCAAAGCTCCGAGCCCCTTCACGTCTGGAGGGTCTACTTCCCAAAAACGTTGTCGTACTCGATCAGGATGAGCTCCACGATCTGGTTCTGGTAGACCATGTGCACGGCCATGTTCCAGGTCTCGGTCTCAGGTCGCAGCAGCGTGGGCCCGAACACGATGGCCACGCTCTGGATGGTCATGCGGTTCTCCTCGCCGTGCTCCACCACTCTGTGAACGGGACACACAGTCAGGGGGGTGAGAGGTCAAAGAGCAGAGGTCAGTGTGATCAGGTCCAAATCGAGCAGCACTACTTCATCTTAAAAAGCTTTTCAGTGTTGAGTTCACTGATGAAGACCTGTCCTGTTTCCAGTGGAGAACAGTGTGAGCAGTCATTTGTTTAATGTGTTTGATGTGTGTCCTTCGCTCAAACATTAAATAATGAACCAGGTCTAACTCTATCAGAGGCCTTTATATTAAAAACCACCCAAAGATCCACATTTAATTATTCATGCTTGTTTAAATAAACCTGTTATGAATTAAATACAGGTCGGTTCTGTGGAAGTGAGTCTCGAGTGCTGATTTTTCCCATACTTCCTGAGGTGCTTGAACAGAGCCTGCATCGTGTCGTGGTTGGGTTTCGGCAACTGTCGGACCAGGTCTTTGATCGACTGGACTCTCTGTTTGTGATCGGGACTCTCTGCAACAACAGAAATAACATTACTATAAAATCCATCTAAAACCTGTTCAAATCCATCTAAAACCTGTTCTAATCCAACTAAAAACTGTTCAAAACCACCTAAAACCTGTTCTAATCTAAATAAAACCTGTTAAAATCCAACTAAAACTGTTCTAATCCAACTAAAACCTGTTAAAATCCACCTAAAACCTGTTCAAATCCAACTAAAACCTGTTCAAATGTAAATAAACCCTGTTCTAATCCATCTAAAACCTGTTAAAATCCACCTAAAACCTGTTCAAATCCAACTAAAACCTGTTCAAATCCATCTAAAACCTGTTCAAATCCAACTAAAACCTGTTCAAATCCAACTAAAACCTGTTCAAATCCAACTAAAACCTGTTCAAATCCAACTAAAACCTGTTCAAATCCAACTGAAACCTGTTCAAATCCAACGTGTGTCCTCAGTGTGTCCTCTGTGAGTCCTCAGTGAGTCCTCAGTGAGTCCTCAGTGTGTCCTCAGTGTGTCCTCAGTGAGTCCTCTGTGAGTCCTCAGTGAGTCCTCAGTGTGTCCTCAGTGTGTCCTCAGTGTGTCCTCTGTGAGTCCTCTGTGGGTCCTCAGTGTGTCCTCTGTGTGTCTTCAGTGTGTCCTCTGTGAGTCCTCAGTGTGTCATCAGTGAGTCCTCCGTGTGTCATCAGTGAGTCCTCCGTGTGTCCTCAGTGAGTCCTCCGTGTGTCCTCAGTGTGTCCTCTGTGAGTCCTCAGTGAGTCCTCAGTGAGTCCTCAGTGTGTCCTCAGTGAGTCCTCTGTGAGTCCTCAGTGAGTCCTCAGTGTGTCCTCAGTGTGTCCTCAGTGTGTCCTCAGTGAGTCCTCAGTGTGTCCTCAGTGAGTCCTCAGTGTGTCCTCAGTGTGTCCTCTGTGAGTCCTCAGTGTGTCCTCAGTGTGTCCTCAGTGTAATTTCCCCTCTGCATATGACAGGTGCTGCTCTTGGGGGGGCAGACGGGGGCTCAAGTGCTTCTTTATGTGTGTGCAGGTTGAGGTCTCCAATTAAATAAAAAAAAAAAAAGGGCAGGGTACATCCTGGACAGTGTCCAGTTAGTCCCAGAGCCCAATCTGAACTAATAAAAAGTTTGCAGCTCTTTTATGACAGAATTGATAAACCTGAAAACATTTAGACAAGAGTCATTTATATGAGTTCTGAGATGTTCCGTTTTGTTTTATAGTATAGACCTTTTGCTCATTGGGCTCAAGTTTTGAAAATTGTGCGTTCATTTCGAAACTAAGCGATTACAAAAACTGTAAAAACAGTTCTGTTTGTCCAAGTGGTGTTGCCGTACTGTAACTGCCTGAACAGCAGATTATATTTTTGATGCAGATGTGGTCAGGACTGTCCCTAGAGTGACCAGGTGTCCCACTTAGTTTTTAGGACTAACTGTATTTTCAACAGAAATGGTGAGACTATGTGCTGCTTTCTGATTGGCTGTAGTTTGTTCCAGAAAGACAGTCTCTGCTTCGTGTCCTGTGGAAATAAATCAGCCGTATTCAAGTGCAGGGTGTCGTTTGAGTGACAGCTCCAGCTCTGGTCTGGCTTCACAATCAGTGTTTTTCATCAACAGTAAAATGCAAAAGGAGGAGACGACATTTTCTAAATGTTCATCATGAGACGAGTTTATTCCAGAGAAAGACAGCTGTGTTTGTTCTGCAGACGTACATTCACCTCGAGAAGAGCTGGCTCACTTTAAAACTGTTTTATCATCAATATCCTCATCATTCATCCCCCTTTTCTACATCCACACCATAAACACTGCACAGAGACACACTTTTAAAGTCTTTGCATTAAAATTATATCCTCGAGTCAAGAAAATAGTTTGTACGCTGCTGGACGTTTGTTCTTTTGAGTCAAAATAAAGACGTGTTACATTTACAATACAACTCTTACTCTCTTCACATTTAACACTTTGGTCCAGAGAACACCAGACAGAACTATTAAAGATGAACCTTTTTGCAGCTACGTTTCCGTCCAGCCCCTTTTCTGATCTTTTGTGTGACACTGTTGGACAGACTTTATGTTTCAAAAAGACAAGTGCAATGTGTTCCGTAGAAAGTAGTCTCTGCAGAAATAAACAGGACTGAGGTGTATTAAACTGCACTAATCCTGTTTTTGTGCATTATTGCTGTTTGCAGCTCGATCGAGACGTCTAACTGGACTTCAGTCTTACTCCGAGTTCAAAGACACTCGAACGGATCAGTCCACAGGCGACTCTCGGACTAACGCTGGACTAACGCTGGACAAAAGCAGACGTAACAAAGACAAAAGGGCAGCGTGTTATTAGAAAACCCACCTGTGACACCTCTTTGGCAGAGTAAAGCTTTCTTTTTATTCACGTTTATCCAAAAGTCCCTGAGTCTCCACTGACTTACAGCTGTTTCATTAAAGCTCGTCTCTCGTGTTGGATTCTGGGACATTATTGGGATAAAAGAGTTACTGATAGAACATTTACTGATACTGTGCTAATGATAAACCTGATAAATATGAACAGGAAGAACCCTCAGGTGAGCAGAAAAGGGGCAGGTGTCTGTTGCTCCAGCAGGTGGTTCAAACTGAAGCAGAGGTCCTTAAACTCCGACACAGAGGGGTCAGCGTTGGTCCCAGTTCGTGGGAACAAAGTGTGAGTGGCAGCAGGACGTGACGGACTAAAAAGTGCAAAGAGTCAGTTTGGGTCAGTAGTTTATCAGACGTCCACAGCAGCAGCTCAGGCCGGACACCGCCGAGTCGTGGTCTGAAGAGTCAAAGCTCCGAGCCCCTTCACGTCTGGAGGGTCTACTTCCCAAAAACGTTGTCGTACTCGATCAGGATGAGCTCCACGATCTGGTTCTGGTAGACCATGTGCACGGCCATGTTCCAGGTCTCGGTCTCAGGTCGCAGCAGCGTGGGCCCGAACACGATGGCCACGCTCTGGATTGTCATGCGGTTCTCCTCGCCGTGCTCCACCACTCTGTGAACGGGACACACAGTCAGGGGGGTGAGAGGTCAAAGAGCAGAGGTCAGTGTGATCAGGTCCAAAGCGAGCAGCACTACTTCATCTTAAAAAGCTTTTCAGTGTTGAGTTCACTGATAAAGACCTGTCCTGTTTCCAGTGGAGAACAGTGTGAGCAGTCGTTTAATGTGTTTGGTGTGTGTCCTTCGCTCAAACATTAAATAATGAACCAGGTCTAACTCTATCAGAGGCCTTTATATTAAAAACCACCCAAAGATCCACATTTAATTATTCATGCTTGTTTAAATAAACCTGTTATGAATTAAATACAGGTCGGTTCTGTGGAAGTGAGTCGCGAGTGCTGATTTTTCCCATACTTCCTGAGGTGCTTGAACAGAGCCTGCATCGTGTCGTGGTTGGGTTTCGGCAGCTGTCGGACCAGGTCTTTGATCGACTGGACTCTCTGTTTGTGATCGGGACTCTCTGCAACAACAGAAATAACATTACTATAAAACCCATCTAAAACCTGTTCTACTCCAACTAAAACCTGTTAAAACCACCTAAAACCTGTTCAAATCCAACTAAAAACTGTTCAAATCCAACTAAAACCTGTTCAAATCCAACTAAAACCTGTTCAAATCCAACTAAAAACTGTTCAAATCCAACTAAAAACTGTTCAAATCCATCTAAAACCTGTTCAAATCCAACTAAAACCTGTTCAAATCCATCTAAAACCTGTTCAAATCCAACTAAAACCTGTTCAAATCCATCTAAAACCTGTTCAAATCCAACTAAAACCTGTTCAAATCCAACTAAAACCTGTTCAAATCCAACTAAAACCTGTTCAAATCCATCTAAAACCTGTTCTAATACAACTAAAATCTGTTCAAATCCATCTAAAACCTGTTCTAATTCATCTAAAACCTGTTCAAATCCAACTAAAACCTGTTCTAATCCAACTAAAACCTGTTCAAATCCAACTAAAACCTGTTCAAATCCAACTAAAACCTGTTCTAATCCAACTAAAACCTGTTCAAATCCATCTAAAACCTGTTCAAATCCAAATAAATCTTGTTCAAATCCAAATAAAACCTGTTCAAATCCATCTAAAACCTGTTTAAATCTATCTAAAACCTGTTTAAATCTATCTAAAACCTGTTCTACTCCAACTAAAACCTGTTCTAATCCATCTAAAACCTGTTCAAATCCATCTAAACCCTAAAGCACATGAAGAGAACGTACTGATGGCGCTGACGAAGTCGTGGAACTGGCCGTATGTGAAGAGTGGCTCGGGCAGCTCTCTGAAGAACATCTTTAACGCTCCGGTCGTCACGTGGATGTCCTCCCATTTCCCGTCGGACAGGTTCACCTTCTCGTCTGAAAAACCCGAGAGAGTCAGAGTAGGTCCTGCCGCTGAGACTCTGCAGGTCCCACACACACTCACCGTGATTCACAGCAAAGCGCAGTTTCTGAATAACAGCCAGGTTCCCACTGACTCTGTACAGACCGTCCACACACAGACCTGCAAGGCATCATGGGAAAAAAAACACAGCAACATTATGTGACAAAGCAACAGTGACTTCAATCTGTTCATGACGTTATCAAGAAAACAACCTTTGCAATCATTTAATGTAGGCTCCGACCTTCAAAAACCTGCTCTAATCCAACAAAAACCTGTTCTAATCCAACAAAAACCTGTTCTAATCCAACAAAAACCTGCTCTAATCCAAGTAAACCCTGTTCTAATCCAACTAAACCCTGTTCTAATCCAAGTAAAACCTGCTCTAATCCAACTAAAACCTTTTCTAATCCAAATAAAACCAGTTCTAATCCAACTAAAACCTGTTCTAATCCAACTAAAACCTGTTCTAATCCAAGTAAAACCTGTTCTAATCCAACTAAAACCTTTTCTAATCCAAATAAAACCAGTTCTAATCCATCTAAAACCTGTTCTAATCCATGTAAAACCTGTTCTAATCCAACTAAAACCTGTTCTAATCCAAATAAAACCTGTTCTAATCCAACTAAAACCTGTTCTAATCCAACTAAAACCTGTTCTAATCCCACTAAAACCTGCTCTATTCCATCTAAAACCTGTTCTAATCCATCTAAAGCCCTGTTGCTAATGTAAACTACAGCATGTTTAATTCTTGAGCCCGACGTGAGCAGCTGAAAACACAGAAACTGTATTAGAGTCCATGGTCCCTCTGGTTTTTGTCGCAGGAGCTGCAGACACTCACCGTTGGTCTCCACGTGTTCGATGCACAGTCGGACGAATCTGGGCACAGAGCTGCTCTCTCTCTGACACAGACTGGACAGACTGCAGCCGAACACCTGATCTGGAGTCAGAACACACGACCCTTCACATCTGAAACCAGTGCATGATGGGAAATAGAACATAACTGCTCCAAAATATTTCAACTATTTAACCATCGCTTCATGGGCAAAAGAATTTATAGTTGGTTTAAATAAAACCAAACCTTTCCCTTTTCTGGAGAAAACTGATGTAGGGAATTCTCACCAGATCAACTTCATACAGAACCAAATCAGGCGCTCTTCTGAACCTTCTGGTGGTTTTAGAGGTTTTATCCCAAAGAGACACACAGAACCAACACTTTTAAAAAAGGAGAAAAGTCTATTTCTTCATTAAGCTTTGGAAAACAAATTGCATTTAAAGCTTTGATCCAATATGTTTCGTGTTGCAAAAGAAAGTTCAATCCATCACCACCTCTTGAGTTCTGTTGGAACTGTTCTTGTATGGATTCAGTGAGTTTTCCCTTTTCCTTAATGAATTATCTTTAAAAGGTTACCTTTGATGTAGCCCTTGTCCCTCACGGCCTGCAGCGTGGGACGTTTCGTCAAGAACTTCTTCAGTTTGTGTCTGGTTTTCTTGTCCTGAGAGACGTCCGTGCTGGTGGAGGTCTTCACGGCTGTGGACGAGAAACAGGTTCAGACAACGTTCTCTAGGACTCGTCCAAAAACAGACGCTCATGCATCAGAGTCCACTGTCCTCTCCACTCTCTCACAGGTGAGCACAGGTAACACAGGTGAACACAGGTGACACAGGTAAAAACAGGTGAGCACAGGTGAACACAGGTAAACACAAGTGAGCACAGGTGAACACAGGTAAAAACAGGTGAACACAGGTGAGCACAGGTGAGCACAGGTGAGCACAGGTGAACACAGGTAAAAACAGGTGAACACAGGTAAACACAAGTGAGCACAGGTGAACACAGGTAAAAACAGGTGAACACAGGTGAACACAGGTGAACACAGGTAAACACAAGTGAGCACAGGTGAACACAGGTAAACACAAGTGAGCACAGGTGAACACCGGTGACACAGGTAAAAACAGGTGAGCACAGGTGAACAGAGGTAAAAACAGGTGAGCACAGGTGACACAGGTGAGCACAAGTGACACAGGTGAACACAGGTAAACACAGGTAACACAGGTAACACAGGTGAGCACAGGTGAGCACAGGTGAGCACAGGTGAGCACAGGTGAGCACAGGTGAGCACAGGTGAGCACAAGTGAGCACAGGTGAACACAGGTAAACACAAGTGAGCACAGGTGAACACCGGTAAACACAGGTAAACACAAGTGAGCACAGGTGAACACAGGTAAACACAAGTGAGCACAGGTGAACACAGGTGACACAGGTAAAAACAGGTGAGCACAGGTGAACACAGGTTACACAGGTGAACAGAGGTAAAAACAGGTGAGCACAGGTGACACAGGTGAGCACAAGTGACACAGGTGAACACAGGTAAACACAGGTAAACACAGGTAAACACAGGTAAACACAGGTAAACACAGGTAAACACAGGTAACACAGGTAACACAGGTGAGCACAGGTGAGCACAGGTGAGCACAGGTGAGCACAGGTGACACAGGTGAGCACAGGTGAGCACAGGTGAGCACAGGTGAACACAGGTGAACACAGGTAAAAACAGGTGACACAGGTAAAAACAGGTGAACACAGGTAACACAGGTAACACAGGTAAAAACAGGTGAACACAGGTGACACAGGTGAACACAGGTGAGCACAGGTGAACACAGGTGACACAGGTGAGCACAGGTGAACACAGGTGAACACAGGTTACACAGGTAAACACAGGTAAATTCAGGTAAACAGACCTCTGCCTTTCGTGGATTCTCGGTGCTCTTTCTCTTTGTCAGTTTTCTCTTTCCCGGGCGACTCGGGCAGGTCCTCTTCGATGGCCTCGTCGGACTCCCACGCCTAAAACACAGCACATTTACAGAGTTCCAAAGTGAGCTCAGAGAGGTGCAGAAGGAGCAACATCCTTAAACCCACGCTGACGTTATGTTGGTGTGTGTTTCCTCGGTAACAGAGTGTGAACCAGGTTTTATACTTTTGTCTGGTTTATTACAAAACATTCATCACAGAGCACTCATTACTGCGTCTTCGACTGAAAATCCTTCATTAACACGTTTGTTTTTCTGCCTTTATTCTAAAAGACACATTTAACAGTTCAAGTCTATGACACAAATCACTTCAGCGCCATCTGGTGGTGAAGAGAACAGTTTGAATGCGTTTGTAGTGAAGCTGTGTGGACAGAGACATTTTAACAGCGTTGGTTTTAAAGGTTCCACTATTTTAAGAAATTATTTTCCAAGAAATATTCAATATTATTTTTCTTATTATTTGAGGCCAGCACTTTTTCTTTAACAACAGCAGGGTTTTTCCTCAGGTTTGATTTCCACATGACACTTCAATATTAATATTTAAATACAATGCTCATGAAATTTTACCTAAAAAGTAAAAAAGTTTTTTTTGGTAAAAAAAAATAGCCCTAAGACTTTAAATTGTCAGTGGGGTTTATTCAGGGCGTGTGAGGTTCTTGCATTTATTCAGAGACAGTCGGTTTTCAGACTAAATACACACAAAGTTTGGATATTTTATAAAAATTCCAAAACCATTTCAAAACCTGAAACTTCCCGAATGACCAGATCTTCTTGATCACGAGAGAACCCTGGGAACCTCTGTGGCAATGACAAGTCCCAAACAGTTTTACAGCATTTTGTCGCATCTTTGTGGCGTTTGTCAGATTCCTGCAGCGTTTCATCCTGCAGAGTCTTTAGACTCAACACAGCGTTACGGTCTGTTCTGCGCCTGTGTTTTTATTGCTGTTCTTCACTCTTCATGATGCATTGTGGGAAACTGAGTGTTTCAGGTGACAGGTGTTACTCACGTGAGCGCTGATGGAGTCCTGCAGCGCTCGGAACCAGTCGCTGATGAGGCTGTCGTTGTCAGACTGGATCAGCAGCTCTAAGCCCTGCCGCGTCTTCAGCTGCACACAGAACGATTCAGAAAGAGTTTACTTTGGTTTAAAGGCTGCTAAATGTTGGCCCTTCGCCGGCGCCACCTCGAGGACGTGCTTCTTGCTGGACTTGTCTTTGGAGGCAAACTCCACGGAGCCGCCCTTCAGATCCACCGTGAGCTCGGGTTTGGGCTGGCCTCCTCCGAACTGCCCCGAGACAGACGAGTGTTAGAGTCGTTTAGACTCAATATAAGAACTTTAAACAACACTAGTGACACGAGACAGGTGAACACAGGTGACACAGGAAAAAACAGGTGAACACAGGTGAACACAGGTGAACACAGGTGACACAGATGAGCACAGGTAAATTCAGGTAAATTCAGGTAAATTCAGGTAAACACAGACCTCTGCCTTTCGTGGATTCTCGGTGCTCTTTCTCTTTGTCAGTTTTCTCTTTCCCGGGCGACTCGGGCAGGTCCTCTTCGATGGCCTCGTCGGACTCCCACGCCTAAAACACAGCACATTTACAGAGTTCCAAAGTGAGCTCAGAGAGGTGCAGAAGGAGCAACATCCTTAAACTGTTGTGGGCAAAAACTGACCTCTCAGTCTTTGGCACAATCGGATGGAATAAGTCATGAACGCACCAACATTTCAGTGCCATAGAGTCTTTATTGTTCACAACCAACACAATAAACGACCCGAGTAGACACACCTGCTCTACTGATGATTACACATTAGACCCAAGCTTTTATACAGTTTTCGCATGACAGTTTATTTATGTCTATTTCGTTAGGGCTTTGAGGACCCCTCCTCATCGGCATCTTCTTCCTTTGAAACCTGGTTTCTCCAGACAAAGACTCTCTGTCCTGTCCAGTAAATGTTCCCTGTGTGTGTTTGCACAACCACCTTATCATGATTTAAACCATACATTTTTGACATCATGTTTTCTCTTTTACCTTCCCATGGTCCTAGCTGTGTTGTCATAACATATTCTCATCCATGCAAAAGTATAAATCCAAAGATAAGTAACATAAACCCCCCAGAAGTGAATAATAACCTAAGCACACAAAAACAAACCCATCACATAGAAATATTACATCCTTAAACCCACGCCGACGTTACGGTGTTGTGTGAACCAGGTTTTATACTTTTGTCTGGTTTATTACAAAACATTCATCACAGAGCACTCATTACTGCGTCTTCGACTGAAAATCCTTCATTAACACGTTTGTTTTTCTGCTTTTATTATAAAAGACACATTTAACAGTTCAAGTCTATGACACAAATCACTTCAGCGCCATCTGGTGGTGAAGAGAACAGTTTGAATGCGTTTGTAGTGAAGCTGTGTGGACAGAGACATTTTAACAGCGTTGGTTTTAAAGGTTCCACTATTTTAAGAAATTATTTTCCAAGAAATATTCAATATTATTTTTCTTATTATTTGAGGCCAGCACTTTTTCTTTAACAACAGCAGGGTTTTTCCTCAGGTTTGATTTCCACATGACACTTCAATATTAATATTTAAATACAATGCTCATGAAATTTTACCTAAAAAGTAAAAAAGTTTTTTTTGGTAAAAAAAAATAGCCCTAAGACTTTAAATTGTCAGTGGGGTTTATTCAGGCGTGTGAGGTTCTTGTATTTATCCAGAGACCGTCGGGGTTTCAGACTAAGTTTGGAGATTTTAAACAAATTCCAAAACCATTTCAAAACCTGAAACTTCCCGAATGACCAGATCTTCTTGATCACGAGAGAACCCTGGGAACCTCTGTGGCAATGACAAGTCCCAAACAGTTTTACAGCATTTTGTCGCATCTTTGTGGCGTTTGTCAGATTCCTGCAGCGTTTCATCCTGCAGAGTCTTTAGACTCAACACAGCGTTACGGTCTGTTCTGCGCCTGTGTTTTTATTGCTGTTCTTCACTCTTCATGATGCATTGTGGGAAACTGAGTGTTTCAGGTGACAGGTGTTACTCACGTGAGCGCTGATGGAGTCCTGCAGCGCTCGGAACCAGTCGCTGATGAGGCTGTCGTTGTCAGACTGGATCAGCAGCTCTAAGCCCTGCCGCGTCTTCAGCTGCACACAGAACGATTCAGAAAGAGTTTACTTTGGTTTAAAGGCTGCTAAATGTTGGCCCTTCGCCGGCGCCACCTCGAGGACGTGCTTCTTGCTGGACTTGTCTTTGGAGGCAAACTCCACGGAGCCGCCCTTCAGATCCACCGTGAGCTCGGGTTTGGGCTGGCCTCCTCCGAACTGCCCCGAGACAGACGAGTGTTAGAGTCGTTTAGACTCAATATAAGAACTTTAAACAACACTAGTGACACGAGACAGGGCAAGAATGCATCGAATAGAGCTGCTCACATTTAAGTAACAAAGGCTAATCAAAATAAAATATGCAACATGATGGTTTTGTTTTTGTTGACTCCATGTGTGTGCTTCAGTGAGTGGGTAGAGAACATTAGTGAGTAACTCTAATTATCCAAACGTTTAGACAACTGCAGCTAAAAGCTACCAGCTCAAAGTCTCTGGAGGATTAGGACTGCTTCTGTTGGACCTTTACAGAGCGACAGATAACAGCAGCTGGAGGGGACAGAGTTATACACAGGTGGGGTTAGGACCTGTGCTTCCTCATCAAAGACTATTAAAGTGAGACTAACACATGTCGCTGAAGAAATTAAGTCCATCAGATTACTTGTGCACTCAGAAACATGCCAGAGGAACACTGCTGCTGAGGTTTGTTGCAGCTAGAGTCAAGGATTTAAACTTTTGTCTGGTTTATTACAAAACATTCATCACAGAGCACTCATTACTGCGTCTTCGACTGAAAATCCTTCATTAACACGTTTGTTTTTCTGCTTTTATTATAAAAGACACATTTAACAGTTCAAGTCTATGACACAAATCACTTCAGCGCCATCTGGTGGTGAAGAGAACAGTTTGAATGCGTTTGTAGTGAAGCTGTGTGGACAGAGACATTTTAACAGCGTTGGTTTTAAAGGTTCCACTATTTTAAGAAATTATTTTCCAAGAAATATTCAATATTATTTTTCTTATTATTTGAGGCCAGCACTTTTTCTTTAACAACAGCAGGGTTTTTCCTCAGGTTTCCACTTGATCTATTCCACATGACACTGTGATATTAATATTTAAATACAATGCTCATGAAAATGAGTGTTTATACCCGAAAAGTAAAAAAAGTGTTGTTTTTTTGGTAAAAGAAATAGCCCTAAGACTTTAAATTGTCAGTGGGGTTTATTCAGGGCGTGTGAGGTTCTTGTATTTATCCAGAGACCGTCGGGGTTTCAGACTAAGTTTGGAGATTTTAAACAAATTCCAAAACCATTTCAAAACCTGAAACTTCCTGAATGACCAGATCTTCTTGATCACGAGAGAACCCTGGGAACCTCTGTGGCAATGACAAGTCCCAAACAGTTTTACAGCATTTTGTCGCATCTTTGTGGCGTTTGTCAGATTCCTGCAGCGTTTCATCCTGCAGAGTCTTTAGACTCAACACAGCGTTACGGTCTGTTCTGCGCCTGTGTGTTTATTGCTGTTCTTCACTCTTCATGATGCATTGTGGGAAACTGAGTGTTTCAGGTGACAGGTGTTACTCACGTGAGCGCTGATGGAGTCCTGCAGCGCTCGGAACCAGTCGCTGATGAGGCTGTCGTTGTCAGACTGGATCAGCAGCTCTAAGCCCTGCCGCGTCTTCAGCTGCACACAGAACCATTCAGAAAGAGTTTACTTTGGTTTAAAGGCTGCTAAATGTCGGCCCTTCGGCCGGCGCTCACCTCGAGGACGTGCTTCTTGCTGGACTTGTCTTTGGAGGCAAACTCCACGGAGCCGCCCTTCAGATCCACCGTGAGCTCGGGTTTGGGCTGGCCTCCTCCGAACTGCCCCGAGACAGACGAGTGTTAGAGTCGTTTAGACTCAATATAAGAACTTTAAACAACACTAGTGACACGAGACAGGGCAAGAATGCATCGAATAGAGCTGCTCACATTTAAGTAACAAAGGCTAATCAAAATAAAATATGCAACATGATGGTTTTGTTTTTGTTGACTCCATGTGTGTGCTTCAGTGAGTGGGTAGAGAACATTAGTGAGTAACTCTAATTATCCAAACGTTTAGACAACTGCAGCTAAAAGCTACCAGCTCGAAGTCTCTGGAGGATTAGGACTGCTTCTGTTGGACCTTTACAGAGCGACAGATAACAGCAGCTGGAGGGGACAGAGTTATACACAGGTGGGGTTAGGACCTGTGCTTCCTCATCAAAGACTATTAAAGTGAGACTAACACATGTCGCTGAAGAAATTAAGTCCATCAGATTACTTGTGCACTCAGAAACATGCCAGAGGAACACTGCTGCTGAGGTTTGTAGAGAGGTCTGTTGCAGCTAGAGTCAAGGATTTAAAGTCCTGGAGTAACTGAACTGAAAGGTCCTGGAGTAACTCAACTGAAAAGTCCTGGAGTAACTGAACTGAAAAGTCCTGGAGTAACTCAACTGAAACGTCCTGGAGTAACTGAACTGAAAAGTCCTGGAGTAACTCAACTGAAAAGTCCTGGAGTAACTGAACTGAAAAGTCCTGGAGTAACTGAACTGAAAAGTCCTGGAGTAACTGAACTGAAACGTCCTGGAGTAACTCACCTGAAAAGTCCTGGAGTAACTGAACTGAAAAGTCCTGGAGTAACTGAACTGAAAAGTCCTGGAGTAACTGAACTGAAAAGTCCTGGAGTAACTGAACTGAAAAGTCCTGGAGTAACTGAACTGAAAAGTCCTGGAGTAACTGAACTGAAAAGTCCTGGAGTAACTGAACTGAAACGTCCTGGAGTAACTGAACTGAAAAGTCCTGGAGTAACTGAACTGAAAAGTCCTGGAGTAACTGAACTGAAACGTCCTGGAGTAACTGAACTGAAAAGTCCTGGAGTAACTGAACTGAAAAGTCCTGGAGTAACTGAACTGAAAAGTCCTGGAGTAACTGAACTGAAAAGTCCTGGAGTAACTGAACTGAAACGTCCTGGAGTAACTGAACTGAAACGTCCTGGAGTAACTGAACTGAAAAGTCCTGGAGTAACTGAACTGAAAAGTCCTGGAGTAACTGAACTGAAAAGTCCTGGAGTAACTGAATTGAAAAGTCCTGGAGTAACTGAACTGAAACGTCCTGGAGTAACTGAACTGAAAAGTCCTGGAGTAACTGAACTGAAACGTCCTGGAGTAACTGAACTGAAACGTCCTGGAGTAACTGAACTGAAACGTCCTGGAGTAACTGAACTGAAACGTCCTGGAGTAACTGAACTATGATCAGCCGGAGTCACAGCGGCCCATCACTGATAAACACTCTTTTCTCTTTTAGAGTTGGACTTGTATAAACATTAGCTTCAGACATGGCTCTAAAGTCCAGACGGAGCGCTCAGATCTAACCCTCTCAGTGTGTGCTGAATGTGTCCTAAAGTGTGAGTCAGAGGTCAGAGGTCAGGTAAACGGTCAGGACAGAGCTGTTTGATCAGAGAACACAGTTAAACTTCAGAGGAAGAGACGGACTCAAACGTCAGGTCTGAAAGGGGTTTTTAAGACACTCATTTACACTCCCATCGCCCTAAAACTGGGAGGTTGGCATTTCGAATCCCACTTAGTTCAAACTGTCGTTGTGCCCTTGGGCAAGACACTTAATCCTTCATGCCTGCAGTGGTGTTCCAGCTGTAACACTGGTGAATGGGTGAATGGAAGCTGCTACAAGGTGGAAAAGCCCCATTTAGCCTCTATGTTTTTTATTAAAGTAGAAACACAGATGTTCAGTGTTCAGCTGTCACTCACCCAGCTGGTCCCGCCTCCCTGACCTTTAGCGAATAACAACATGGATCCATCCAGCACCGTCCAATACGACGTCCAGTTTTTCCTGAAAACACATTGTGTTGTAAATCAACACTTTGATTGTTGCTCACCTCGTGTTAAAAGAGAATTCTGATAACTTCGTTTAACACTTCTCCAGATGTTTGTTGAGCTGTAGCAATTTCATCAATATCCTGACATTTAAGTTCAAAAGTCAGAATAACTCAAGAGAAGCCTCCTGCAGGTGGTACACACCTGTTTATTACTTTACTGTGAAATTACTATTTTAAAAGAATTTAACCACAACAGAGGATCATACAAGACCGTTTACGTTTAGACCCAAATTTACAATTGTTTTGCTGCAAAAAATAAAAATATAACCCCCTTAAGGTCATGGTCTCCTCCTTTTTAACTCTCGGCCTCAATCTGTCTCCTTCAAACTCTGACCTCCGAGTCTGGACCTGGTCTAAGACTGGACTAACACTGACCTCTGTGAGTCTGGACCTGGTCTAAGACCGGACTAACACTGACCTCTGTGAGTCTGGAGCTGGTCTAAGACTGGACTAACACTGACCTCTGTGAGTCTGGAGCTGGTCTAAGACCGGACTAACACTGACCTCTGTGAGTCTGGAGCTGGTCTAAGACTGGACTAACACTGACCTCCGTGAGTCTGGACCTGGTCTAAGTCTGGACTAACACTGAGCTCCGTGAGTCTGGACCTGGTCTAAGACTGGACCTGGTCTAAGTCTGGACCTGGACTGTTGTTAATGTATTCCACTGGTTGTCTTCTTGCTTTGGTCTAGACTCGGTCTTGGTCTTGAGCCGGACTCGTTTTCCCACAGGCTCCTCGCTGACGCTGAAGGGCTCAGGAATAATCTTAGAACCGAGTCTGGAGCGTGTTTTTCCTGAGACTGACCTGACTTTCTTTCCGTGCTCTGTGATCTTCGTCATGTTGAGGACGCTGCACTTTTCCGACGGCTGCAGAGAAACGAGAATCCACAGAAACGTGAGAACGGGTAAAAGTATTTATAGTGAACATGAGAAAAGAAAAGGTGTTGATCTGTTAAAAAAACCATCACCAGAGGCACCGCTGAAATGAAAGAGGAAAGAGATTATTCCGAGAGAAAAGCCCACCAGCAAACAAACAGTTTAATCAAAATGAAAGAAGCAGCTTCAGGTTCAGATCATGTGACGTGAGAGGAAAGTGTTTGGCTCTCAGGGCTCCCACTCTTTCAAACATCATTCTCCAGGACATTTTCATTATTTTTTATAAAAAAAAAGTTTTGTTATTGTTTCAAACAGTAAAGACAATTCTAAAGTAGTATTTGTAGTTTAAGTCCAATGGCCTTAAATCCAGCTTCAGACAGGGCCATGCTCTAAATGTTCTGTTGTGTTTATCTTGTGTCAGATCTGCTCAGATCCTCATCAGGAGACAATCCTCCTGATTTTTATTAGAAAAGGAAGTCACTGCACGTGCTCTAAAAGCTCCTCTGTGGAGTCTTTACTGCCATCTTGTGTTTGATCGGTGCAGTTCTCTTTAAATATCCAGGTTTGAGAGGGTTTGTGAGAAAGTGTGGGAGCCCCCAGAGGAGCCCCCGGAGGAGCCCACGGAGAAGCCCCCAGAGGAGCCCCGGAGGAGCCCCCAGAGGAGCCCCCGGAGGAGCCCAGGAGGAGCCCCTGAAGGAGCCCCCAGAGGACAGAGCGAGGTACTGACAGAGGAGCCCCCAGAGGAGCCCCCAGAGGAGCCCCCGGAGGAGCCCCCAGAGGAGCCCCTGGAGGAGCCCCCGGAGGAGTCCCCAGAGGAGCCCCTGGAGGAGCCCCCAGAGGACAGAGCGAGGTACTGACAGAGGAGGGGGGCTTTGGAGACGAGTGGACACACTCAGAGTCAGGAGAGCGAGGTCTGAGGCCTGGAGGAGCTTCCTGATGAAGAGACGAGAGGACAAGAGTCAGGACCAGACGGGGTTAACACAGAACACACATAACATTCAACAGGAACAGCTGTGAATATGACACTTGTGCTCAGAAGTTTACATACCCTGCCAGAATTTGTGATTTTGTTTTGGACCATTTTTCAGAGAGTATGAATGAAAACACAGAAACCTTTCTTTCACTCAGAGTTAGTGTTTGGGTGAAACCACTTATTGTTAAACAATTATGTTTACTCTTTTTAAAAATCATAATGACAACAGAAACTACCCAAATGACCCTGATCTAAAGTTTACATGCCCCTGTTCTTAATACGGTGTATTCTACCTTTAACATCGATGACAGCCTGAAGTCTTTTGTGGTAGTTGTGGATGAGGCTCTTTGTTTTCTCAGATGTAAATGTTTGAGATCTCAGAGAGGCTCAATGACACTGAGGTCAGACTGAGGTCAGACTGAGGTCAGACTGAGGTCAGTCCAGAACCTTCTCTTTCTGCTGCTGTAGCCAATGACAGGTCGACTTGTGCTTTGGATCGTTGTCCTGTTGGAACATCCAAGTACGTCCCATGTGCAGCTTCAGGGCTGATGAGAGCAAATGTTCCTCCAGTATTTTCTGAAAACATGCTGCATTCATCTTTTCCTGAGCCTTTGTAGCTCACACATCCCCGAAACACCAGCTCCATGTTTCACAGAAGGACAGTGTTCCTTTCATCAGAGCCTTGTTGATTCCAAATGTAACGTTTGTGGTTCTTTTTATATCCTTTTCCTGTTTTATTCAGTTCAATTACCTTTTCCCACAGATCCTTTGACAGTTCTTTTGCTTTCCCCACGACTCAGACAGAAACGTCAGAGATGCAAGGGTCTGTCAGAAACTCACTGACCTTTTATCCACTCTGATCACAAACAGGTCACAGGTCACGGGTCACAGGTGAGGAGGGTTACCTTTAGGAGCCAGTCAAACCTGTTTGTGTCACTTGTACATGTTCAGACCAAAGTCACCAGGGAATGTAAACGTAGGAGCACAACTGCAGTGTACACTATTATGAGAGCTCTGATCATAATGCACATGCTTTTATTTCAGGTTTAAATAGACCTAATGGACAATGTCACATTGGGCCCAACCACCATAACTTCTACAAACGTATGACTGTAACTAGAAGTGTTTTAGAGCTCTAGAGGAAGCGTGAACTCGGGACAGAGACACATTCAAACTAAGGTCGACACACAAAGACCTATGGTGATGTATTTGGGGGGGGCTGGTGGTCCGCCCTCAGGAAAGATTTTAACATTCATTCATTCATTCATTCATTTTCTACCGCTTTGTCCCGTTAGGGGTCACGGGTGACTGGAGCCTATCCCAGCAGCTTTGGGCCTGAGGCGGGGTTCACCCTGGACAGAGGCCAGTTAGTCGCAGGGCTGACATTTAGAGACAGACTGTGACAGAAAACCATTCACTCTCACATTCATTCACTAGGGACACTTTAGAGTTACCAATTAACCTGTACATGCATGTCTTTGGACGGTGGGAGGAACCGGAGTACCCGGAGAGAACCCACGGTAACACGCTGGAGGACATACAGACTCCTCACAGAAAGACCGGAGTCGGCCGAGAATGTTTGGGTCGGCCGGGTTTTGAACTCACGACCTTCTTGCTGTAAGGCAGGAGTGCTAACCACTCTGCCACGTGCACCCAAATAGATTTTAACAGAATAAGTATAATTTTCTGTATTAAATTTCGACAGAGCAAGTACAATTAGGGAACTGTTAGTTTTTACTGACGTACATATTTAAAGATAGACTGTTAAAAGTGAGAATCTCCACAGACACTGGACACAGACATTTATCACATTCTTAAACATGTTATGCTTAAGAACATTCAGAGGTATTTTAATCTGTGCTCAGACTCTTTGGAGAAAATAGAAAAAGAATCAAGCTGGACAGTTTTTAAATCAATACATCATTACATCTCTAAAATCAAAGAAGCCGCGGTTTTGATTCCCATCATGCATCAGCAGCAGAGATCAGTGCTGCGTTCAGGTGTCGGCCTGAACTCGACGGTGTGTTTACTGACTTGTTTGAACGAAGGGTACGGCTGAAGACGAGCAGAGCCTGAACGCAAACTTCTGGATTTGAGCAGCCGCTGGAAAAAGAACAGCTCTACAGTTTTAGACTTTAATCTAAAAAAAAACACACAAACAACTGAAGCAGAAGTGACCTTCGGCACAGTTCAGTTCTGGACTCAATGATTTACATGTAACTGTGAAAAATCATTGATCCTTTTAATGTTTATTTCACTTTTCTCTGTTTGTATTGTCCTTGATTCTTCCGTTTCTTTTGCTCATGCCAGTTATTTATTTAATAATAACCTTTTGTCACATGCTTCAGAAACATTCAATAAACTGTACCAGGATCAAATAGCACTAATATTATTATTGATTAATTATTGATTGATTATTACTGATTATATTATTATTATGCTTTGTCTAAACACTTGCGGCTCCTGTTTGGAGAAGGAGCCGAGCTGAAAGTGGGTCGGGGCAGTTTGTGGGACAGACCTTCTCGTTGGGCTCCAGGATGAGGGCGCTGTGTCTCCACTTGGTCAGGACGATGGGCGCCGGGTGTTTTCGGTCCAGGCTGCGGCTCTTGGGGGCCTCTGCGGCCGTCTGAGGGGGGGAGTGGTTGTGCTGGAGAAACAGGAGAACACGTCACCTCTTTGGATCCAAGAAAAAGAATCATTTCTACTGGATTTTTTTTTGTCCCTGACTCTTCTCCTTCCTTTTATAAACCCTAGATGATGTTTTACAGTATTATTTTTTATAATTTTTAAACAATTAGTTTTAGGCGATTAAACTGTCAAACTAAAGGCAAACAGAAAATATTAATATTTGATTAGATCAGCCATTACCAAAGTCAAGAGAGCCCTTGCCCCCCTCAATCTTAACCCTTCATGGGGATGTACTTCTCTGAAAATGTTTGTCAAAAAATAAAAACACAATAAAACAACAGGCTGTGGGCTAAAAATTATTAAAAATAAAGTAATTTTTAATGTACTTATGTGGACAGCCTCTGGCGCCCCCTGCAGTACAGTTGCATTAGATCTAAATGAACTGTTCTCATTTTCAGTAAAAGCCGTGAAAGAGCGGCTTTACCTCAGGGTGGGCTATGACCGGGATTTTGGGCAGCTCCCACTCGGACCTGGAGCCGTCGGCGCTGTAGTAATACTGTCTGCCCTGATCGTCCACGTGCTTCAGCCACTGCCCCCCCCACAAACACAACAGGGTTAATGCAGAGGTCATCACAGGCGCAGGTTCCAAATATTTACACTTGAATTTTCACAGAATTTATTGTGTCTGGACCACAGATCTGCCGAGGATTAAAATAATCCTCGGTTCAGAAATTATAGGGAAACAGAATTAAAGAGAAAAAAAGAGGAAAAACAGAAATAAAACAGCAACAAAAGCATATAAAAATGCATACATCGGAGAGAAGCAGCATGCCTCCAGCACAACACCCACAGACACTACTCACAAACATAAAAAACACAAGCACGTATTACCAAGTGCAACCAAAAGAGCAAAGTCGTAATCTGATCGATGATGGACAAAGACGAGGCTCTTACATTTGAGCTGTGGATCATCAGAGCTGTATTATGTTTAAACAATGACCATGGCTTCACAGGAGGTGTTGTAAATCTCATCTGTGTTAGTGTCTAATGCGGAATAACGTTAAAGCTATAAATAACTGTGGATGTCAGTGGCCCGTAAGTGTGTAAACCAAATGTAACTGCTAGATCACAGCCGGTCAAACGTTTCTGTAAATATCATGACGGCTGTGTGATCCTGAGAAGCAGCAGACGGACAGGTACCTTCTCGTTGGTAAAGTCGCAGAAGTACAGCGTGTGGCCGAACTCGTCGGTCTCCTCGGACCAGCCTCGAGGAGGAGAGCCGTACTGACTGTCGGACAGACTGGAGGGGGCGCTGTGGTCCTCCGAGGACAGCGACAGCACAGGAAAGAGCAAGAGCGACAGAGCAGCGGGCTGCAGCAGAGACAGAGGAAGACCTTTCACCAGAGACACAGGACAGGCCCGGAGACCCACAGAGACCAGAGAGACCAGAGAGACCCACAGGGACCAGAGAGACCACAGAGACCCACAGGGACCAGAGAGACCCACAGAGACCCACAGGGACCAGAGAGACCACAGAGACCCACAGGGACCAGAGAGACCCACAGAGACCCACAGAGACCCACAGAGACCCACAGAGACCCACAGAGACCAGAGAGACCAGAGAGACCAGAGAGACCCACAGGGACCCACAGAGACCAGAGAGACCAGAGAGACCCACAGGGACCAGAGAGACCAGAGAGACCCACAGGGACCAGAGAGACCCACAGAGACCCACAGGGACCAGAGAGACCAGAGAGACCACAGAGACCCACAGGGACCAGAGAGACCCACAGAGACCCACAGAGACCAGAGACCAGAGAGACCCACAGGGACCAGAGAGACCCACAGAGACCCACAGAGACCCACAGGGACCAGAGAGACTCACAGAGACCCACAGAGACCAGAGAGACCGGAGAGACCCACAGGGACCCACAGGGACCACAGAGACCCACAGGGACCAGAGAGACCCACAGGGACCCACAGAGACCCACAGAGACCAGAGAGACCCACAGGGACCAGAGAGACCAGAGAGACCCACAGGGACCAGAGAGACCCACAGAGACCAGAGAGACCCACAGGGACCAGAGAGACCCACAGGGATCCACAGAGACCCACAGAGACCAGAGAGACCAGAGAGACACATAGGGACCAGAGAGACACATAGGGACCAGAGAGACCCACAGAGACCCACAGAGACCCACAGAGACCCACAGAGACCAGAGAGACCCACAGAGACCCACAGAGACCCACAGAGACCCACAGAGACCCACAGAGACCAGAGAGACTCACAGGGACCAGAGAGACCCACAGAGACCCACAGGGACCAGAGAGACCCACAGAGACCCACAGGGACCAGAGAGACCCACAGAGACCCACAGGGACCAGAGAGACCCACAGAGACCCACAGAGACCCACAGGGACCAGAGAGACTCACAGGGACCCACAGGGACCAGAGAGACTCACAGGGACCAGAGAGACCCACAGAGACCCACAGAGACCAGAGAGACCCACAGAGACCAGAGAGATCAGAGAGACTCACAGGGACCAGAGAGACCCACAGAGACCAGAGAGACCCACAGAGACCAGAGAGACCCACAGAGACCCACAGAGACCAGAGAGACCCACAGAGACTCACAGAGTCCAAAGAGACCACAAAGACCCACAGAGACCAGAGACCAGAGAGATCAGAGAGACCCACAGAGACTCACAGAGTCCAAAGAGACCACAAAGACCCACAGAGACCCACAAAGACCAGAGAGACTGATGCAAACAGAGATCTTAAAAGAATACAATATTTTGTTTGTTTAAGCGTCTGTTCATAGAGAAGCACCCAACTGAAAACGTCTCCAGGGCTGTTATTAGCTCGACTGTTTCCATGAGTAGGTGCCAGGGTCAGGACTTGTGGTCTACAGCTGTTGTATGATCATAACTTTAAAGAGGTTGCTGCCCATGAAAACTGTAAATGTAGGTCAAAAAATTTCCATTTTTCAAATGTTTTGTGTCTTTTTTTCAAATCTAAACTCATACAGAGATGAGTTAGACTTTAGTACTAGGTTTGTCCAACAGCTCTCTGCCCAACTGCGTAATCTCCCTGACCTCTGCACTCCCCGTTACCCTCCCTGACCTCTGCCCTCCCATTACCCTCCCTGACCTCTGCCGACCTCTCACCTCTGAGCTGTCGGTGCCGTGGCCCTCTCTGCTCGGGCCCGTCCCGCCGCTCTGGTCCCGGACTCGGGGGGGTTTCCATGTGCGCTCCTGGGTGCAGTGGTTGTGGTAGAAGTGTCGTCCGGTCTGGTCTTTGTAGGTGTCCCAGTCTCCGGAGGTGCTGAGGGGCGACCCGAGGGCAGCGGGGGCAGACCGGACTGACTGATCTTCAGCTCCTGGAGGTTGGTGTAGACCGGGGACTCGGAGCGTCCCGGGCCCTTTGAGGAGACGGTCTGAGGGGTAAAGACAGAGAGG
Source organism: Neodontobutis hainanensis (assembly GCA_024349245.1). Classification (NCBI taxonomy): domain Eukaryota; kingdom Metazoa; phylum Chordata; class Actinopteri; order Gobiiformes; family Odontobutidae; genus Neodontobutis; species Neodontobutis hainanensis. The sequence goes on from JALDNG010000203.1 coordinate 23,725, forward strand.
AGGGGTCAGGACAGAGACGACAGGAGCCATTGTCTCTCACTTGTTCTGAGCGTATGTTTCCTTTTCTCTTGTTTGAGACAAAAGAACAGGTGGAACTGGCACACTTTTGTTTCAGTTTTGTTTATTGTCCTCACATCCAGAAAAACATCTATAAAAACAGTCAATTGTAAATGTTTTGGTTCATTGTAAACCACATTAAAGAGAAGACACAGATCTAAACACCTGCACCAGCCTCACTTCGATCCAACAGAACACAACCTGACAGACTGAGGGGATTTGTAAAACTAGGCATAAACAGTCAAATACTCGGACTATGACGAGTTTACATACCCTAGTTATTAATACCATTCCTAATATTACCTTTAACATCAATGACAGCTTGAGGTCTTTTGTTAGTTGTGGATAATACTGAGGTCAGGAGACCTAAAGAACCTTCTCTTTCTGCTGCTGTAGCCAATGAGAAGGTGACTTCTGCTTTCGTTGTCCTGTTGGAACGTCCAAGTACTGTGTTCGTTAAAACAGCCACACCACTTTCTTTCAGAGAGTCCTGTATTTCAGCTGACGTTATTTGAAGGTTTTTCTTTGCATCTTGAACAACTTTCCTGCCTGTTGTGGCTGAAACCTTTAGTGGTCTACCTGACCTTGGTTTGGTTTCAACAGAATCCATAATTTTTCCACTTCTTTATTAGAGTTTTTTATATTCCTTTTCCTGTTTTATACAGTTCAATTACCTTTTCCCACAGATCCTTTGACAATTCTTTTTCTTTCCCCACGACTCAGAGAGACTCACAGGGACCAGAGAGACCCACAGAGACCCACAGAGACCAGAGAGACCCACAGAGACCAGAGAGATCAGAGAGACTCACAGGGACCAGAGAGACCCACAGAGACCAGAGAGACCCACAGAGACCAGAGAGACCCACAGAGACCCACAGAGACCAGAGAGACCCACAGAGACCAGAGAGATCAGAGAGACTCACAGGGACCAGAGAGACCCACAGAGACCAGAGAGACCCACAGAGACCAGAGAGACCCACAGAGACCAGAGAGATCAGAGAGACCCACAGAGACTCACAGAGTCCAAAGAGACCACAAAGACCCACAGAGACCCACAGAGACCAGAGAGACTGATGCAAACAGAGATCTTAAAAGAATACAATATTTTGTTTGTTTAAGCGTCTGTTCATAGAGAAGCACCCAACTGAAAACGTCTCCAGGGCTGTTATTAGCTCGACTGTTTCCATGAGTAGGTGCCAGGGTCAGGACTTGTGGTCTACAGCTGTTGTATGATCATAACTTTAAAGAGGTTGCTGCCCATGAAAACTGTAAATGTAGGTCAAAAATTTCCATTTTTCAAATGTTTTGTGTCTTTTTTTCAAATCTAAACTCATACAGAGATGAGTTAGACTTTAGTACTAGGTTTGTCCAACAGCTCTCTGCCCAACTGCGTAATCTCCCTGACCTCTGCACTCCCCGTTACCCTCCCTGACCTCTGCCCTCCCATTACCCTCCCTGACCTCTGCCCTCCCATTACCCTCCCTGACCTCTGCCGACCTCTCACCTCTGAGCTGTCGGTGCCGTGGCCCTCTCTGCTCGGGCCCGTCCCGCCGCTCTGGTCCCGGACTCGGGGGGGTTTCCATGTGCGCTCCTGGGTGCAGTGGTTGTGGTAGAAGTGTCGTCCGGTCTGGTCTTTGTAGGTGTCCCAGTCTCCGGAGGTGCTGAGGGGCGACCCCGAGGGCAGCGGGGGCAGACCGGACTGACTGATCTTCAGCTCCTGGAGGTTGGTGTAGACCGGGGACTCGGAGCGTCCCGGGCCCTTTGAGGAGACGGTCTGAGGGGTAAAGACAGAGAGGAGGGGTCAGGACAGAGACGACAGGAGCCATTGTCTAACACTTGTTCTGAGCGTATGTTTCCTTTTCTCTTGTTTGAGACAAAAGAACAGGTGGAACTGGCACACTTTTGTTTCAGTTTTGTTTATTGTCCTCACATCCAGAAAAACATCTATAAAAACAGTCAATTGTAAATGTTTTGGTTCATTGTAAACCACATTAAAGAGAAGACACAGATCTAAACACCTGCACCAGCCTCACTTCGATCCAACAGAACACAACCTGACAGACTGAGGGGATTTGTAAAACTAGGCATAAATACTCGGACTATGACGAGTTTACATACCCTAGTTATTAATACCATTCCTAATATTACCTTTAACATCAATGACAGCTTGAGGTCTTTTGTTAGTTGTGGATAATACTGAGGTCAGGAGACCTAAAGAACCTTCTCTTTCTGCTGCTGTAGCCAATGAGAAGGTGACTTCTGCTTTCGTTGTCCTGTTGGAACGTCCAAGTACTGTGTTCGTTAAAACAGCCACACCACTTTCTTTCAGAGAGTCCTGTATTTCAGCTGACGTTATTTGAAGGTTTTTCTTTGCATCATGAACAACTTTCCTGCCTGTTGAGGCTGAAACCTTTAGTGGTCTACCTGACCTTGGTTTGGTTTCAACAGAATCCATAATTTTTCCACTTCTTTATTAGAGTTTTTTATATTCCTTTTCCTGTTTTACACAGTTCAATTACCTTTTCCCACAGATCCTTTGACAATTCTTTTTCTTTCCCCACGACTCAGAGAGAAACATCAGCAGCACTGGATGAAAGATGCAAGGCTCTGTCAGGAGCCCAGAAACTCACTGACCTTTTATCCACACACTGATTACAAACAGGTCACAGGTCAAAGGTGAGGAGGGTCACCTTTAGTACCCATTCATTTCTGTGTGTGTCACTTGTGCAGGTTCTCAGGCCCAAAAATATCCAGACTGAGAATCTGTTCAGTCTGTGACTCAGGGGCAAGAAGAGGAAGGAAATAACTGTTGTACAATAAAGAAGGTGAAGACTGAGAGAAAAAAACAGAAGTGAAAGTTACTGAGCATCGTTTGACCAGGACATGCTCAGAGCCGTTACTCAGACATTTTACACAAGATCAACACTTTCACTTCACTGTCCCATTCACAGAATCTGTTTATCACGGTTCGTCTTTATTTGTAGCTTCACAGTCGGTCAACTTCTAACTCCATTGGATCTACAGAGAATTATAAAATAGAAATGACTCCTAACATTTAGAGCCAGCGAGTCCTTGTACCTGTTCTTTATCTTTTACTTTTTGTGCATTGACTCCACAGAAAAACCCTAATGTGACAAAACCCTGTTGTAAACTGTCACTTTGCTGTTTTTGTTGCAATGTCCAAAAATGACTGAAGGTCCATAAAAGCCCCGCCCGGGTCATAAGGGCAGGTGCATAAATCTTTAAAAACAATACGAGTCAAAAATGATTGTAAAGTACAAACTGTAGCTGCTGTAATGATGAGTAAGTCCAGTTTTACCTGAGGGAGCCAGCTGGCAGTGAACGCCTCGTCCTCCTCGTGCACAGACACGGCTCGCAGCAGCGTCCTCAAACGCATCATAGTCTCTAACTTTTACTGTGAGTCCGGGAGCCTTCCTGTGCTAGACTCTGAAACATGCGACGAAGGGGAAGTGCCTCGGAGCCGCTGCAGCCTCCACCAAACACCAAACACCACAGACTTCAGATCAAACGTCAACTATTCCAGCCACAAGTCAGCACTTTTGAAAACTGCGGTAAAACACAGGAAAATACTACAGCTCATGACTTTGGAGTTTAGTGTTTTTTTCATTTGTGCTTTACAACCAAGATTAAACACAATCAAAATGAAGAGTGTGAACAGTAACCTGAGCAACATCTTCTCCGACGGTGGCTGCAGCAGTGCGCTCTGGACACAGACGGATAAACCTTTCCTTCAAACTCACTAAAACGGTTTGTTGTGACAGAAACTGGTTCGGCTGCATTTCTCCAGGTCTCACTCAGAGACAGAGCAGCTCCTTGAACTCTGACACAACCTGCTGCTGAGACTTTTCCCTCTAAATCAACACTGCCCCCGGAGGCAGAGAGCAGCACTACAGCAACAGAGACACCTGGATTTAAACACATTCTTATTTTTGTTCATGTCAGAAAGAAATATATATCTCCTGATGTTATTTTGTACCAGGAATCATCTGTGAAAAGAATAAGAGCTTAAGGTTTTTTGTAAGATTATATTTTACAAAAAGATGGATTTTAGATTTATGCACTATATTGATTATAATTTATAGAGTTAATATAGTATATTAATTTGGTCTTTTTGACAGTATTTCACCGTGAGCTTCAGCAGCAGAATCCCTTTAACCCCTCAACCTGACGCTACCGAGGCTCGGGACAGATGTGAGGTTATGTAAGAGGCCAGCAGGGGGCAGCGGTCAGTGTGAGGTTAAACTGAGGCTCTGTAATCCTCTCACTGCACAGCTCTTCTGTCGCTGTGCTTCAGACTCATGAACAATAAGAGCTGCACAGAACACGATGAGAACAAGAAATGTCCCAAGTACCACAAAAAATATAAAACGTTTCTTTTGTGTATATCTGGTTCATAAGAATCCAAACTGAGACTGGTTAGAGACGATAGAAAGGCAACAGTAACTCATGCTGACCATGTCCATCCCTTTATGACCACAGTGAACACATCTTCTGACGTCACAAATCATCTCAGACTGGTTTCTGGAACATTCTTCAAACGGCCTCCGCAGTCTCCAGGTCTCAGTCCAATAGAGCAGCTTTAGGACAGTCCCATCATGGAAGACTGCACTAACTGTGTGCTGCCGTCATGTCACTGTGGACCAACATCTGTGAGGAATGTTTCCAACACTTTGTTGAATGAATGAAGAAATAAGCAGCTCTGAGGCAAGGTTTACCTAATACAGTGGCCGGTGAGTATAAATGATGTAGTATTTTATACATAACTTATCATATACTGTATCTCACGCTTTATAAACTATCCTGACGATGCCCCCAGGGTCCAGGGCGGGGGCAGAGACTGGTCAGACGTTAGAGAGGGATGGAAACAGTGGTGAACAATGTGAAGGAGCTCTGTCAGTTTTTAGACGAAGAAGAATGAACATAAAATCTACTGATTCCATGAAAAAGCTCATTAGAAGAAATCCTAAAAAACCTGGAGCTGTAGTTCCTCCAGAAATGGGTTCTTCAAAAGTACTGGCCTAAATACTTATTCACGCTCATTCTTTCTGTTTTTCTGTCATATTTCTTTCACAATAAATCTGTTTTACATCTTGGTAGTGACAACGTGACCGAGACATAAACCTGCTGATGATCCATTTAAATTCTCGGCTGTGAGGCAGCAATAAATTAAAAACACATTTGCACGTCACTGTAGCTCAGGTAATAAAAAAAAAGATGCTAATGAGAGTTCACGACTGAGGAACTTAAACACCCAACCAAAAGCATCGCTCTGGGCCACGAGTCACAGTGCTTCCACCAGAGCCGAGTTCAGACGAGAACAGACGCTGTCGTTAGTCCACTCCTCCGTTAGAAACTGTCCAAAGCATTTATTTTTCACAAGAGGGCTGTCCCAGATAAAGACAGGTTTAATGTCCTCTCAGCTGTGCTTTAAAGTTTACACAGAGCACACCTTTAATACTCTTTAACACTTCTGCAGACTGACATTAATAACTTTAGTTATCACAAAGACTGACATAAAAGTCAGTTTCCAGTCATAGGCTTTAAATAATAATAATAATAATAATAATAATAAACAGTAAAATCAGCAGTGACCCAGACTCATAGTAAACTCCTTCAGCAGAGTTTACATTTGAGAAAATAAGACTGAAGATACCGATAATTGATGGAACTAATGGAATAATGGAATAACCACAGCTCCTCTGTTTCGGGCTGTAACTGTCTTTGAGGAACACGTTTCTTTGCGACAGGTCTGAGCCTGTTTTTCAAGTTGTCCACGTGAGCTTTTCCCTCAAACAGAAGCATGTTTAGAGCCGCTGCAGTCGGACCGGTCCTGCCACACGCCAGACTTATCGAACACGTGCAGCACATTTCAGAATAAAAGCCCTCTGCTCTGACCAATCTGCATTAAACCAAAAAATAAAGCTTTAAAAAGGGTGTATGTCAAAAGGGCTTCTGCAAAAAAAAAGTCTAAGGAAAATGAGTCTGAGAAAGGAACCAACCTCAAACATAAACTTTGAGTTTTTGAGCTTTGAGTTCAGAGCCGTCAACTTCAGCAAAAAAGGTTTAGAGAGGTTTAGAAAAGAAGAGTGGGTTTAATAAGAGCCCAGTCTGTCCCTGTCAGTTTTAGTTGGATTTAAACAGGTTTTAGATGGATTTAAACAGGTTTAATTTAGATCCGAACAGGTTTTAGTTGGATCCGAACATGTTTTAGATGGATCCGAACAGGTTTTAGTTGGATCCGAACAGGTTTTAGTTGGATTTAAACAGGTTTTAGTTGGATTTAAACAGGTTTTAGTAGGACCTGAACAGGTTTTAGTTGGACCTGAACATGTTTTAGATGGATCTGAACAGGTTTTAGTTGGATCTGAACATGTTTTAGATGGATCTGAACAGGTTTTAGTTGGATCTGAACATGTTTTAGATGGATCTGAACATGTTTTAGATGGATCTGAACATGTTTTAGATGGATCTGAACATGTTTTAGATGGATCTGAACATGTTTTAGATGGATCTGAACAGGTTTTAGTTGGATCTGAACATGTTTTAGTTGGATTAGAACAGGTTTAAAACCACAAACAGAAGAGGCAGGAGTTGGCTTGAGTTCAAATGTTAATATAAACTATAATTGTTTTAATAAAAAGTTCCAATGATCCATAATTACTGTAATTACAGTTCCTTAAATACACATCTTAAAAGAGCATTTAAATCTGCAGTTTGTACATATTTTATATTTAATAAAAGTGAAATAATCAGGAATAATAATAATTTGGATCCAGGATCGAGTCTTGACCTGGTTTATTACATTTCCCTCAGGAACCTCGAGATGTCAAATATTTCCAGATTTCAAAACTTTCTTTAAACCAGTCTGAGCTGAGGCAGACCTGTCTGAACACGAGTCTTTTCTGAACCAAGCCAAAAGGCCCAGAGCTAAAGAAAACACTGACTCAGGCTCTGTTTCAATGAAGACCTACTGCCACGACTCACAGAGGATTTACTTCCTCAGTCCTCAGCCTGATCTACCTGAGACTGTTCACCTGAGTCCCACTGGAAGGACACACTGTTAACCACAAACGGAGCTAAGACGTAAGTTTGGTCTTTTACAGAAGATGCTTTTTCTACAGTTCCTCGTGAACAGACCTGTGTTCACCGGGATCGTAGCTCGTCTCCGAAGACGTGTCTGGAGCTGCTTTAAACGGGTTTGTCGTCTCAGAAAGGACTCGAGCTCAAAAAAGTTTCCTCTGAGTTGTGTCTGACACAGAGTCCAGAGCCGAGTGAATAAAACTGAGCAGAGAATGGCTCATATTCGGGAAAACATCAATGACTGGTAACAAAAAAAAATACTAATATCTGTCAAAATAAAAGATTTAGTTAATAAGAAAAGATCTAGAGGTGGAAATGTTTACAGCAGAAGGAGCCTAATCCTGGATCATCTTCATTTACTGTTGATCCACTGTTGACCTTTGACCTTCTACTGTAATAACCCTTGGCTCTGACCCACTGACCCCTGGTCTCACGGTGAAACCAGAAATCTGAACTCATGTGAACGGAACAGCAGCCGACACAAACTCAAGTCGTTTAAATTCTGCAGAGCCATCCCTCATCAGTCCTCGACACCTGCAGCTCGTTCGTCACTGATTGCTCAGAGCTGTGTTTCTGGATCTGAACCAACCAATCAAACCCACTGTTAACCCCTATGTTACCTGACCTCCTGACCTCATGACCCCCTGAACCAGAACCACCTCAGTGTCAAAACTAAATGCTTCTTGAGCCTGTGAGTGTTTTTTCAGTGAAGTCAGTCAGAGGTAAACCCTGCCACAGCTGTTCAAACGTCACAGAGCCACTCTTATGTAACGAGGCCGGGACTAACAACAGCAGCAGAGCCACAGCGAGACAGGAGCCGGTGTTTAAACAGTCCTAGATAAGAGCTCACACTTCTTTAATGAACACGGAGCTGTTTAAAATACATTTAAAATAAAAATAAAGGAAATTAAAGAAAAACGGTGAAGTATGATACGAGTAAATGTGGAGCAGGCAGTGCTCTGAGCAACTAAAGAAAACACAGCTAAAAAAAAACAAATCCAAGTAAAACCTATTCAAATCCAAATAAAAACAGAATAACCAGGTTTCCTTCCATAATCAAAACAAAAATCCAATCAGAATCAGGAGGCAATAAAAAGAAAAGGGCAAACAAAGAGAAAACCTCAACAAACTAAAGCCTGACACTGATGAATTATTATCAGTATTTCTTACACAGACTAAAACTACAGAAGTATCTGATTCTCTGAACGTGCAGCTCTTACCGCATCGTTCTCCTCAGGGAACATCCCGTCCTGTCCAGGGTCGCGCCGCAGACTGAGGACAGACTCAGCACAGAGGACAGAGGACAGACTCTTACATAAACAGGAGAGAGGCAGCTGTGTGACTGAACGAGCCCTGGAGGATTAATGGAGTCACACACAATGAGCAGGTCTGAGGCTCAGAGCAGAGAGGCTTTTATACACAACAAAACCCTCCTCAGAACCACTATTGGACTGTGGCCGACTCGCCACAGAACTGTCACTGAGGACTTCATCAACAGCCTTTTCAGTGAAGTTTTATCATCATTAAGAACAACTCAAATTTCTATAACCAGTAAAAAATAAATGCTATTCTTTATTGAACATCTTTTAAAACTTAATTAAAGGGAAAGTGTAAGTCTTCTCTCGAGAAAAAGTCTGGTTTAGGACGCTTTAGCATACATTTCCCCATCAATAAAAACACAACATTATTATGAGGCTGTAGCTGATTGGAGACGCCTCCATTCTCTGTCCTGACACTGACACACATCAGCAGAACAAAGCAAACACATCAGAGTCTCAACTCAAAGCCTGTACATGAACAGACCACAGTGACTCACACGAGGACAGCTCTTATCTGTCAGGGCTGTTTCTGCTTCAGACTGAGACTGTAGAGTTTGTTCAGTGAAGCACAGAAACAGATGAATAACGACAGAGCTCAGACTCTTTCAGACGAAGCAGCTGGAGGCCAACATGTGCAGCTCTAACCCACAGCAGCAGGGTTCAACACCAGATCCAACCAGGACCCACACACATCAGACCCACCGAGGACCCCGCACACACACGCACACACACACACACACACACACACACACACACACACACACACACACACACACACACACAGACCCACCGAGGACCCACACACACACACACACACACACACACCAGACCCACCGAGGATCCACACACACACACACACAAAACAGACCCACCGAGGACACACACACACACACACACACACACACACACACACACACACACACACACACACACACACACACACACACACACACACACACACACACACACACACACACACACACACACACACACACGGTCCTGGACCAAACCTACCAATACTCGAGTTATTTGATGAATTGTTTCAGACCTCACTGAAAGACACTGTTCCTGCTGCACGTTCTCCTCGGCTGGAGTTTTATCAGATTTCTTTTTGTGAAAACTACTTTATTCTCCCGGACTCACAGCAGCCCTGACACTGACCCTCCTCTTGGTTTTTCAAAGACACAAAGAGGAAGGAACATTACGTCCAGTGCTTTTTTAGAATAAAGGCCCATTCCCTGAGAACCTTTCAGTGACAATAGCAGCAGAGGGTTATGTCACTGCAGCAGGATAAATTTAGACACAGGGTAATTGTGTTAAACTCCACTAATGTTTTCCACCTTCTGCAAACTGGAGCTTTAAAATACAGCTCAGACTCAAGAGGTCTTCAACAGACCACAATCCAGTTTTAACAACACAAACAGCTCTCGTTCAAATCCCGTTTAAAGCTGTGGTAAAGGTGTAAGAGCTGTACGCCCGAGACTTTACTGTTCACCTGCTGCAGCGAGAAAAGGACCCGGACTGGACCCGGGCCAGACTCAGACCTGATCCAACCCAGCCCAGACCCGGAACGGACTCAGACCGGACTGAAGCATGTAGACCTTTGCTTTAGAGCAACAGTAAACCCAGAGTAAACAGGACACGCCTCAGTCTCAGGGACAGCTCAGAGTTTAACACGCCGCAGTAATAATCCTGCAGTGGTTTAGTGGAAGGTTGGCAGATCGATTCCCACTAATCCCACAGTTCATACTGTTGTGTCCTTGAGCAAGACACTTAACCCTCTTGCCTCCAGTGGTGTTCCAGCTGTAACACTGGTGAAAGAACGTGTGTGTGAAGGAGTGTGAATGGAAGCTTGATGTAAAGTGTTTGAGTGCCTTGTTGCTGGAAAAGTGCTGAAGAAAATACATTTCAGGAGTAAAAAGATAAATGGTGTTGTCCGACACTCGTCAATGACCCGTTGTGGAGGGTCAAGACTTAGAGTTAAATTAAATCCAAAGACATCATGTTATGACGAGAGAGAAAGTGAAGCTCTCACATTAGTTAGAAACCTGAACTTCATAGAGAGACTTGGACTGTTTTAGACTCAATACTTTCCAGAACAGAGCAGTGATCAAACCAGAGCAGGGCCGTGCACAGATCCTCAGAGGGACAGGGGCTCAGATTTCTAAAGAGGCACATAAACATAAACCATGTTCATCAATAAAAGGTTGTTGCAGCTAAAACTGTAATGATGTAGAACTGTTTTTGTGAAGGTTCTGGGGCCTCCTCTCAGAATCAGAAACATACACATTAAGACTCGGTCCATTCTGAGCCCTTTTCTGACCCTTTGTAAAGCAGACTTTATAACTGTCTGTTCTGAAGTATCTGCTGAATTATTAGAGACTGGTGCAATAATCGGTGATAAAACTATCCTCAGACCTGTGTCAGGTGCGTTACCTGCAGCTGCTCGGTGGAACTGCTGCTCAGCTCGTCTCCAGACTCGGACTCGTTGGTGCGGCGCTCTTCTCCTGCAGAGTCACACTGTTGGGTGCTGTCCACGTCCAGAGGCGCCCTGAGCAGCTCCGGAGAACGTGCCCTGGAGCGGGGCAGGGTGCTGCTGCTGCCCCCTCTGTTGCCCCCGGCCGTCTGCTCCCCCTGGAGGGGCCCGCTGTCGCTCCGCCGCAGCTTGGGGCTCTTAGAGTCCGACTCCCGGCGGCTCACGGTCGCCTCGGGTAAGTCCAGTTTACAGGGTTTGACCCACAGAGCCGCTCCCGTCTGCGTACTGCCGGACGACTGCGCAGACGGGGGGTGGGCGTGGATGGGTTTGGACGGGGGCATCAGGGCTTTGCGGACCTCGCGGACGTACTGCGCCGGGACGTAGAAGGCCTTAGTGCCCTCCTCTTTTCGGACCTGCCACCAGTCCTCGTTGGTCTTCTTCACGAGCAGGTAACAATCGCCCTGATGGATGGTGATCAGACGGTCCTTGGACTTGTACTGGTAGTCGTACTCCACCTCGATGTAGGCCTGTCCCGGGGCGATGGGCAGGTCCGCCATGACGCCTCAGAGTCTCAGAGTCAGAGCATCAGCTGCAACAGAAAAACAGCTTTACAACCGTTAGACACTGCTCCTGTCTGCTTCTCCAAACCTTCACTTTTACTAAAGATCAAAGTGATCTCAGGTGTTCATCTCAGTCTGAGCTAAAGGCACTTTATTTATGCATGAGATTTATTTATACATGCTCCAGGGCGAGGTTAGTTTTAATAATTAATTTAGTAAATATTAACTTTACATAAATGTATTTGTAAAATAAAGAAACATGTTTGTTTTGTGTAAAAACTGGGATTCGTGATGTTAGCCTCAGAAACCAGCTCCATCACAACGTGTCTCTGGTGAACATCGTAATAATAATAATAATAATAATAAATCATAATAATTTATTTAATGTCCTCCTCTGAACCAGCTTCTGTAGAAACACTGCACTTTATTGTAAACATAGAAACTGTTCTATAAATGACCTTTAACCCCACAGCTGTGAAGGGCACATGTTCATTCGTTTAATCATTCTTTAGTTCCTGCTGAGGTCACATGACCACATTACGACACGAGGCACACCTTCAGTGTTTTGAAATCTCTCTTTTTTCTAAACTCATGAACCTCTGACCTCAGGACAGGGCTCTGTGACCTCAGGACAGTGCTCTGTGACCTCAGGACGGGGCTCTGTGACCTCAGGACGGGGCTCTGTGACCTCAGGACAGGGCTCTGTGACCTCAGGACAGTGTGTGACCTCAGGACGGTGCTCTGTGACCTCAGGACAGTGTGTGACCTCAGGACGGTGCTCTGTGACCTCAGGACAGTGTGTGACCTCAGGACGGTGCTCTGTGACCTCAGGACAGTCTGTGACCTCAGGACAGTGTGTGACCTCAGGACAGTGCTCTGTGACCTCAGGACAGTGCTCTGTGACCTCAGGACAGTGCTCTGTGACCTCAGGACAGTGCTCTGTGACCTCAGGACAGTGCTCTGTGACCTCAGGACAGTGCTCTGTGACCTCAGGACAGTCTGTGACCTCAGGACAGTGTGTGACCTCAGGACAGTGTGTGACCTCAGGACAGTGCTCTGTGACCTCAGGACAGTGCTCTGTGACCTCAGGACGGGGCTCTGTGACCTCAGGACGGGGCTCTGTGACCTCAGGACGGGGCTCTGTGACCTCAGGACAGGGCTCTGTGACCTCAGGACGGTGCTCTGTGACCTCAGGACGGTGCTCTGTGACCTCAGGACAGGGCTCTGTGACCTCAGGACAGGGCTCTGTGACCTCAGGACAGTGTGTGACCTCAGGACGGTGCTCTGTGACCTCAGGACAGTGTGTGACCTCAGGACGGTGCTCTGTGACCTCAGGACAGTGTGTGACCTCAGGACGGTGCTCTGTGACCTCAGGACAGTCTGTGACCTCAGGACAGTGTGTGACCTCAGGACAGTGCTCTGTGACCTCAGGACAGTGCTCTGTGACCTCAGGACAGTGCTCTGTGACCTCAGGACAGTGCTCTGTGACCTCAGGACAGTGCTCTGTGACCTCAGGACAGTGCTCTGTGACCTCAGGACAGTGCTCTGTGACCTCAGGACAGTGTGTGACCTCAGGACAGTGCTCTGTGACCTCAGGACAGTGCTCTGTGACCTCAGGACAGTGCTCTGTGACCTCAGGACAGTGCTCTGTGACCTCTTGGTTGTTATCTACGTTGAGTCGTTCTTTAAGGTGCTTGAAGTCTCGGGCCAGGCTCAGCAGACGTCTGTTTGAAATGATTGACTAAATCTTGTCTAAAGTGGAAACTAAAGAAGAAGAGATTGTGATGTTAGTCTGAACCTGAGGAGCGTCTGTCACAAAGACATGTCTTTATAAAGTCTCAGACCCAGAGCTGCTCCTCTTCCTCAGAGGAAGATAAAGCGTGTCATGTGACTGAGTTTAAAGACAAGTGTCTGGAGTTGACTGTGTGTCCTGGTTAAAGAAACATTTCAATAATCGCTGTGAAGATAAAGTGTCTCAGACAGTCCTCTGCAGCAGATATACTTCACTGGCCTCGTCAACAGAGCAAACACAAACTAAAGGAAGTATAAACTTCTCATAAAACCTGCAGCATGGACACTTTCCTGAAACACACATTAGTCTGTGTTGTTGCTCCTGTCTGCTTCTCCAAACACTGACAGCTCACTGTCAGATTATTAAGTATCTGATAAACCCTGTAAGGCTGTGTTTGGTCCTGAGCTAAAAAGAGTCACAGCAGGATTTTTAACTGGATTAACTTTAAAGACACTCGCGTCCCGCGCTCCTCTCACGAACATTCTCACTTTACTGTGACTTTTTAGTTTCAAACACGAGGCAGTAAAAGGATAAAGCCTGGTTTCTGGTGCTGTCGCTAACATTAGCCTCAGATTAGCCCCTGTCCCGGAGCTACACCCAGCCGCACCTTTACGCACCTTCTCCGCTGGAATGCGCCTCTCTTTGGAGTAAAAACAGCCCGCTCCGGTGGCTCCAGGCCCGGGTCGGGTTCAGTAAACCTCTCCTGGGACTGACAGAAGGGTTTAGGGCCGGGTTAAAGCCTCCTGGTCCTGGTAAATCTGTTCTTTTTCTCCTCTGTTTAATCCAGCGCCTGGTTCAACTTTGTTCAAGCGCCTCCAGGATCGTGTTTGGAGCAGATGTGTCACTCTGAGCACGTTCAGCTGAACACAGACGGCTTCTTCCGCTTTGGGTGAGGACCCTTCCAGGAGCGTGTCAGTGGATGGTTATTAGAGAGAAACACCGTCAGAATATAATAATAATATATTCAAACGCGTCTGAAAACACTCTTGTTGAATATCGCGTCATGAGTTCCTGTCGGAGGTACTTCTGTGGTTTGGAGTTGAACTGTGTTCAGAGTAAGACCTCCTGTTCCTACACGAGCTCTGGGGCCTCAGGTGTAACTCAAATAAAATAAACCCAGACTAAATCCAACAGTGTGGTCACGTGTACATTATTGTGTGCGCGTGCGCGTGTTTTCAGGACATTTATTCAGTTTGTTTCTAGTGTAAAATAAAGTGTTAAAGGCCTTAGGGACAGACAACACTGAGATACTTTAATAAGATAATCTGTCTTTCATGAATCACACAAACTGTAATTTAGCGCCACCTAGTGTTCGTTTCGGTCATTTACCAAAAGAAAGGAAAAATAAACAATGTAGAAGCAAACACAGAAACTAAAACTAAATTATGGAATAAACAATGTAAGACCAAAAAAGTGTGAAGCTTTTCAGGCAAATCCTTTTTACATTTCATTTCTTTTACAAAGTTTTTTTTTTCAACCGTAAAGAATGAGCCTCTGAGTTCATGTTGTTTTAAAATTCTAATATTTTAATAGATTGTTAGTTTATGAAGAGCTTGTTCTTTGGGTGATAATTTTATTTATAATTATTGCACATTTTTATTTGGTTTGTTTTCTCCAGATCTCTGCAGTTTGTCATGAATATATTATAAATGTGTCGAGTTACTTTAACGAGCTCCAACTAAAACCTGCTCAAATCCAACTAAAACCTGTTCAAATCCATCGAAAACCTGCTCAAATCCAGCTAAAACCTGCTCAAATCCAGCTAAAACCTGTTCAGATCCACCTAAAACCTGCTCAAATCCATCTATAACCTGCTCAAACCCATCTAAAACCTGCTCAAACCCAACTAAAACCTGTTCAAATCCATCTAAAACCTGTTCAAATCCAACTAAAACCTCAACAAAACCCACTGTGTGTTAACAGAAATAAGAGACAGAGCAGTTTTTGGTCATAATTATTTAATCACACGTACATTTACAACATGCATAAATCCAAAACTGTGACGTTCCCTCCTGCTTCGACCCGAGCCGTTGTGCCCCGTTTCTCAGGAATGATTCTTTCTTTTAAAACAACTCACCAACTATTACACAGTAATAAAAACATGGCTACGATTTAAGTTAGAATTAACCACAATTTAGGTCGACACCAGAAATATTCTACGTTTATATATTTGTTATTCTTTTCCAGTTTTGGTGAAATTTCTGTGTTTTGTTTCTGAGGTCCATGTCGAGAAACTAAATTACAAATAAAATCTGAAGAGCCGAGAAATGATTACAGCTTTAGAGTTTCCCGTCAGCAGCAGTTCCTTCAGAGCGACGCAGAATCTAACTTTTTAAACCCTCTTTTAACTCCGCTGGCATTAACGTAAATACATTCTGCTGTACATTTATTCTGGTCTGTCTCGGTACGGAACAGTTCGGTTCAACACCAGTCATTCTGAAATGGTTTAGTGTCTTATTCTAAAGTAACTCCGTTTTGAAGCAGTTTAAGAGACATTTTAATTTGGAGGAGAACCTTTTGGGACGAGTATTTGAGGTTGAACTGCTCTGAAGAAAAGAGATTTGTCTCTTAAGGGTTCAGTCAAAGCAGAAATCCATTTGAATTCTTCAAAATAACTCCATTTGCTCCAAATATTTCTTCAGACATCGTAAAAATGGAGCTGAACAGAACTGTGCCGTAACATTTGGAGTGAAGGAGCCTCAGAAACCAGTGGAATAATAGTGTTTGGATTCAATACAGTGTAAGATTACAGTACATTGCACTTTAATGAGATTTTTTTCTGGGGCTTCTTGAAACGACACCGCTGACGGAAAAATAAACCGTAAAAAAAACAATACACGCTAAAAATACAACAAAGAAAAGAACATCCTACACCAGTTTAAATAAAGCCTTCATCCGAACGCCGTCAGGAGGCAGTCGCTCGACACTGATTGGTCGATCAGCTACGAACGTCTGCCTTCCTCCTCTTCTTCCTCCGCCGAAGAAGACCAGGCTCCCCGGGAAAAACTAAACCGAGAGTTTACAACAGAGGCGAACAGCTACAGAGGAAAGGAATCAGAAAAGAAATAAAGAAGCGAGGCACCCTTTTGAACAAACGAGGATAAAAAAGCTCCCGAAGCAGTTTTTATTTAAATATTGTGCGACAAAAAAGTGTGAGAGCAGCTCGAACGAGACAAGGATTAAACTCAGGAGCAGTTTACAGGCAGGGTTTCTGAAAAATGGAGCGTTTAAGACATTTGTTTAAAACTAAAGAGCATTTTGAAATCCAAAAACAGGACAGTGAATAAATGATGAAAAGAATTGCGTTTAGTGAGAACATTATTTTATGGCCACGAAAAATTTAAAAACACTTTTAATGGAGAGTGTTTTTCACTGTTTTCTTAAAGTTACAGAGTCATGCTGTGAATGTATCTGTGAATGTTCCAATAAGTTCAGAAATCTTTAAAATCAACTTGTTTCTGAAGCATCGCATCAACTCTACGTCTGCAGCCCCTCTTCTGCTTTAGCTCTTCACCCGAGACCCGGTTTAGACCTGGTTTAGACCCGGTTTAGACCTGTTTAGACCCGGATTAGACCTGGTTTAGACCCGGATTAGACCCGGTTAAGATCTGGTTTAGACCCGGATTAGACCCGGTTAAGATCTGGTTTAGACCCGGATTAGACCCGGATTAGACTCGGATTAGACCCGGTTAAGATCTGGTTTAGACCCGGATTAGACCTGGTTTAGACCCGGATTAGACCTGGTTTAGACCCGGATTAGACATGGTTTAGACCCGGATTAGACATGGTTTAGACCCGGATTAGACCCGGATTAGACCCGGATTAGACATGGTTTAGACTCGGATTAGACTCGGATTAGACGCGGTTAAGATCTGGTTTAGACCCAGTTTAGACCCAGTTTAGACCCAGTTTAGACCCAGTTTAGACCCAGTTTAGACCCAGTTTAGACCCGGTTTATTTTTGAGCACAAAAGGGGCTGATAATTTTCCAAATCTCAAGAAACCTTTTCTGTAAAAAGCTCTCATTTATTCCGTTTCTGAGACTAGTCCCAACAGCAGCTCATTTCTGTTTCATTCCTTCACTTTCTCACGTCCTTTCCTCAAAAAACACATTTTATTTTCATCTTAACTTACGATAAAAACCTCCACAGTTTTAAGTTAAATACAGGACAGTTGCTCTGGAGTGCGTCCACTGTTCGAGACACTCCACAACCATCCGCTCTACTCACCACTTTTCTGTTTTCTTTTTTTTGAAGCATGTAAAATCTAGAGAAAGTTAACAACCCATGATATTAAAGATGAAATGTACAGCCTAGGACTCGTGTCGGTAAATAGGTAGGGTCTGGAGTTTTTAATCGAATGTGGCGACCGTTACATTCAGCTTGGCACAGTGCAGATCTACTCGACAGATGACGACAAAACTGTGCAAAAAAACAAAAGCCGAGGCTGCGCTCGAGGCCGGTTGAAGGAGTAGTGCTGCTGTGAGTATAGTTGAGGGGGGGTTATCAGAGCTGTACACGGGGCTGAGGGGGTTTATATATATATTTATAAATCAGGAGACGCTGGAGGAGGAGCCTTGCGCTGAAACGGAATGACAGGACAGACGTCGAGGCGAAGGTCTGAGGCGTTTCCATCCACCGCTCTTCAACTGCAACAGAACAGAGTTTTTAAATCAACCACACAGTCCTCATAACCCTGACAGTATCAGGACTCATGTGCTCAACACCGTTTTCTCCGACAGGTCCAGACTCCTGGAGCTGTAACAGGTCCAGGTCCAGACTCGTGGAGCTGTAACAGGTCCAGGTCAGGTCCAGACTCCTGGAGCTGTAACAGGTCCATGTCCAGACTCGTGGAGCTGTAACAGGTCCAGGTCCAGGTCCAGGTCCAGACTCGTGGAGCTGTAACAGGTCCAGGTCCAGACTCGTGGAGCTGTAACAGGTCCAGGTCCAGACTCCTGGAGCTGTAACAGGTCCAGGTCCAGACTCGTGGAGCTGTAACAGGTCCAGGTCAGGTCCAGACTCCTGGAGCTGTAACAGGTCCAGGTCCAGGTCCATGTCCAGACTCGTGGAGCTGTAACAGGTCCAGGTCCAGACTCGTGGAGCTGTAACAGGTCCAGGTCCAGGTCCAGACTCCTGGAGCTGTAACAGGTCCATGTCCAGACTCGTGGAGCTGTAACAGGTCCAGGTCCAGGTCCAGACTCCTGGAGCTGTAACAGGTCCATGTCCAGACTCGTGGAGCTGTAACAGGTCCAGGTCCAGGTCCAGACTCGTGGAGCTGTAACAGGTCCAGGTCCAGACTCGTGGAGCTGTAACAGGTCCAGGTCCAGGTCCAGACTCGTGGAGCTGTAACAGGTCCAGGTCCAGGTCCAGACTCCTGGAGCTGTAACAGGTCCAGGTCCAGACTCGTGGAGCTGTAACAGGTCCAGGTCCAGACTCGTGGAGCTGTAACAGGTCCAGGTCCAGGTCCAGACTCCTGGAGCTGTAACAGGTCCAGGTCCAGACTCGTGGAGCTGTAACAGGTCCAGGTCCAGGTCCAGACTCGTGGAGCTGTAACAGGTCCAGGTCCAGGTCCAGACTCGTGGAGCTGTAACAGGTCCAGGTCCAGGTCCAGACTCGTGGAGCTGTAACAGGTCCAGGTCCAGACTCCTGGAGCTGTAACAGGTCCAGGTCCAGACTCCTGGAGCTGTAACAGGTCCAGGTCCAGACTCATGGAGGTCAGGTAAAGAACCTGTGCGTCTCTTACTTCTTGTCCTGCTTGGCTCCGCCCCTGATGGACACGCTCTGGCTGTTCTGGTAGAAGCCTCCTCCGCTGCGGTTGATGTTGGGGTGAGTCGGAGACGCCACCGGCTGCTGCCCGGGTCGGATGGGTTTGGCTGCAGCGGGACAGAGACACATACTAAGACCTTCTGGAACGAAGGAGCTGAAGAGAAGACTTTTATCGGACTGTGTTCTCACCGATCTGAGCGGAGTGTCCTCTTCGGGCCATGTTCTTGGCCCTGACGGCCTCTTTGATGCGGTCCACCTCCTGCTGGTAGCGTTTGCGGTCGCGGGCGGCGTTCTCTTTGGCCTCCTTCAGAGCAGACTCCAGGGCCTTGACCCGCTCAGCCGTAGCACGAAGACGTTTCTCCAGTTTCGGAAGCTCACAGCGCAGGTCTGCATTATCACGCACCAGCTGAGGACGGACAAAAGCACGTGTTAAAGGCGTCTGCGACAGGTCAAAGCTGTTCCGGAGGAAGTGTCTGTTACCTGTTTGTGAACCTTGGTGAGCTGCTCAAGATTGTTCTCAAGAAAGGAGATCTTCTGTTTCTGCGCCGCGCTGCCTCCAGTGTCGTCCGAGTCCATCTCCGCGCTCTGCACACAAACAAAGTTACACCTCTGTATTCTGGACCACATTCAGGGCGCGTCAGTGTGAGCTCACCTTTTTCACTCTCGTGGCCAGGTCCTGGACGAACAGCTTCCTCAGATTGTGCAGCGTCTGCAGCTCTTTGGCCTGGAACACAAGAAAAGACACAAGAAAAGTGTCAGTGCTGTTAATCTGAAGAGCAGCACAGACCTTTCAGATTCCTTTATTTGTTTTTGTTCTCTAAACACTCTGTTTAACTCTGGGCCACGTGAGGCCAGTCTCCAGTTTGTGCCTTTGTGCTGTAAACCTGATGAACCGGGACAGTCCAATCCTGGTTCTGTGTCGGCCGAGCATGTGCAGGACAAAACAAACCTGCACCAACTTATAACTGTGATTAAAGACACTCACCACGGTCTCCTCCAGGCCCTTCAGATCCTGCCGGGCCTGCTCCCTTCTGTCCTGCATCACCCTGAAACAAACACAGACACAATGACTCCAGCGCACAGCAGAGCTTCGTTTCATGAGACGAGGAGAAGTGAACGTACGTGAGCTCGTGCAGCTTGCGGCTCTTGTCTTGATCCGTGGCCTTGAGTTTCTCGTGCTCCACTCTCAGCCGCTCTTGCTCCAACATGATCTTCTGGTTCAGACTGGAACACACAGAAAACACTCAGAACAAGGACTTAGCCAGGTCTGCGCCAGGTAAAAACACAGGACTAAACCCGAACTAAAGATTAAACACAAAACACACAAACTTTAAACAGGGTCTGAAAACAGAGACCGGAAATGAACCAGGACTAACAGACTAGTCAATACTGAAGCTTTGAAAGTGTTTCTGCTGCAGCTTTAAGGAAAAGCGTGGACTCACTCCTGGAGCTCGGTGATGAGCTTCTCCTTGTGGTCCAGCTCGTCCCTGAGGCTGCTGATCTGTTTCTGATGCGCCTCGCGGTGAGAGTGGATCTGCTTATCCACCGCCGCCTGCAGCAGACAATCACACACATTCAGGACAACACTCTAAAAACCCAACTGAAATACATGTGCAGCTGCTGGTTTGGATTAATGAACTGTGTTCTGTAGATTCTGACTGTTCGAACAGAAAACTGACATTAATAAGTGAAGCTGTGACTGACCTTGACTTCGTTTGCCGTCTGGATCTCATTTTCTTTCTCCATGGCATGAACTTTCTCTGTTTAACACAAACCAAGGCAACATTAGAGAAGGATTATCTTCAGTTCTTGTATTTTCAGAAGATGGCCGTTACCCTGAGCGCTGATTTTGACCAGCTCCTCGTTGAGTGCGTCCACGTTTTCCTCCAGCAGCCTCTTCTTGTGCTCCACGTTCTGCAGATACTCCGTCAGAGACTTGATCTTAGCCTCGTGCTGCGGACACATTAAAACATCAGCGTTAACAGTGGACAGAGCGGACGTCCGGTGGTGCAGGTGAGAGTACGTACCTGAGAGATACGCAGCTGACAGGCGGCCAGCTCCTTCTCGTTCTCGTCCATCTTCTTGTTGCTCTCCGACTGAGTGCCCTCCAGCTGTTTGCAGCGCTTCACCATCGTCTTCACCTCGGACTTCATCTTACTGATGTAGAGCCGGGCCACGGTGAACTCCTCATCGATCAGACCGCTGCTTCCATCATGCTGCCACGAGAAGAGTCAGCCATTACACAGGGCTGCCCAAATCAGTCCAAAACCTGCCCAAATACGTCTAAAACCTGCAAAAATCTGTCCAAAACCTGCACAAATCTGTCTAAAACCTGCCCAAATCAGTCCAAAACCTGCCCGAATCCGTCTAAAACCTGCAAAAATCTGTCCAAAACCTGCACAAATCTGTCTAAAACCTGCCCAAATACGTCTAAAACCTGCCCAAATACGTCCAAAACCTGCCCAAATACGTCCAAAACCTGCCCAAATACGTCCAAAACCTGCCCAAATACGTCCGAAACCTGCCCAAATACGTCCGAAACCTGCCCAAATCCGTCCAAAGCCTGCACAAATCTGTCTAAAACATGCTCAAGCCCAACAAAAAAAACAGTTTAAATCCAACTAAAACCTGTTCAAATCCATCTAAACCATGTGTAGGTAGAACAGTCTGAGCAGAAACGGACCTTAATGTCATTGCTGCCGACCGCGATGCCGATCTCTGCCAGGTCTTTGAGCAGAGACGACATCATCTCAGTCACTCTCTTCTTCTGGTGGTTGGACATCTCCTTCAGCTTCTGAAGCTCTGAGTCCAGAGACGACAGAATGGACTGTGGACAACAACAGAACACAGTCAAACATGAAAAATCAATCTACAAGGCTGCACACATTTTTGTTTGTCTGGTCAAGTGTTTTCTTTTTGAGTCTGGAGCTACAAAATCCAGACTATCCCCCACATATAATCAAAAAGCATTAAAACCTTCTATAAATTAAAAAGCGTGAGTATTTGGACCTTTGCTTCATGTTATGTCCTTCACTCTCTGCGACTTCGAGTCAACACTGACCGATTTCTGGCTGAGCTCGTCGCTGATGGCCTCGAACTCCTTGGTCTTGTCCTCCACCTCTTGGCTCTTCTGGTCGTAGTTGACGGCGAGCTCCTCCAGCGCCTGCAGCACCTCCTTCACCTCCTCCTTCGACGCCTCATTCTCAGCCTGGAGGCGGTTCAGCTCGGCCTGGAGGTTCTCGTGGTCACGCCGAGAGGAGGCCAGCAGCTGCGACACAAAGGGACTGGATTTATATCACTTCTGACTCTCAGAAAACTCAGGACTGACAACGGAAACGGGGTCAAAGAAATGCTAATGCTCAGTAGATTCAGATAGATAGTAATGTTTGTAAGCATTTATACAAAGACTCCCCTCAATCTTGAGTCTCTCGTGATCAAACTCATTTTAGAGAAAACAAACACGGCCGACAATATCTGCTTCTGAGATTTCTGGAAGTGATCGGATCCGCGGCTGAATAAACCCATCACCAACTGAAGTGAAAAGGAGATTTGAAGGACGATTATTGATATTTACCTCCTCCTGGTCCAACATCTGCTGCTTGAGTTTCTCGGCCAGTTGGCTCTGCTGGTTTATCTCCTCGTCCTGAAGCAGACGACACAAGACATGAGAAAAATAGGAGTGTTTTACCGTATTGTATCCCTTTAAATGCTTTTATTTTCCAGCTAAATGAAGAACAGGGTGCATGCTCAGAAACAATGGACTTGACTCACCTTGTCGTCGAGCTGTTTGTAGAGTTTTGCGAGCTCGGCCTCACACTTGTCTTTCTCCACGTCTGTCAGCCTCCCTCCGGGAACGTTAGGCGTGGACGCAGCCTTGTCGTTCATGATGTTGTCCAGAGCCAGCACTTCAGCGTTGGCCTTCTCTTTGTCAAACTGCTCCTCAACGGGAACGCTCTCCCCTGAGGCACAGTGAACACACTCCGTGATTAGACCCTCAATCATTAACAAGCTACAAATAAATACAGTAAAAATCTATCTTCTAGCCCAAGTAAAACCTGTCCAAATCCACTTAAAACTCCACTCACCGTTCCTCCATCGGTTCAGCTCGTTCTCCAGCCAAGTGACGGTGTTCCTCAGAGTCTTGTTCTTCTCTTTCTCTCGCTCGTACTTCTGTTTCCACTGCTCGGCCGTCAGCTCGATGTTCACCGTCACCGTGTTCTTGATGGTCTTTGCTCTAAAAAAAAAAAAAAAAAAAAACACGTGGCTGTGTTAATCATTTATTCCCTTGAGCGCAGGATTACAGAACAAATTCTACCCACCTCTGTCCGAACATGAGCGTGGATTTGGTTTCGCACTCATTGTACGAAGAGGGCGAGCAGCAGATCACGATGGTGGTCCGACAGTTACCGCCGAGAGAGTCCTGCAGGATTCGGGTCATCTTACTGTCTCTGTACGGGATGTAGGCCTGGGGTAAAGACACAGACACAAAACAGCATTAATTGGGATTGTGCAGCACTTTTTACTCGATAAAGTTCTTGTACGAGCAGTTTTTTGTTTGTTATTGATGCAGCTCTGTGTGGCTCTTATCTTAATACAAAGCTGCAGTTGAGTATGTAAAATTAAATCATGATGCCTTCAAGTGTTATTGTTATTGACAGGTGAGACCACAGTCTGAGCACAGCAGCCCTTTTGTCTCAGAGTTATCGTTTGTGTGTGCCTCAGGTCAAACACATGAATAAACTACAGCCTCATCAGAGTGAACACTGGGAAATCTGTCAGGCCTAAGAAAACTGCTGCTGGGGCTGCTTTTATCTGCACCTCTCCACAGATCAGCCTGTGTTTATCTAAGACTCACTGTTCCTTCAGCCAAAGCTGAGATGACGTTTCCCAGAGACGACAGGGACTTGTTGATGTTCTTGGCCTCGTCCAGCACCGCTCCTTCTGCTCCCGTTTTACTGACCTGCAGTCAGACAACTCGTTTAAACACTCACACGTTCATAAAACTGCCCCTATTCAGGTTTGCAGCTCCAGACACCGGTGCTCCGAGAATCTGTGAGTACCTGACACAGCGAGAAAGAGAAACTAACCTTTTCACTTCCGGCCAGATCAACCAGGTAGAGTTTCCCGCTCAGTTTCTGTTCGGTCTGAGTGTTTTCCTGTTTGACGTTTATCAGGAAGATGCTGTGACTCCTGGAACTGTGCTCGTTCATGTCTGCAACAGAAAGAAAACAGAGTTAAACCAGAAACGGCAGATCAGAGCAGTATGGTTCAGGCCTGTTGATGAAGCAGAATCTTGATTAGAAGCAGTTTTGTGTTTTCTCACTTGTCACTGCGACGTGTCTGTTGGATTTGCCCTCGTCGATAGTGTCCATGACCTCGTCCGGGCTGCACACAAACCTCTCGGTGCACCCCTGAGAATAGAACCAACAGCTCAGAAACAGGTCCCTTTTAGGTCAGGTCTTTTACCAAACTAACTAAAGACTAGCTCTCACCTTAACGTAGGGCACTCTGTTTTTGTCTTCGTGCACAGACAGGTTGGTCTTAGAGACTGAAAAGAGGGAGAAGCACTTAAATGATGATTTAGGAATAATTCAGGCTGTGCTAGACATGCAACAGGTTTTAATTCAGATCAACACTGAGGTGTCATGTACAGCCTCGTTTCCACCTGAGTCGGCTCAGGGACACAAACCACAGAGAGCTCCTAAAAGCCCCTCTCATGATCGGTCTGAGGTAATGGTCTGCTTCAAAAGCCTCGCTTCCACACAGTGAGAACTAGGGAGACACTTACCGTCCAAAAGGTCCCGAATCTTGTCCAAGTAAATTTCAAAATATGACACCTTTAAAAAGAGAATAATGAAATATTAATATGACAAAAGTAACGTGGCAACACTAATGTAGGTACATAAGAGCAGAGTGGATGGAGTAAAGAAGGAAGATCTGTCAGGATGTGGAGCTGCTGGCAGTAGGACTAAGACTGTACTAGATGGGACTTTATCCTGTGAACAGACTCCTGACGCCCTCTTCATCAGATCAGGTGTTTTAGTTAGGAGACACACAACAGGACAGATGCTATACTGAACTACATGGACCATCCCCTGCACTGGGCTTTTGAACAACAGAGAGCAGCCAGTGCTGGTCTGAGGTCAGCTACAGAACCACTGACATGAGACTCTACAATCAGTCTGAGGCAGTGGAAGTCTGCACTTGGGCACTCACCTCCGGGGCCCCAGGGCACCTGCCCTGGCTGACCTGCCTAATGCTACACCTCTGCTTAAGATGCCATCTAGTCTTTATTATCAAGGATTGTGCTTTTTTCAGCTCACGTCTGAAAAAAGGAGCGCTCCGATGGTCAACACCAACGTCAAAAAGGAAGTAATGGATCACGATAAAACCGAGAAAGTATATATTCAGCTCTGACTCAGACACAGGACAGTCTCTTACTTTGATGTGGAACTCCAGGTTCTCGTCCATGGAGTAGATGTAGTTAAAGATGTCCTGCACGATTCTGGGGATGATGCCCATGGCGTCTGTGTCGTGGAGGTTCCCCTGAAGAAGAGTGTTTAGACACGAATATCCAAGACTGAACAGTCTCTGTGTATCATGACATCTGCTTTTGCAGGTTCATAACTGTGGAGACTTACCTCCATGGTGTGCGTTTTTCCAGAAGAAGTCTGTCCGTAGGCAAAAATGGTTCCATTGTAACCCTCCAGGACATCTGTGAACGGGCACAGAGGATTTTAGAGAAAGGGTTCACAGGTCTGGTGTTTCGTTCTGCTCAGGTCTAAATACACTTCCACGTGGAGCCCTACAGGCAGCGGAAGGGAGGAGCCCTACAGACCGAGACGGGAGGAGCCCTACAGACCAAGACGGGAGGAGCCCTACAGACCAAGACGGGAGGAGCCCTACAGACCAAGACGGGAGGAGCCCTACAGACAGCGACGGTAGGAGCCCTTCAGATTGAGATGAGCCCTACAGACAGCGAGACGGGAGGAGCCCTACAGACAGCGAGACGGGAGGAGCCCTACAGACAGCGAGACGGGAGGAGCCCTACAGACAGCGAGACGGGAGGAGCCCTACAGACAGCGAGACGGGAGGAGCCCTACAGACAGAGAGACGGGAGGAGCCCTACAGACAGAGACGGGAGGAGCCCTACAGACAGAGACGGGAGGAGCCCTACAGACAGAGACGGGAGGAGCCCTACAGACAGAGACGGGAGGAGCCCTACAGACCGAGACGGGAGGAGCCCTACAGACAGAGACGGAGGAGCCCTACAGACAGAGGCGGGAGGAGCCCTACAGACAGAGACGGGAGGAGCCCTACAGACAGAGACGGGAGGAGCCCTACAGACAGAGACGGGAGGAGCCCTACAGACAGAGACGGGAGGAGCCCTACAGACAGAGACGGGAGGAGCCCTACAGACCGAGACGGGAGGAGCCCTACAGGCAGAGACGGGAGGAGCCCTACAGGCAGAGACGGGAGGAGCCCTACAGGCAGAGACGGGAGGAGCCCTACAGACAGAGACGGGAGGAGCCCTACAGACAGAGACGGGAGGAGCCCTACAGACAGAGACGGGAGGAGCCCTACAGACAGAGACGGGAGGAGCCCTACAGACAGAGACGGGAGGAGCCCTACAGACAGAGACGGGAGGAGCCCTACAGACAGAGACGGGAGGAGCCCTACAGACAGAGACGGGAGGAGCCCTACAGACAGAGACGGGAGGAGCCCTACAGACAGAGACGGGAGGAGCCCTACAGACCGAGACGGGAGGAGCCCTACAGGCAGAGACGGGAGGAGCCCTACAGACAGAGACGGGAGGAGCCCTACAGACAGAGACGGGAGGAGCCCTACAGACAGAGACGGGAGGAGCCCTACAGACAGAAACAGGAGGAGCTACACTCTGCAGAGAATCCTTACTCGAGACTAAAAGAGACTCAAAAAAGAAACATGGAGGGAAAAACAAAGCTAGTGGCTGTTCCCAGTTGCAGACAGAGTGAGGTCTCATTGAACCCCCTCCAGCCTCAGTCTCTGCAGTAAACAGGAGCTGGACAGAGACATTAAAGAGGGAGGCCCTGACATAGAGGAAACTGCTGCAGCCTCTCATCACTGCACCCCAGGGTTCATACACTTATTTAGATTTAGTTAAAGGCAGAAACATTGTTCAAAGTTGAACCACAGTAAAACAAGCCTCGTTAAAAACACGTCTAAATGTACCTTTGACGATCTTCTGAGCGCAGGCGTTGTAGACTTGCTCCTGTGTAGTGCTTGACTGGAACACTCGGTCGAACATGTATGGTTTACCCTGAAAAACAAACAGCACTGTCAGAGACACCAAACTGTAATAATAACAATATATTCAGCTGGCGTTGTGTAGGTGAGCCGAGACAGAAGAGCAAGAACATAACTGGTATACAGTTATGCTCATAAGTTTACATACTCTGACAGAAATTATGATTTTATTTTCCATTTTTCAGAGAATATAAATGAGAACACAAATCTTTTTTTACTCATTGTTAGTGGGCATCAGACAACTGTGTTTACTTTTTTTTTTACATCATAATGACAACATAAACTACCCAAATGACCCTGATCAAAAGTTTACATACCCCATTTTAAGAACTGGGGTGAATACAGTCAAGCTTCAATCAGTGACTTGAAGCTTGAGCTTTACGTCTTTTGTAGAAGTTGTGGATAATACTGAGGTCAGGAGACTGAGGTCAGTCCAGAACCTTCTCTTTATGCTGCTGTAGCCAATGAGGTCGACTTGGCCTTGTGCTTTGGATCGTTGTCATGTTGGAACGTCCAAGTACGTCCCATGTGCAGCTTCTGGGCTGATGAGAACAAATGTCCCTCCAGAATTTTTTGATGACATGCTTCATTCATCTTTTGCCTTTGTAGCTCACACATCCTCAAGACATGATTTTTAAAAAGTAAACAGATGTTTGACAATAAATGGCTTCACCCAAACACTAACTTTTGAGCTCACGCGGCTGGTCCAGAACATTCAACATGTTGGAAGCTGCTAACGATAGGCTGTTTATTTCAGCTCTTGCCTCGGTTTTGAATAACCAGAAAAGTATAAAAATGATGAAACTGCTCTGGGGTCTGCTCTGCTGCTGGACATGTTAACTAGTGGCACTAACGTGGCTTCCTTGTTAAAAACTCTCTCTGTGGTTTTGCCTTTTTTTGCTTCATGTCTGGCGTTTCTCTGTTTGGTTCACATTTCACCTGTAAACCCAGCCCTTGAAATTGAATGCAAGACACAGGGTATCAGACTAACTTCTTTGTGTAGAATAGAAAAGAGTTCCAGCTGAAGAGGCTAGGACTAAACCAGGACTAAACAGCTTTAATTTGATTGTATTATATTCATTCTTACTTATTTCAGTCCATCTCTATTTTTTAAGAATTTAACTGTAATTAAGTTGTTTCCAAGTGTTTTGTGAGCTGCTGTGACTGAGGCATTTCCTTTGTGCACCAATAAATCTATCTAATCTAGTATAATGCCACGTTCAACAATAAAAATAGAGGCTGTAAAATAACTGTACACTAAAAAATACACAATGTTCACCTGTAAAACATCAGAAATAAACAAAACTGTAATGACGTTTTGATTTAAAGAATAGAAAACGGGAGCATAGATGGCACATTCTCTAAGTGCTTTAACTTCATATCCTGGAAATTAGCCTGAGGAGTTAAGATCCAGAGCATCACTGCTGATAGAATCATGTGGACTAAATGTAATTATAATATACTGTCAGTCACGGCTTCACTACAGTCGGAGCTCGGCTGTTCAGTCCTTTTGAACGGAGCTGAGACACAAGGCAGAGACATGGGTTCAGAGGTAATAATAATAAACACTGAAGATGGTAAATCCTCAGAGGAGCACTCAAAAGAGCACGGGCAGGGACTGTATGTGGACAAACACATAAAAATAAATGTGCATTAATGTCCAGGCCTTGGCTGTAGTGAGGGCCTTGTGTGGTTGGCCTCGCTCCGAAAGGTTTTGGTCCAATTTTCTTCCTCTGATCCATGGGTAAATCATCAAACAGAAGTTTAAACAGCACTTTAAACAGATGTCCAGACCCTCGCCAGGCACTTTCTCCAGCTGCTCCAGGAGAAAACTGAGGTGTTTCCAGAGACATGTCCCTCCAGTGTGTCCTGTAGCTTTTACCATAGTAAAGCTGCGTTCACACTTGCCGTGTTTGTTGCAGTTCAAACAGCCTCTGGTTTGGTTGGTTTGTTAGCACAGTTTATTGGATAAATGTCAACGCTCAAGACGAACCTCAGAGTCAAACATACTCCGAGACTCCTTCAAAACAGAGGTCTCGGAGCTCATCTAATAAACGCAGGTACGGTTTCAATTCAAGTGTGAACCTCACGCGGACCGTCGCAAGTTCAACAGGAAGAGCAACAAGAACATCACCTATGTTTAATTTTTCCAAGGTCGGAAAATAAACAATCCAAAACAATATTGTCCAACTAAATTAAATGAGATAAAGCTAAAATGCAATAACATGCCTTATTAGCATTTGGGCAACAGCACCATCTACTGTCTTCCTTAAAAAGAAAATTCATGTTATTAGTTTGGTCCAGGTTAAAAAGCAGCTGTGAACGCTCAGTGGAACGGGCTTTGTTGCTGACAAACCAATCTAAATGGATAATTTTCATTTTTTTGTGCAAACTAATGAAACAGAGAGAAATGTCAACACAGCCTTCAGCCCAGTTCTTTCTCTGACTCTTTGAACTGATCCAGGACCAGCAGTATTGAGATAAAGACTGGTCAGCTTCTCAACAATCTAAGGACCACTCCCTGCTTTAAAACAAATCAAACTATGGACAGAGTGAGTCACAGTAATAAGATCAAAGCCCCCAGCGCAGAAACCCCACTGGCCTCAAATCTGATCAGAAGTTAATGGGGTCCTCCTCACATCAGATATTTGTCAAATTAAAGATGTTAATACCAATAAAGTCACTGTCTTTGGAAAATCAGTTTAAAACTAATGAACTAATTTGCACTTAACCTGAATTTCTCTCAGGAACAATACAGTATCTAATCTAGAACTGGTTTTAGATAGATCTGAATTAGTCTTGGATGTTTATTAAACCGTAATAAAATGTTGGGAGTCTGCAGTAAACCATCACTAAGCAGCGTCCCCAGGAGAGTGCACAGGGGATTACCCAGCATCCCGTGGGGCATCAGTCTGTGGCACATACTCTCCAAACACTCTGCAGTGACTCTCCACAGTTACACCAGGTCATTCACGCCTGTAACTTCTTCTGATCCTGTAAAAACCTGACAAAGTCCACAGAGCTCCTCCATGTGTTACTGAAGGAAACTAATGTTTAACCTGCTGCAGCCATTCAGGTTTAACAGCAGACTTCTGCAGCACATCAGCTCCACTGATAAATGCTTTTTAAAATAGAACTACTGTTTTTAAAGTATACAATAAAAGTCACCCATTTTAGTTTATCTTCATTGGAAACATAATTTGTATTTGGATATAAACACGTCTTCAGTTGGATTTGAACAGGTTTTATTCGGCTTTGAACAGTCAACACTTTTTTAAACTCGTCTGTCCCTAGTTCACTGACTGGCACTACGTTCCATTTAAATGTTTTATTGGTTAAATATGTGTTGATTTTCTATTGCTGCGGCGGAAAGGGGTGTTTGTCATTGTGTGATTCTAATCCTAATCCTTGATAAATGCAGATACATCCGGGTGGAAACAGATGCATCACTTGGAGCTAAAACCACCTCTGGTCCAGTCACTGGGCGTTAGTCTGCGGGACATTACCACCGTGAACTCAAAGAGCACGTTTTCTGTCTGAATAATTCCCCTCTGGTTTAATCAGAGACAGGTTGTGTGTTCAGCTCGTCACAAAGCTTTAATTCAGATGTAGTATTAAAGCTAGCCGCT
Organism: Neodontobutis hainanensis; assembly: GCA_024349245.1. Lineage (NCBI taxonomy): Eukaryota > Metazoa > Chordata > Actinopteri > Gobiiformes > Odontobutidae > Neodontobutis > Neodontobutis hainanensis. The sequence continues at coordinate 54,709 of JALDNG010000203.1, forward strand.
AGCAGAGGCCGGCTAATCTGTGACAGCAGCTGGCCTCCTCCGACTGTCTCCAACCAAACCAAAGGCTGGCTTTATGCTGACGCCAACTGTTCATCCACGCTTTATCATTACACACAATTCGCAAATTTATATTTCAGAGTGTCAGTTGACAATGTGATCCTGGGGATGAGAGGAACCTGTCACTTAATAAAGCCCCAGAAACAACGTCGTGGTTTCGGGGCATATGTTTGGGGCTTTGTTGAGTGACAGCGACAACACCTGTGATTAAAACATAGAATTGTGTAAAGATTAGAACGATATAAGTTGTGTTAAGGGGGTAAAACCGGTAGGAGTTGTAATAAAAGGCGTGGTTGGGGTGGTTTGAAGGCCAGGTCAGCGGAACAACGCCACAGTGAACAGGTTTGTGGCTAATGTTAGCTCCCAGGCGCTAATGCTAAAGATGCTAACACCGCAGATACAGCACAAACAAAAATGGCGTCCTTTAGGCTCTGCCCGAGGGGTTTGGCGACTGAACAATGAAACCACTCACCCCGATCACCACAGTGTCCTCTCCCTGGAACTTGGGGATGTACCGGTCTCCTCGGGTCACCTCGGAGCTGTTCAAGGGCCTGAAACGGCACATCACTTTGATGGTGCACTCCGCCGGGTCGGCCATCTTCCTCCGCGGTTTACCGACACCAAAGCAGCAGCGAGAAGAGAATAACAAGTGTTTTAGGCAGACCCCCGGGGCGGCCGCGGGGACTAAAGGGAGCCCGGACCCCTCTGTCCCTCACTCAACTTCTGGGAAAGACAAGGATGCACAGGACATTCAGCTAAAAGCCCAGTTCTTGTGTGAATTACAGCCCGGTCCGGTCGGAGGCCATGACAGCGGTGAAGAGCTGCTGTGGGTCACATGACGTCACCCCGGCGCGCGCCCCGCCCATGCGCACGGGACGGGACTTCACCATAAACATGTCCAAATAAAACTCCTCAAACATAAATCACAGTCCAAAGTGTGAGGTGTTTAGGGACAGGTCCTTGCAGCAGATAAATGTCAGCCCGGTTTGGAGAAGCAGATAGGAGCAGCACCTCAGAGACTAAACCAGCTGTAAATGTTTCCAAGGGTCATTTCTCTTCAGGCTTTGTGTTCTGTCTGTTGCTAATGGAAACTTTTAGGGCTTCCACAACTTGAGAAACTACAGTTTAAGACAGTCTGTAGGATTTTACAAGATTTTATTTTGACACAAGACTGATTTTTTTCCTGTTTTTCATTTATACAACCACAGAACTTGGTCTTGAACAGATTTGAGTTCGATTTAAACTTGATTTATTTGTATTTAGTTGGTTTCGATGAGGTTTTAGTTGGATTTAAACATATTATTCTTAACAGGTAGAGTGATTGAGAACCAACTCTCTTTTACAATGATAACCTGGCAAGAGGCAGCAGCACCAGAAACAGGAACAACAATAATAACAATACAATGCAGTAAGAGTTGATAAAGAGATTAGTGAATGGAGCGTCAGTGATTTCTGTAGTTTGTTCCAGTTGCTGGGAGAAGAAAAATGGAGTGAGGAGTTTTAGATGGATTTAAACAAGTTTCATTTGGAAACCAGGCTCAAAGGGTTTCTCTATCAAACCAAAACAGAACCTCCTGATTATTGTTGTAGAAGTATGGTTCCCTGGTTCTGTTCAATAAAAATCTATAAACACATTGTTAAAAGTTATTATAAACTGGTTCATGTCATTTCAAGTGTTTTTTTTTATTTTTCTTCCAGCTGCAGTTTTGCTCTCAGCTCAGAGCCCTGGGGAACTCCACATGTAAGTGCATTAGAAACAGTTCATGACAACAGCCTGGACTCAGCTGTTACAGAGTCAGGGCCACTCCCTCAGAAACACTCAGACACTGGAGGGTGTGTCTGCGGTCGGACCGGTCCCAGGAGACCACTGCCATTCATGAACAAACCAAGAGGGAAGGAGACGGTAACACGAGCTGTGGCCTACATTAACTCTGTGAGAAAAATAAAATGCTTTGACGTTTTCTCTGACTTCCTCCAGAATCCCTCAGAGTCTTCTCTCTTTAGTGACCGGTGTTCACCTGAGGCCTCTTCAGGGGTGCAACTACCCAGGGCCAGAGGGGTATGCAGCAACAATACTTCAAGATGTTATATACTACTCTTCTGTCTCCTCACTAGGTCTTTTCCCCCTTGCAAAGAAACTTTCCAAAGACTCGGATAATAAATAAAATGGAAATAATGTGGCCCCAGTACCAATTGACCCATTAACGGGTATCGGGCCGCGGGCCGGTCCGTTGGCCCCCCACATCTAAAACCTGTTCAAATCCATCTACTAACAGATTTTAGTTGGATTTGAACAGGTTTTAGATGGACTTGAACAGGTTTTAGATGGATTTGAACAGGTTTTAGATGGATTTGAACAGGTTTTAGATGGACTTGAACAGTTTTAGATGGGTTTGAACAGGTTTTAGATGGACTTGAACAGGTTTTAGATGGATTTGAATAGGTTTTAGATGGATTTGAACAGGTTTTAGATGGATTTGAACAGGTTTTAGATGGACTTGAACAGGTTTAAGATGTATTTGAACAGGTTTTAGATGGACTTGAACAGGTTTTAGATGGACTTGAACAGGTTTTAGATGGATTTGAACAGGTTTTAGATGGACTTGAACAGGTTTTAGATGGACTTGAACAGGTTTTAGATGGATTTGAACAGGTTTTAGATGGATTTGAACAGGTTTTAGATGTAGGGGGGCCACGGACCGGTACCGGTACAAATGACCCACACCCTACAACTAAAACAGCTCAAATCCATTTAAAAACCAGTTCAAGTGAAACTTAAACCTGTTCAAATCCATCTAAATATAGAATTGAGGAAATAGTGAAATGATTTAGAAAGGCACAGCAGCAGCTAAGTTAAATTTATGACCACGTATAGCTCATACCCCCTTTTTGCGTCACTGGGCCTCTTTATAAAAACACATTATTTACACTGAAAGAACCATACATTTGAATAAATGTAAGTTCTGGATCAGACCGTCAGTGACATTCAGAAAGACACAGGGCTGATCAAAGTTTCACTTTAGTCTCAAAAATCTCTAAAACCGTTCCAGAAACACAGGAAATGTATGCTTTATTTTAGTAACATGACCAAACAAACTGAAGGGATCCTGACATTTACCAAACAGTACGTGTCAAACTTTATTTAAAAAAAAAAAATTAACTCAAAACAACATTTTTAAACGTCTCCTTTTGTTTCCGTCACATCCACTTTCACTCGTTTTGCTGCAGGACAGTCTTCGTCTGAAACAAACGCAAAAGAAGAAAATTATTATTTATGATTTATTACCTCTTCAAATCCAAAGAAAGGTATCTGGCTTAGGTTTAAAGATGAAGACGAGAGAGACGATGATACGACTGATAAGAGCCGAGTTTATTTCCCTCAGAGGGAGGGGCTTAACCTGACAGTCCTGTGATTGGACAAAAGATGATTAAAGCCTGGAAGCCCTGGTGTCTCTGTGATTCACAGGTGAATAGTCTGTGTCCCTTCACTGACAGTAATGTCCGAGACTGGTCCAGGGAGGAACAGGTGGTTTGAAGAGGCCCACAGGAAGCCCTCACACTGACACCAGCTCTGGGCCAATCACAGTAGCCTCAGGTTAAGCCCCACCCTCTGAAGGATATAAACTCAGTTGAACTCTTGGATAACGACAAGAAATTTTCACCTTCAAATAATTCCTTTGTTGAAAACATTTCTGGAATATGTCCCTTAGAGCCACCTAAAACCTGTTCAAATCCAACTTAAACCTCTTTTTATATTACATACTCTTGGTGTCAGTTGGTGGGACGTCCTGTTTCCTCATCGTGTGGATGATGCCTCCTGCTGTTTTTCGACTTTCTGTCAAAGACAGAGAACACTAAAGTGAGTTACATTCATCATAAAATAAACTAAAATAAAGTCTGTTGTTGTTGAGTTTACCTCCGTGAAGCACTACAGAGCGACAGGTCGTCGACACTGTGTCTTTACCGTCTTTCTCCGATAAACCAAATATCTGTGACCTGACTCTGGTATAGGAACAAAACCTCTTGAGGACCAAGTTAAACCTGTTCAGATCCAGCGGAACAGTGAAGGATACAGGTTCATGACGTCATAGGGTCCTCTCAGCTCCAGGGGCTGCACAAACAAACATTATTAGGGACTTTTTTTAACCGGACTCAGATTCAAGAGGAGAACAGTGCTCACCTTTTCCGCTGCACTCGACACAATGACGCTCTGAAAAACAAGAGACAAGACCCTGACGCTCTGTGGAGACGTGTCTTAAACGTGCCTCAGATGTAAAGGAGCTGCGGTACCTTTCCTTTGCAGGTGTCTGTGAGGAACATAGCGTTGGAGATGGTGTAGCGCCTCAGAGTGGAGTCTCTGAGCGCTGCAGAATACGAGACCTCGAAGGCTACTCCTCGCTCCAGCGCCTGAATGCAACACGGGACAAACAACCAGGAGTTAACACGCCTCAAACACACTCTTTCACATTCACTTTATATTCTATATTTTAGGACAGTCGTGGCTCTGTGGGACAGATGCAGCAGCTGCCCCAGACTCGAGCTCGTGGTGAGGCCACAGGGATAACACTCTCATTCTAGTTGTGTTAGGTGTGTTTTTGTTTGGTCGCAGCAACAACAGCATTTTCAGACACTAGAAACTTTGGGATGATGAACTACAGAGGTGCATATGAACAGAATATATGTTTAATAAAGAAAACAATTTAGATAAATTAAATTAACAAATGTACAATGTTATGTTTTAATTGTGTGATATGAATAAAGGTTGAGTTATATTCACCCCAGTCACAGGAGCTCTCTTGTAGAAAAAGGGCATTTTTTCTGTGACAGAGATACAGATGATGTCGATGTCGTAGGTCATACACGCCGACTGCAAACACAAAGCACTTCAGATCAGTTCAATCCAATACAACTCAGCTCAACTTTATTCAGTTCGACTAAAATCAGAAACAAATCAGAAATAAAAGCTCTGAGCCCGGTGGGGACTTTCAGATATTATTCAGATATTACAAATCAAACACACGTTTAAAAAGTGAGTCTTACCAGGAAGAGCTTGTCCGTCTGAGGCTGAACAGCCAAAAGGTCAAACTGTCGATACTCGGGACAACTGGCCCTCTGAAAAAACACAAGCACTTCAGAGTCGCGTGTCACAAACTAACATTACAGAGCAGTTTTAGTCGTGTTCGTCAGTTGTGTTTTCAACATGTCTTAGCCACATAAGTGTGTATTATGCACCCGTAAATGTCAAGGGTTGATTCTGATTCTTTGGCTCAGGCCTTGTTCAGAACCTGTAGTTCAGTGGAAATGAGTGTTTATGCTGTTATCATTCATGTTTCTGCAGGTTTTTGGGCCTCAAAGAGAATTATCAAGTGACGAGGCCTAACTCTGGGGTTTAGATTTCAGAGATGTGCTCAGCTGTTAATGTTGGGCCAGGCCTGGTTTTAGAACAAAATGGAAAGAGTGGCTCTAAAAGTGAGGCAGCAACTGTGACAGCTTACGTAGTGACTGGAGTCTGACATCATAATAGTGAGTCTGTTAAGGATCCTGATTGGACGAGAGCGACCCTGGAATAAACCACACAAGGTCAGACGGGTCAGATTTGGGACAGAAACATGTGCCTTTGACAGAACCAGACCTGGACGATGGGAGGGTCCTGGATGAGCTCTGAGACCGGAGTGGGTCTGGGCACCGGCTGAAAACAAACACACAGAGTCCAGTCTTAGACCAGGTCCAGACTCACGGAGGTCAGTGTTAGTCCAGTCTTAGACCAGGTCCAGACTCACGGAGGTCAGTGTTAGTCCGGCCTTAGACCAGGTCCAGACTCATGGAGGTCAGAGTTAGTCCAGTCTTAGACCAGGTCCAGACTCACGGAGGTCAGAGTTAGTCCAGTCTTAGACCAGGTCCAGACAGAGTTAGTCCAGTCTTAGACCAGGTCCAGACTCATGGAGGTCAGAGTTAGTCCAGTCTTAGACCAGGTCCAGACTCACGGAGGTCAGAGTTAGTCCGGTCTTAGACCAGGTCCAGACAGAGTTAGTCCAGTCTTAGACCAGGTCCAGACTCATGGAGGTCAGAGTTAGTCCAGTCTTAGACCAGGTCCAGACTCACAGAGGTCAATGTTAGTCCAGTCTTAGACCAGGTCCAGACAGAGTTAGTCCAGTCTTAGACCAGGTCCAGACTCACGGAGGTCAGTGTTAGTCCAGTCTTAGACCAGTTCCAGACAGAGTTAGTCCAGTCTTAGACCAGGTCCAGACTCATGGAGGTCAGAGTTAGTCCACTCTTAAACCAGGTCCAGACTCACGGAGGTCAGTGTTAGTCCGGTCTTAGACCAGGTCCAGACTCATGGAGGTCAGTGTTTGGTGAAGAAGAGGACTCACGGTTTTCTTCTTAGAGTCAGGTTCAAAGACATAGTTAATGGCCACAGTGGAGTATCCCACTGAAACAGAAACATTTTTGCACATGAAAAATAAGCAAAAATATGTAATAAAACTGTTCAGAAACGGTTAAAGCAGAGGCATATGGACTTCACAGACATGTGTCTTTTGTTGGTTTTAAGGAAAGTTCTACAAATCTACAAACAGCAATGATTATCATAAAAATAAAAGTAAAACTTTAGGCAAAACCACATTTAACTGTACACCAGAGTAGAGCTTTTGAAAAGGCCAGAATAGTTTGCCTGTTGTCTGAATATTCTAAATGTCTGAGAGTCACTGTTTCCCTTTTATATTACTAAGTCAATCTTCTGCTATTTTTGTTCCTTTATTCGAGTGCTTATTATTCTCGATGCATTTTATGTTTAGTTTTCCAGCCTCCTGTTTCTGAAGAGCTGTCAGTGTGATGCTAACCACCGCTAGCGTTAAAACCAAAACACAGTTTAAACCGGGACCGGATGTGGTTCTGTGAACTCACGGTGAGCCGCTGTCTCCACGAGCCTCCGGAGCGTGTCTTTATCCCCGGTAAAAGTCAGGTTTAAGTCCATGAACACCGACATCACGGCGTTAGCTTTGAGAACACCGCGCTGTAAACTAGAAAAGCATGGAGCCGCAAGGAATCACGGGATATGTAGTTCTTACCGAACAAGCTTACCAAAAACGTTCTTTCGGGTGATTATTTAATTTAAATCCTTTTAGAATAATACGTGTAAAAAGCCGCATTTCTATATAACAGTTATTAATATGCCCAATATAAATTTTAATTAAAAAAATATTTCAAGATGAGACGTTTATTTCTATTTCCGCTATAAAGCGGAAACAGTACATATAAACGTAAAAGAAGAAGTAAGGTCAAAACAACAGCAGCTGGAGGTAGACCACAAAGTTCTCTTTATAAAACCAGACTTCGTCCTGGTTTATATCCAGTTTTAGTCCGATTTTGTTTTGTTTATTCATAAATACATTTTCATTTTATTCCGTTTTCCATCTTTAAAATACTATACTATACTTTAATACTGAAACTAAAGTGGCACTAATCTGTTTTAGTCAAGACCTGTCCAGGTCCTGTTGTGGTTCAGACCGGTTTAAACCCAGGTCCTGCTGTGGTTCAGACCGGTTTAAACCCAGGTCCTGTTGTGGTTCAGACCGGTTTAAACCAAGGTCCTTCTGTGGTTCAGACCGGTTTAAACCGGTTTAAACCCAGGTCCTGTTGTGGTTCAGACCGGTTTAAACCCAGGTCCTGTTGTGGTTCAGACCGGTTTAAACCCAGGTCCTGCTGTGGTTCAGACCGGTTTAAAGACCGGTTTAAACCCAGGTCCTGCTGTGGTTCAGATTGGTTTAAACCCAGGTTCTGCTGTGGTTCAGACCGGTTTAAACCCAGGTCCTGCTGTGGTTCAGACCGGTTTTGCTGTGGTTCAGACCCGTTTAAACTCAGGTCCTGCTGTGGTTCAGACCGGTTTAAACCCAGGTCCTGTTGTGGTTCAGACTGGTTTAAACCCAGGTCCTGCTGTGGTTCAGACTAGTGTAGACCATGATGAATCCAGTCCGAGTCCTTCTCTCGACCTCTCGCTGCTGTTCTGGATATGTCTCCAGAATGAGGTGAACCTCTATTTTATTCTATAATAATTATTTAATTAAATAATTTCTATATTTCTAAATCCAACTACAGCTTGTTTAAATCCATGTAAAAAGAGTTCTGATCCGTCCTCAGGTTCCTGAATCGTCTGAAGGAGGACGACGAGGCCTGTTCTGTTGCTCTGAAAGACGCTGACCTACTGCTGTTCCACAAACTGAGCCCTCTGTTGAAGAGAAACACCAACGGGACGTACTCCTCTGTGTCTCTGTCCACTTCAGGTGAAGCAATAAGATTAACTTAACTCAGCTGCTGTCTTTTATTTAAAATCATCAGAGTCATTTATAACATTCCCTTTATTTTCTGTTTCAGACCTGAGCTCGTTGTTACAGAGACTCAGCGCTGACTCAGCACTTTTACAGGAACCTGTTTTGATTGGCTGCTCTCGACAAAACCGTGCCCACTTTTGCCTTGACCTTGGTAAGTCCATCTAAAACCAGTTCAAATCCAACTTAAACCAGTATAAATCCAACAAAAACTTGTTCAAATCCATCTTAAACCTGTTTTATGACTTATTTTCCAGCTGCTGTGGACTCTGCATCTATTGAAGAAGAAAGTGGAGGGAAATTTATTGATTTGAGGAAGTCTTTTTTCCTTTTGTCTGCAGCAGAGGTGCCTCTAGTGGCCAAGGTCAGTCCCTGCAGCAGGACCATCTCCAAACCTTTAGTTGGATCTGAACAGGTTTTGTTTGTGGCCAGGGCCAGGCCTTACTGCGGTGGCATCAGAGCAATGTTTTCTGCAGCTGCACCGGGAAACCCACTCAGAGGAACAGAGCCGGGTCTCAGCGCCAAGGCCCCGCCTCCGCCACCTACTACCCTCAGGTGAGTCCGCCCTGGACCAGACCTGACCAGGACCAGACCTGACCAGAACCAAAATGACTCTAGTGTTGTTCGACAGATGTCTCCGGTGGTGATTGCCCTGGTGCATGATGGGAAACAGTGTTTATTGGGGCGACAGGCGTCGTTTCCTCCAGGTCTTTACAGCGCTTTGGCAGGATTCTGCGACATGGGTCAGTCTCTGTTTCTGTAAGATTCACAGAACTGTTCAGATCCAACTAAAACCTGTTTGAATCCAGACAGAACCTGTTTAAGTCCAACTAAAACCATGACCCTGTCCTGTGCAGGTGAGTCGGTGGAGGAGGCGGTCCGGAGGGAAGTGGCGGAGGAGGTGGGCCTGGAAGTGCAGACGGTCTCCTACAGTTGCTCCCAACACTGGCCTTTTCCCAACAGCTCGTTTATGATTGGCTGCTTTGCTGCTGTAAGCCCCTCCCACTCTGAGGTCAGTGCAGGTCAAAAGTCCAACCAGTTCAAACTTGGCAGAATCCATCCACGAGTCTGAGCTGCACAGAGACACAACTCTGGGGGGACCAGACCCAGGGGCTTTAAACCCCAGGGCTCCAGACTCAGGGGGCTCTAGACTCAGGATGGGCTCTAGACTCAGGGGCTGCAGACTCAGGGGCTCTAGACTCAGGGGCTCTAGACTCAGGGGCTGCAGACTCAGGGGCTGCAGACTCAGGGGCTCTAGAATCAGGGGCTCTAGAATCAGGGGCTCTAGAATCAGGGGCTCTAGAATCAGGGGCTCTAGAATCAGGGGCTCTAGACTCAGGGGCTCTAGACTCAGGGGCTCCAGACTCAGGGGCTTTAGACTCAGGGGCTCTAGACTCAGGGGCTCCAGACTCAGGGGCTCCAGACTCAGGGGCTCTAGACTCAGGGGGCTCCAGACTCAGGGGGCTCTAGAATCAGGGGGGCTCTAGACTCAGGGGGGCTCTAGACTCAGGGGGGCTCTAGACTCAGGGGGCTCCAGACTCAAGGGGGCTCCAGACCAGAGTTTGCTCCAACCACAACCGGCTGATAGTCCGATCTTGGTCCTGGTCATGGACTGGACCAGCTCTAGACCCTTTGCCAGTCTTTGTGGATCTGGAATCTTTTAACTGTGTCCCTTGTGGCTCTTGTGGGGGGCCACTCTGGGAGGATGGAGTCTGAGGCCCTCTCCTAAGGACTGTCCGGTCCCTGTTACCAGTCCGGTCTAAACCCGGTCTATCCTGTTCTCTGTTGGAGCTGGTTCAGTCCGGTCTAAACCCGGTCTCTGTTGCAGTTGGCGGTGGACCGATCGGAGCTGGAAGAAGCTCGTTGGTTTGATTTAAACGAAGTCGAGGCCGGACTCAGAGTCAAAACTCTGACCAAAAAAGGAGATCCTGTGGTCACATGGTTCCCACCGAGACACGCCATTGGACATCAACTGATCGCAGAGTGGGCGGAGCTTCAGAGGCGTAGCATGTAACCTGGACACGCTGACCTGACTAGATCTGGTCCAGTCTGTCCCGGTTTCTGAAAGTTTTAGTTTAAACAGTCATTTATTTTGTAAATGAAAGGTGTTTTGTGTGAAATGAGGACAAACGAGTTTAAGAACGTGATGCTTCCAGGAAGAACAGCGGCTGCTTGTTCAGGACGAAACTTCTCGTTAAACAAGGCCCTGAAATAGAAAGTAAACAGTTTTTTTCCTTGCATTTAAGGAAAAAAGTCATCTGGAATTTATTATCAAGGATTATTTTATTTTTTTGAGCTGGTTTTGTAATTTTCTTACATTATTATTTCTCATTTACACTGGTGTCAATAAGGAAGTAACGTCTACTCAAAATCGTTATAACCAGCAAAAAAAAAAAGATAGTGAAGCATTAAGCAGTGTTACAGTTGAAACGCCACTAGAAGGAAGGTGGGTTAAGTGTCTTGCCCAAGGACACAACGACAGTATGATGTTATTAGTTTGACTTTTTTTTTAAAGATAAACTGGAAAAATCTATCATTTGAAAAATCTTTCAAATTCTCTTGATTACACTTCTGTCAAATAAAGAAATAAATGCAGATGATTCGTTTCTTTTTATTAGATGTTTCTAATCGAGTAACGCTTGATAGAAGTTTCAAACATTGATTCTTTTGACTTTATTCTGTTGCAAGTACGTCAATAAAAGTGCTGCTCCTAAAGTGCGCACTGGGGGACGACACAAACTGTGTGTGTACGTGTACGTACGTACGTGTGTGTGTACGTGTGTGTGTACGTCTGTGTACGTGTACGTGTGTGTGCGTGTGTGTGTACATACGTGTGTGTGCGTACGTGTGTGTGTACATGTGTACGTACGTGTGTGTACATGTACGTACACGTGTGTGTGTGTGTATGCGTGTGTGCGTGCGTGTGTGTATGCGTGCGTGCGTGTATGCGTGCGTGCGTGTGTGTGCGTGTGTGTGTGTATGCGTGTACATACGTGTGTGTGTATGCGTGTGTGTATGCGTCTGTATGCGTGTATGCGTCTGTGTGCGTGTGCGTGTGTGTATGCGTGTGTGTGTATGCGTGTGTGCGTGCGTGTGTGTGTATGCGTGTGCGTACGCGTGTGTGTGTGTATGCGTGTGTGCGTGTGTGTGTGTGTGTACGCGTGTATGCGTGTATGCGTGCGTGTGTATGCGTGTGTATGCGTGTACGTGCGTGTGTACGTCTGTGTGTGTGTACGTGTACATACGCGTGTGTGTGTACGCGTGTGTGTACGCGTGTGTATGCGTGTACATGTATGCGTGTGTGTGCGTACGCGTGTGTGTACGCGTGTGTGTATGCGTGTGCGTACGCGTGTGTGTGTACGCACGCACACGCGTGTGTGTGCACGCGTGTGTGTGTACGCACGTGTGTGTGTATGCGTGTATGCGTGCGTGCGTGTATGCGTGTACGTGTGTGTACGCACGCGTGTGTGTATGCGTGTGTGTGTGTACGTGTACATACGTGTGTGTGTGTGTGTACGTGTGTGTGTACGTCTGTGTACGTGTACGTGTGTACGTCTGTGTACGTGTACGTGTGTGTGTACGTGTGTGTGTACGTGTGTACAATGTCCCGAGAGGAAGAGGGTTGGTAGAAAGTGAAGGGAGCTCGCTCAAAAGTTGTTTTTTTTTTTTCTCCTCAAACAGTTTTATGCAAAGGCTAAGCTAAAAAAAAAAAAAAAGACAAAATGGCTGAGGAACTCTAAAGACACTGATGATGTAAGAGTAACATCTTTATTTCTGGAGTACTTTGAATGTGAGGCTTGTGTCAGGAGTGTTCAGTTCATTTCTTCTGGAAGAATCCCATGATGGAGGCCTGTTTGGAGCCTCTGTTGGAGCCGGACGCTGGGGTTTTCTTTTGGCTCTTCTTCTCCTCGTCTCGTGGTTTGTTCTGGGGTTTCCCCGGAGCCGCTCTCGGAGCAGGTTTCCTCTGAGCTTCTTCGTCCGATTCAGAATACGACTCACTCTCGTAGACCTTTTCTGTCACTGCACAGAAACAGAATAAACACTGAATAAACACTGAATAAACACTGAATAAACACTGAATAAACACTGAATAAACACTGAATAAACACTGAATAAACACTGAATAAACACTGAATAAACACTGAATAAACACTGAATAAACACTGAATAAACACTGAATAAACACAGAATAAACACAGAATAAACACAGAATAAACACAGAATAAACACAGACTCTGGGATTTTTCTGGTTCAGACGGTTTTGAGTTAAATCAGTTACAAACCTATGGATCCGTCTTCGTCCAGAAACGTGTGAGATTTCAGGACACGCCGCCTTTTCCTCGTCTTCAAAGGATTTTCTATTTTCTGTAAAAAAAAAAAAAATTTAAACATTTACACTGTCCTATTTTCTTTTCCGAAACTCAGAGGTGGGCCCTGAACCGTCAGGAGCCTTAAATAAAACCGAGTCGAGCTTTTACCTGAGCTTTGGGGACGGGCTCTTCTCTGACGGGACCTGGAGACGTCTGCCGTGTGCTCTGCTCTGGAGAGTCTGGAATCACTGAAAATGGAGATGTTTTCAATAATCAACATTTGTGCTTGTGACAGAAACTGGAATAAAGCTCACCGTCTTCGTCGCTGCTGTCAGGCTCAGGCTTCTTTATCCTGCGTCTCTTCTTCTTCTCCATTTTCTCCTCTTCACTGTCCGACTCCTCCAGCCGTTTGCTTTTACTGCAGAAACAAAACGACTTATGGCAAAAGGTTTCACTACGTTTTCTGAATTTACAGAGGCTCACTCTCACGTCCCCCTCAAACCTGTCCAAGTCCACCACAAACCTGTCCACGTCCCCCTCAAACCTGTCCACGTCCACCTCAAACCTGTCCACGTCTGACTGAAAACCTGTCCACGTCCCCCTCAAACCTGTCCACGTCCCCCTCAAACCTGTCCACGTCCCCCTCAAACCTGTCCACGCCCCTCAAACCTGTCCACGCCCCTCAAACCTGTCCACGTCCCCTCAAACCTGTCCACGCCCCTCAAACCTGTCCACGCCCCTCAAACCTGTCCACGCCCCTCAAACCTGTCCACGTCCACCTCAAACCCGTTCAAATCCACCTCAAACCTGTTCAAATCCACCTCAAACCTGTTCAAATCCACCTCAAACCTGTTCAAATCCACCTCAAACCTGTTCAAATCCACCTCAAACCTGTTCAAATCCACCTCAAACCTGTTCAAATCCACCTCAAACCTGTTCAAATCCACCTCAAACCTGTTCAAATCCACCTCAAACCTGTTCAAATCCACCTCAAACCTGTTCAAATCCACCTCAAACCTGTTCAAATCCACCTCAAACCCGTTCAAATCCACCTCAAACCCGTTCAAATCCACCTCAAACCCGTTCAAATCCACCTCAAACCCGTTCAAATCCACCTCAAACCCGTTCAAATCCACCTCAAACCCGTTCAAATCCACCTCAAACCCGCTCAAATCCACCTCAAACCCGCTCAAATCCACCTCAAACCCGCTCAAATCCACCTCAAACCCGCTCAAATCCACCTCAAACCCGCTCAAATCCACCTCAAACCCGCTCAAATCCACCTCAAACCCGTTCAAATCCACCTCAAACCCGTTCAAATCCACCTCAAACCCGTTCAAATCCACCTCAAACCCGTTCAAATCCACCTCAAACCCGTTCAAATCCACCTCAAACCCGTTCAAATCCACCTCAAACCCGTTCAAATCCACCTCAAACCCGTCCACGTCCACCTCAAACCCGTCCACGTCCACCTCAAACCCGTCCACGTCCACCTCAAACCCGTCCACGTCCACCTCAAACCCGTCCACGTCCACCTCAAACCCGTCCACGCCCACCTCAAACCCGTCCACGTCCACCTCAAACCCGTCCACGTCCACCTCAAACCCGTCCACGTCCACCTCAAACCCGTCCACGTCCACCTCAAACCCGTCCACGTCCACCTCAAACCCGTCCACGTCCACCTCAAACCCGTCCACGTCCACCTCAAACCTGTCCACGTCCACCTCAAACCTGTCCACGTCCACCTCAAACCTGTCCACGTCCACCTCAAACCTGTCCAAGTCTGACTGAAACTTGTTTAAGCCGATTTAAAACATGTAAGGGTGTTGATAAAGACGGTCCCCAGTCCTTCTCTCACCTCCGGGCGTCTCCTATCGTCTCTGCTGGGGGAGGGGATGGAGGGGGGGGTTCTGTCGGGACGTCCTGTTTCTGTGGCTCTGATGTGGAACTGGACCGGACTGTCTCCTCCTCCTTCACAGCTTTAACAGGCTTCTCTGATAAAACAGATTAAACAGTTTCAGCACGATGACAGTTTGGAGGAGCAGACAGGAACAACCTCAGAGACTAAACCCTGTGCTGCTGTGAATATGGACAGTGGAAATGGATTTATAATAAATTTCACTTAAAACCCTGAAGGACTTTTCTGTCCTTTTAACTGGAACAGAGAATATTTACACAAGATAAACTCTTTCCTGTTGAAGGGAATAAGTTACCGTGAGGACCTCCTAAAATCAGAACTCACTTCCTGCTTGGCTTCCAAAGAAGTTTGCCGCGGGGTTAGTTTTAGCGACTGGTTTACTTTTTGGGACGTCAACCTTCAACGAGAAAAAAAACTCAGATTAATCTAGAGTTAGCAGTATTTGTTCAAAAAGACATGTTCCCAAGATGTTCTCTCATGAATGGCCTCAGAATTAAGTTTTGTTCATTAGGTTTGACCAAAACCAGTGGAACAGGAGTCTCACCGCAGGCTCTTCGACTCTGGGCTCGGCTTTTGTCTCCTGGGTTTTAGGAGCCGCTTTATTGGCGAAGACTCCCATGATGCCTTTGGGTTTGGGGAAGGTCTTGACGACGCTGTTTGATTCCCGTTTGTGAATATCAGGTGGAGGCGTCTGTTGAGTTTCTCTGGCCTGTTGGACCTCCGTGGTGCTCAAAGGAACGGCGGCAGGGCAGCAGATCGCACTATATCTGCACACACACACACACACACACACACACACACACACACACACACACACACACACACACACACACACACACACACACACACACACACACACACACACACACACACACACACACACACACACACACACACACACACACACACACACACACACACACACACACACACACACAGAAGAACAGAACGTGTATACTCAGCTCTGGACACGTGTTTAACAGAAACATAAGGATAAATATTGTCTTCAGTCTCACGAGGAGGTGGTAACTGTCGAAACGTTTCTGCTCAGCTCTAACCGTCCGTTTGATCCGATGTATTTGTGTTTTTCTTTTTTAGGTCCCTTTGCTGCAGAAGTGGTCTTTTAGATCCAGTTGGAAAAGTTACATAGTTGTTTTGATTCCAGTATTTAGTTGTGATTAAGTCTGATAATATTATAAAGTGTAATTTTCAGATGAAGTTGTGCATAAGAGAGTTTTTAATTTAACCCCTCGAGTTAAACATGAAAAAACAAAACAAATAAAATAATGATACTTATATATATTCTTTCTGCTTAAATCTACTTCAGCTCTGTTCAAAATAAACAAATATTCAATCATGTTCAGGGTTTTAATTCTCTAAATGCAGGTTTAAAAAAACATGCACTGAAGCTGAAAAATGGAAATGATTGAATATTTGGTAGTTTTAAGATCTTAAGAAGAGCTGAAGTGGTTTGAGAGATTTATGCAGAACAGAAAAAAAAAACATTGAAATAAGCAGATGTTTGTCTGAAGGGTCCCAGAGGAAAGTGTTTGTCCAAAACTAAAGCTGTAGCTACTTTCAGAGAAATAAGACTTTTACAAACTGGGAGGAATAGTAATAAATGAATATAAATGCTGTTGTAGCAGTGAGAGGAGGTTTATCAGTTTATTCCCATCTTCCTGAACGTTACTTCCACAGCTGCAGCAGGTCCTTATCGTTTAGACACTCACAGACTGTGATTGTGTTTAATGAAGTGGAGACGATAAATAAAGGTTTAAATTCATGAAGCCAGAGCCGTACCACACTGACTCTGTTTAAAACCTTTTGGGACGTGTCAGAACTCTTTTAGAACCGTCCCAGAGGAAACAGGCTTAACAGAGAGAGTCCCTGACGTTAGATTAAAAATGTCAGAAAAGAAATAACACATCATAAAGATGACCAAATCAAAACAGAAACAGGACAAAAGCGTCCAGAGCGGACTCTAAAGAGTAGGACTCTGTTGACGGGGCGAGTGTCACCTGTTGCAGTCGAGCAGGTTGCTCTTGACGGCGTCGTAGTCCGCGCTGTACAGAGGAGCGCTGTCTCTGAGCAGAGCTTTGTGAACGCTGTACACGTGAACGCTGACCACCGCACTCAGCTTCGACTTAGCTTCTGGAGGAAACGGCAGAAAACAGAAGCCGGAATGAGTCCTGTTAGCGCCTCCTGCTGGAGGTGTAAATAAAAGAGACTGCACTGACCTTCCAGCTCCTCCTCTCGGACCACGGACACTTTGTGAGACTGCACAAACAGAACAAGAGCCAGAGGTCAGGTTTTCTCAAACAGAGCTTGTTTTTGTGATAGACGTCATATTAAAGAAGAAACCACGTGGAATGTTCTAGTCTTTATTCCCAGCAGCTGGGTTTAGACTAATCCAGAACTGAACCAGAACCAAAGCTAGGACTGAACCATGACTAAACATAGGACTGCAGCAGAACTACTCCAGAACAAAAGGCAGGGCTCAACAGCAGAAAGAAACCAGGAAGTAGACCAGATTTAAAAGAACTAAAGTAAAATACACTTAAAGCTATGACTACAGTACTTCACCAGGACTAAACCACCACAAACGTAAGGATTAAAGGGTACATTTAGGACTAAACCCGTGTGAGACTCGCTGTCTTCAGACCCTCCGTTTATTTCTAAAGGATATAAACCCATCACAGACACGTTGACCTCAGTGACCTCAGCCCATGGAAAGGGTCTGAACTGAACCCTGGCTGTGTCTCACCGTTTGTCCGTTGTCCACACTCTTCCCTGAGACGAGGTACGTGGCGTGGAGCGGGCCCGAGCTCTCCTTCCTCTTGTGTTCCAGGTAATGGTACAGCATCCTGCATTTAAACAGGTTTTAGTTGGATTTCAACAGGTTTTAGTTGGATCTGAGCAGGTTTTAGTTGGATTTTATGACTTACTGTTTTGCTTGGTTCACGTGAACTCCCAAAGTCAGACTCAGCCATTTGTACGTTACCTGTAAAAGTTAGACCAGAAAATACACCTTTAACGAGAGCTGCACTAACTTTTGATTTTTAAACATAAAATATATGCCACTGGTAAAAACAGGTCTAAACCAGGATTAAACCGGGTCTGAGTCGGGTCTAAACCAGGTCTAAACCGGGTCTAAACCCGGTCTAAACCCGGTCTAAACCGGGTCTAAACCGGGTCTAAACCGGGTCTAAACCGGGTCTAAACCAGGTCTAAACCGGGTTTGAACCCGGTCTAAACCAGGTCTTGTATTTTAAACGCAGACCCATGTTTACGGCAGTAGCGGCAGATATACGGCACTAATGGAACAGAATACTTCGTTAAACAGCGACATAAACGTAGCGGGAACACACTTACGATCTTGTCCTGGTCGTGAACATATTCGTCGATGTTGTCCAGATAAAGCTGCTCCATGTTGGGTTTAATCCTGAAGTCTCTGTCGGAATGCGCGGGAACACGCTTCAGTGGCTTATTTACTTCCGGCCGATTCTGTCACGTGTCCACGCGTATTTCCGCTGGAATAAAATATAAGAAATATAAAAAATATAGTTGTTGGGAATTCTTAAAAATAAATTAAACAGTTATTAATAAGGACAAAGAAAACTGCATTTACACGTTATTGTAGCAGCAAAGGATTGTGGGTAGTCCTCTCACCTTGAGTCTGGTATAAAAGTAATATAAATTCACTATTCTATATGTCCAAGCTGGTTCTGATTTTGTCAAGTTGAGTTTTATTTGGCCATAAAGTCACCTTTTTTGTAAAATTTAACTGAAGATCAGCAGCTGGTTTTATAAACCTGGATAAATAAAACCTGGATAAATAAAACCTGGATAAATAAAACCTGGATAAATAAAACCTGGATAAATAAAACCTGGATAAATAAAACCTGGATAAATAAAACCTGGATAAATAAAACCTGGATAAATAAAACCTGGATAAATAAAACCTGGCGTAAGAAGAGACCCTCCCATATTCCTTCTGTTATTACTATGTTGTATAGATGAGGCTTATATTAAATACTCTTAATCTTGAGCCTGTTTTGTGGCAGAAGAATGTCCCTCTGAACCTGTTCCATGTGAAGAACAGCTCAGTGGTGAAGTAGAACCTTCGTCCTATAACCAATGGGTTCTTGGTTCAATTCCCGCTCTCCCCACAGTTCATATTGTTGTTGTGTCCTTGGGCGAGACCCCTGCCTCCAGTGTCTGTGTTATAAGAATTTTAATTTTAATGTTTATTGTTACTGGGGGCTTATAGTTCTCTTCAGGTCATGTCAAATTCATGTCATGTCCTTCGCTCTAATCCAAGCATTAAGTAGACATAACTAGACTGAGACATGGCTTGTCCCGGGACGTCTGCACCTGGACCATTGTGTTGTATATAATCTCATATTCTGTTTACATCTTTAACAAACCTCTCACTGTACCTTGTTACTGTTTCTGCTTTGCTTCTCCTTCAAGGATTAAAACCTGACCATTGCTTGTTAAATTATAATCGGTCTCCGTGTCTCTCTGGTTAAATATATGGATATAAAATATTCCTATAACATTTGGGGGCTCGTCCGGGATATCAATACCTGATGTTTCTCATGCAGAAAAGTGAAACTGACGTGCACGGGGGAAATGCACAAAGCATTTCTCTGTAAGTCCTGAGACTATTGTTTTTAAATAGTACGGGCCAGACCTTCACTATCTGTGTGTGAGACTCAGTGACGATATCTGAACAAAGAGAGGAAAAGAGAGAAAAAGAGAGGAGACATTCAAAGACGTCCGGCTGAGGAACAACTGGACCATTGGAGTTTTTGATTCAGGTAACCAGCTGGTTTAAAATTTTATTTTTGTGTGAATGTGAACGAACAAACCTTCCGGAAGTAGTGGTTTGGGTTACTTCTGCTGGTTCGGTGATTACATGTGTTTATCTGAGAATATTTACATGTGATTATCATATTGGTAGAAGAACGCTAGACGCTGAGATTACCGTCCAGGGGACGGGGGAAAGCATGTGTTTTGTGTCAAGACCTTACCTATAAGTGTAAGTGAGGCCATAACGGGACAAGTTTGATGTTGATCGGTGTTAAAGACTGTAATCTTGCTGGATTGTAAGCTGTCTAGATACCTGGTGCTCTGTAAGTTTTTACAGGTCTTTGAATCTGACTCCCACGAATGATCACGTGCGAGCTCTACGGTTTAGAGAAGATGCCTGATTACAATAAGGAGTATGAGGTCTGGATGTGGCTGGTCCGGTGAGGGCAAGATTTGATAAAGATCAACAACACGGGTCCTAACGCGTCGCGTTCTCAAGGCTGGCCTTTACCTCTGGACGTCGGTCAATCAAGGTGTGTTGGACACACAGGTAACTCGAGTATGGACTATTATCGAGATTCTTAGCCTAACACCTTTAAGTGAGATACATAGGTCCGGAGTCTATGAGACTTGGTAAAGCAGGCCTGCTTTGAAGTGTTCACTGTGTGACGCAGTGAGATAAAGCCCACAGAAGTAAGTGGCTTTAATGAAGTCTATCTAACCTGAAGGGTTAGTGAGTAAAAGGCTGAGTAAAAAGTGTGGTTGAGAGAGTGATTGTGATGCGACTGTGGATTGAATGCAGTTGATTTTATTGAAAGAAGTTGATTCAGTCTGAATAATGAGAACTAACATCAGTCAGCCTGAATGTGAAAAAGAATTAACTTAAAGCTTAAGTTAAGATAAGTTAATGTGACTCAGAGAATCTGATCCATCTGAGGAAAAATAACAAGAAATACGTATTTACGTATTTATGTAAATTACAAATACCTGCTGCGAGGAGTTAATTAGAAAAATAGTAACAGAAAATCTAACATTGTGACACAAGTGTTCGGTTGATTTAACCTTATTTTGATCCATCTGAGTAAGAACAGCCTACGAGAGGGAGGGGCTTATACTTTTGAGAATAATATAATGTAAAATGTTAACCTAAAGTTAAAAGCAGTTAAAATAAGTTGTGTATTAGGATTAATGTTGTATGAATGGGCGCCATTGTTGAATGTCTAATGTTTAAGAACGTGATTATTAACAAAGGGTTAATGGTTTTGTGGAAAAGGTTTGACAACTATATTTTTCTAGGCTTCCGGTGTAACAGGGAAGAGAAAAAAAAAGGGGGAGAAGCCATTTTGTGAAAAGAAAAATGAGTTTTCTTTTCTTTTCTTTTCACAAAAGAAAAGACATTTTCTTTTCAGCCTGAAAAATTTTTCATTTTTCTTTGTGAAAAGAAAAATGAGTTTTTTTAAAAGGAAGGTACACATGGACTTCAAAACACTAATCATTTGTATTTTTCTTTTATGTCCTGTGAGATTTTTAGGTCTCGGTCTCTCCGCTCAAACCAGTGCAAACTTCCTCTGCCCTTCCCACATACACCTGCTCCTGTCGGCTGAGACGCTGCAGAAAGACAGCAGCAAAACAAACGGTAATATAAACGTATTCCAGACAAATGTTTATCTGTATTTAGTTTAAACTGTATCTATTGAGAGAGACCAAAGAGGAATTTGTAAATTAAAGTTGGAAATTGTGTGAAACTTGACCTTAATGTGAATGTAATGTATTTTTCCGAGGAAAATGCACCATTGGCCATGGTTGCCATGGAGACCGGGGGCGGGGCTGTGGTGGGCGTGGCAGAGGAGAGGGCACTGAGAACAGGAGAGGAGGCCGACACTGGGTCCAGACAAGAGAAGGACCTTTGACTGACCCTTGAACAGGTCAGAACAGAAACACAAGTACCAGTTCAGAAAATAAGATTTGACAATTAATATAGCCACCAGTAAGAGCTAATATTAACATGGTTCTTTGAACTTATAGTCATCTTGGTTTACACCTGGAGTACACCTGTGAGCAGGGCCAGTGACAGGACGTCCTGTAACATCACTCTGAACCTGACAAACAGAGATCAGGGACAGGTGCAGTGCAAAGCAGAAGTCTGGAGGTTTTGTGAAAGTAAGACCATTAGATCATTGCCTGCTGACCAGAAACATGTGTCCTTAAAGGATCCTGGTTTATTTGTTCAAATACAATGTGACGGAGAACATTGTGAGAAGAACCTCACACCTTAGGAACCAAACAGCAGCTCCTTCAGGTTTATTTGAGATTTATATCGACAAGAGGGGGGTTGTTATAATAATTTTAATTCTTATGTTTAGAGTTACTGGGGGCTTATAGTTCTCCTCAGGTCATGTCAAATTCATGTCATGTCCTTCGTGCTAATCCAAGCAGGAAGTAGACATAACAAGACTGAAACATGGCTTGTCACGGGACTTCTGCACCTGGACCATTGTGAACGCCTCTCACTAAGGACGTCACTGTGTTGTATATAATCCCATGTTTTGTTTACATCTGGGAGCAAAAACCAGCATCTGTACACTTGTACTGTGTGTCTCTTTGCTCATCCTTGCAAGGATTAAAACCTGGCCATTGCTTGTTAAATTATAATCGGTCTCCGTGTCTCTCTGGTTAAATATAAGGATATAAAATATTCCTATAACATTTGGGGGCTCGTCCGGGATATCAATACCTGATGTTTCTCATGCGGAAAAGAGAAACTGACGTGCACGGGGGAAATGCACAAAGCATTTCTCTGTAAGTCCCGAGACTATTGTTTTTAAATAGTACGGGCCAGACCTTCACTATCTGTGTGTGAGACTCAGTGACGATATCTGAACAAAGAGAGGAAAAGAGAGAAAAAGAGAGGAGACATTCAAAGACGTCCGGCTGAAGAACAACTGGACCATTGGAATTCTGATTCAGGTAACCAGCTGGGTTAAAAAATTTATTTTTGTGTGAATGGTGAATGGAATGAACAAACCTTCCGGAAGTAGTGGTTTGGGTTACTTCTGCTGGTTCGGTGATTGCATGTGTTTATCTGAGAATATTTACATGTGATTATCATATTGGTAGAAGAACGCTGGACACTGTCCGTCCAGTGGGACGGAGGGAAAAAAAGCGTGTGTTTTGTGTCAAGACCTTACCTATAAGTGTAAGTGAGGCCTTAACGGGACAAGTTTGATGTTGATCGGTGTTAAAGACTGTAATCTTGCTGGATTGTAAGCTGTCTAGATACCTGGTGCTCTGGAAGTTTTTATGTGATTCTTGAAACTGAGTCTTACGTAGGCCACGTATCATTCTATGCGAGATGGGATTAATAATTATGATAAGGAGTATGAGGTCTGGATGTGGCTGGTCCAGGTGAGGGCGAGATTTGATACAGATCAACAACATGGGTCCTAACGCGCCGCGTCCTCAAAGGCTGGCCTTTACCTCTGGACGTCGGTCACGGGTGCGTTGGACGCACAGGTAACTCGAGTATGGACTATTATCGAGATTCTTAGCCTAACACCTTTAAGTGAGATACATAGGTCCGGAGTCTATGAGACTTGGTAAAAGCAGGCCTGCAGAGAATTGTTCACTGTGTGACGCAGTGAGATAAAGCCCACAGAAGGAAGTGGCTTTAATGAAGTTTATCTAACCTGAAGGGTTAGTGAGATAAAGGCTGAGTAAAAAGTGTGGTTGAGAGAGTGATTGTGATGCGACTGTGGATTGAATGCATATGATTTTATTGAAGGAAATTGATTCAGTCTGAATAATGAGAACTAACATCAGTCAGCCTGAATGTGAAAAAGAATTAACTTAAAGCTTAAGCTAAAATAAGTTAATGTGACTCAGAGAATCTGATCCATCTGAGGAAAAATAGCAAGAAATATGTATTTCTGTATTTATGTAAATTACAAATACCTGCATGCGAGGAGTTAATGAGAAAATAGTAACAGAAAATCTAACAGTGTGACACAATTGTTCAGTTGATTTTACCTTATTTTGATCCATCTGAGTAAGAAGAAAAGCCTACAAGAGTGAGTGGCTTATACTTTTGAGAATAATATAATGTATAATGTGGACTTAAAGTTAAAAACAGTTAAAAGAAGTTGTGTATTGGAATTAATGTTGTATGAATGGGCCATTGTTGAATGTCTAATGTCTAAGAATGTGAACATTAATAAAGGGTTAATGGTTTTGTAGAAAAAGTTTGAGAAATGAGTTGAAAGCAGTGATTTAAACAATTACGAGAAAGAAAAATAGCTTAAAAATAGCTTATGGAAGATATTTTCTAGGCTTCCGGTGTAACAGAGAAGAAAAAAAAAAAAAGGGGGAGAAGCCATTTTGTGAAAAGAAAAATGAGTTTTTAAAAAAAAGAAAGGTACACATGGACTTCAAAACACTAATCATTTGTATTTTTTATGTCCTGTGAGATTTTTAGGTCTCGGCCTCTCCGCTCAAACCAGTGCACCTCAAACTCCCTGTGCCCCACACACCTGCTCCTGTCGGCTGAGACGCTGCAGAAAGACAGCAGCAAAACAAACGGTGAGATGAACATATTCTAGACAAATGTTTATCTGTATTTATTTTAAACTGTATCTATTGAGAGAGACCAAAGAGGAATTTGTAAATTAAAGTTGGAAATTGTGTGAAACTTGACCTTAATGTGAATGTAATGTATTTTTCCGAGGAAAAATGCACCATTGGCCATGGTTGCCATGGAGACCGGGGGCGGGGCTGTGGTGGGCGTGGCAGAGGAGAGGGCACTGAGAAGAGGAGAGGAGGTCGACACTGGGTCCAGACAAGAGAAGGACCTTTGACTGACCCTTGAACAGGTCAGGAACAGAAACACATATGCACACAAACAGACATCTACAGAAGGTAAATGTGCTTTTGAATGTACTTTTGAATTATGAGATAAAGTTTATAAATAGTCTGTTAAAGAACAGATATTGTATTACGTTTGTGTGACACAGCAGAGAGGAGATTAAAGATTTGACGACATATATATTTTGTTCCAAATGTTTCCTCCTGTGAGCCTTTGGGTCTCTGCCTGCCTCGACAGCAGCGTGCCGTCCCACGTCTGTCCAAACCCCCCCCCGCCACACTCCTGAGGCCCAGCCGCTGCACCAAGGCCTGAAGGGGTCTGCCCAATGCGCAGCGATTCGGACACTAAGGCGGTAAGATGCCGAGCACATTTTGAGAATGTAGTGTAATATGCACTGAATTTAACAAAAAGAAAGAGGCTTTTCTCAATGACACAAAGCCTGAAATGAAAACTGATTATGTTGTTTTCTCCGAGGAAAATACACAAATTCCTATGGTCACCGGAGCAGGCGGGGCCGGGGATTGGAGGTGGTGGGGGTGCGGCGTGACGAGGGGCAGAGCAAAGTGTGGAGGCCCAGACCCAGGCCACAGCAGGAGCAACACTGAGCAACACTGACTGGACATTAGGAGTTAAGTCATCTACACAGACCAGATGACACTTAAAACACACACAAAGACAGAACACGGAAGTGAAAATGTTAGATCCAAAGTGAAAATGTTAAAAGAGAACATCGTGAGAAGAACTCACACCTTAGGAACCAAACAGCAGTTCCATCGGTTTTATTTGAGATTTATATCGACAAGAGGGGGGTTCTTCAAGGTGTCCTTAATGAATATAAGGCTAAAATTAAATTAGAATTGAATTTATGCAAATGTGGAATTAAATTAATTAGAGTTATAACAAACAAAGGTTTATGAATTGCACGAGAGATGCTGTAACTGTGAATTGAGGCTGGAGATGAGTTGGACCTGGTCCAAGGACTGGACAGAACAAATAGCACTGAAGAATTGTTATTATAAAGGGTAAATGCGGAGAAATTAACACAGAACTTAGTTAATTTTATGAAAAGTCTTTCTTAAACGACAGTCACATGGTGATGGAGGTTTGGAGGAGAGAGAGATGAGGAGCAGCTGAAGGAGGCTGTCCTGTTACAAGGTTAACTCCCAAGGGAGGGAAGAGTTTTGTTTTTGAGGATTTTATTTCCAAAGGAATTACTTTGAAGTGATTGAATAATATTCTGAGGATTTTCTAATTGGATTGAGAATTTAAAGTCTTTGGCTGAAAGTTTTGTGACGATAGATCATGAGAAACTAGTTCTGATCTATTTTGAAGTCGTTTATGTTTGCATCAACTGAAAAAAATATTACTATGATTGTGGATGATACACTTACAGTTACAGGTAAAGACCTACAACTAATGGTAACTAAAATTAAAACTGAACTAAACAAAATTAAGTTTTAAATATAACGGAAACAACAGTGATGTTATTTGGAAAACATAAAGAAGACGAATAATTAGAAACGATAATTGATAGACTGAAATTTTAAAATGATCAATGGCACTGGCCTTTCATTTTATGATTTTATGTTTATTATTTTTATTTTTATTTTTTTATTTTTGTTTTGAGCCATGGGTTTCCCAGGTCTCAAAAAAAGAGAGGGAGAACATCGTGAGAAGAACTCACACCTTAGGAACCAAACAGCAGTTCCATCGGTTTTATTTGAGATTTATATCGACAAGAGGGGGGTTCTTCAAGGTGTCCTTAATGAATATAAGGCTAAAAATGTCAGAGAACGTTTGATTTGTTTGTTTGTATTTTGTTTTGATGGAAGCCAACCACAGAAGGTACCGGCTTAGAAAAGAGGATTTGAAAATTAATATAGCCACCAGTAAGAGCTAATATTAACATAGTCTTTGAACTTATAGTTGTCTTGGAGTACACCTGGAGTACACCTGTGAGCAGGGCCAGTGACAGGACGTCCTGTAACATCACTCTGAACCTGACAAACAGAGATCAGGGACAGGTGCAGTGCAAAGTCTGGAGGTTTTGTGAGAGTAAGACCATTAGACCGTTGCCTGCTGACTGGAAACATGTGTCCTTAAAGGATCCTGGTTTATTTGTTCACATACAATGTGACGGAGAACATCGTGAGAAGAACTCACACCTTAGGAACCAAACAGCAGTTCCATCGGTTTTATTTGAGATTTATATCGACAAGAGGGGGGTTCTTCAAGGTGTCCTTAATGAATATAAGGCTAAAATTAAAGTAGAATTGAATTTATGCAAATGTGGATTAAATTAATTAGAGTTATAACCAACAAAGGTTTATGAATTGCACGAGAAATGCTGTAACTGTGAATTGAAGCTGGAGATGAGTTGGACCTGGTCCAAGGACTGGACAGAACAAATAGCACTGAGCTGCTTTGAGCTGAAAAGGTGAGATCTACAACATGATGTCATCCAAGGTAACACAGGTCTAGTTCACAGCACAACTAAAGCCTTTAAGTAAGAGCTTCACACTCTGCAGAAGGATTGGCAGAGGATTCTGGAATAGAGTAAGTGATTTTGACATGGTTTTAAAAAATAGATACAAAATATTTGGAAAAGTGACTGAGACTTTAATTATGTATTGAGATGTACTTGTGTGGCACTTCCATGTCTTATAACTTTTGTTTGTGTTGATTTCCATGTATCCGGAGCTTGTTGGTGAGATTGATGGATGTGGCCATTGTTGGGTCAACATTCCTGGACATGCACCTGCCCAACGACTGTGGTCCTTTGACCTCAGATGAACACTTTGATATCTGAGGGACGTTAACATCTGCATGTTCACCAACGGGACAACAGCTCCAGGACGGATCATACTACAGTCCTAAGGGCCGTATGGTTCATTGAAGTTATGATGCTTAAGAGAATTGGTTTTAATCATTAAGAATGTGCATATGTCTCACTCCATGTGTTTTTATTTCTATGACAGGGACAGGCCAGAGATCTTGAGTCCGATGGGGCGACCAGCTTAACCTCTGGCATATTTTTCTACGTTATTTTGGAGTGACACTGTGTTTTGAATTATGGACTTTTATGAATTTGATTTTGAAGAATCAGTGCATGACTCTGTGGAGTGCATTGGGAGAATATATTTATTAAATTCTTTACTGTTTCAGACGTTGTTTGTACAAACATGTGCTGCTGATGAAGACGTGCTTCTGTAAACCAAGGATTGAAGGACTGAGGATATGTTTGAATCTTTTCTCTGGAAAATGATCCTGACGATTGAATTTAATCAAAGTGAAAGAGTTTACAGTAAGTCACAGCATTTACATGAAACCCCAGCAGTAAACCTGCTCCAGTTTTACTCCTTATCAGTGTCTGAGGTGGAAGAGAAAGGACAGGTTTTAATCTCAGTTTTTTAAAGATTCAATTTAAAGATTAATTTCACTTTCAAGTCATGAGCTTTTAATGACTTTACAGACTTTATTTGTTTTATTAAACCCCAGAGGTTAGTTACTATAAAATCAAAAATGTATGTGGCTGATTTATATTCAATTAGAACATTGCTCTGCTGTAATCAGTCAACAACTCTGAGTTCTTACCCAAAATGTTGCATAAATATTTTGAAAGAACCATGTCCTCGGACTTGGAGGTGCTGAATCTTATCCCAGCTGCTTCACACTTGGCTGCAAACCGTCCAAGTGCAAAACAGATCTAAAAGATTATTTGGCAGATGCAGAGAGTAAATTGGTTTTGTTATTTAGCTTCAGGGCTAGATTTGTATTTAAGACCGGATCTTTTCTGGAGGAGCTGGCGATCTCTTAAAACTGTGACTTCTTTGTTGTATCAGTCAGTCAAACTCATAAATCTCACTGTCGGACAAAAACATGCATGTCTCGTGAAAAAGAATAAAAGGCATGGATGAAATATTGTGAAATCAATTTATTAAAATGAATTAACAACTGAGACATCGAGGTAAATACCAGTCAGGCATGTGAAGAAGGCTTTTTCTGTGCTTTTATTAAAAAACAACCTTGCTTTCATTTATACAATACAACAAAGAGGCTTTTATATATTTTATGTATATAACAGTCATATAACCATAAAGTACATGATAAACGCAGACCATTTGTTTTTTTGAGGTGAACATAATCCTCCTCACGTCAACGTCGACCTGACACACCAGGACAAAGTCCAGTTCCAGACAGATATATATATATTATAATTCAGAGCCGCCTCCTCAGAGCTGATGAAACCTGCTTCAGAGGATCACATACAGCTCTGCCGTAAGTAAACCTTTTTATTTCTCATATACAGCTTCAATATTTCACTCTTTAAAATGGAATCCTCCAGAAACCCAGAAGAAAAGGGGTTTCTATTTTTTAACTCGTTTAAAAATGAATTATTAAATAAATTACAAATTATAGTTCAGTTATAAAATTTAATAATAATAATAAAAAAAACATTTTATAATCAAAATTTGGAAAAGGTTTGTGAAATATATTTTAATAATATGAATATTTTTTAAATAGTTTTATGGCATTAGCTCTTCCTTTAAACTATTGAATTGACCTGTATTTATCCAACTGTGTTGTGTCAGGACTCGTTGTCGATCTTATTGGTTTGTTTTAAACGGTTTCTGAGCCGGTCAGGAGGTGGAAGCAGGTCCATTTACCCCAGGGTCCAGCTGAGTTACTGAATAAATCCCTTTTTAAGTTTTTAATCAAAATCATTTATTTTTTCCTTTTATAAAAACAAACTATACATAAAAAGAAAACAGAGAATAATAATAAAATACAAACAACTGCATTGGTAAGAACAGGAAAAGTACAGTTTCTTCACCTTGTTCTTATTTATTTTTATTTTTATTAATTAATTTAAATCAATTTTTCAATACTATTTTTCCTGATTTTAAAAACGGGTATTAACTGATAAAATATGAACATTAAACACAATGAACCCAATAAAAATCTAAGAATACACAGAAAGTATTATATTTATGCCACTTCTGTTCAGTCAGGGCATCTCTCTGAGCCACTCTTGTGGACCAGCTGCTGCAGTGACGCAGTGTTTTACTGAGTTCAGAGGCTGTGGCTGAAGCCGGTTGAACAAAGTCAGAGTTAATGCAGATTAGTTCTGATAAAACCAAACCAATTCAAACTGTGTAACTTTAGGTTCAGCTGCTAGTTCAGTGCTAGTGTACGTTCTCTCTCAACGGGGGCGGGGCTATACCTGCTGTAAAACAGGAAGCAACAAGGTCACAGCAAAAAACAGGAGACAGAAAAGTTTTAAGATTGTTTTTAATAGACCAACTCAAAAACTCATTTCCTTAACATACTGTATTTCACAATATTTATTTATTTTTTACACATGTTGAAAATAAAACCAGGTGTGACCCAAATTCTGAAAATATTGTGGAAGGAAATAAAATAAAAATACAGAAAGCCATTTTTCCAGTGAGTGTTCAGCTGGTGCCTCCCCTTACCCAAACGCAGCCTACTTGACTAAGGCATTGCCCTTAAGAGTGCGCTTCCATTTCCTCAGTGCTGTTTATATCAGGGACCAAAGCTCTTGGACAGATGCATGTAACAAATCCACTGTTGTTTATGTCTGTCCTTCACTTTTGGCTTAGATTCTCTGTCTCTGTTTGCCTGGTGCTTTTCCACAGATTCATGTCTCCTGTTTTCCAGAGAATAGGTAACATTTACTCCATGTTTTTCAGTCACAGCAGAGTTTTCTGGTTCAGTCACCTTTAGCTCAGTCAGTGCTCGGAGTTTTTTAGCTGGATGTTTGGTGATAATCATGTGCTCTTGTGATGCCAGCATTCTTTTTTCTAATCCAGCGCTGCTTTGGCTGGGCACCAAGTTTATGCAGGTGACAACATTTTGTTTAAATCCCTTTGCTTTGCTCAGTTTTGGGAATGACACTGTATCCTCTAAGTTTAAAATCACAGTCTTACCACATTGTGTGATCAAGATTGTCTCATGAAGTATTTTTTCAGATTCCAAAGCAAAAATC
>JALDNG010000203.1:92500-452623 GCA_024349245.1 Neodontobutis hainanensis
TGGCTCACCTGTACCTGGAGGAAGTATTGTGGCTCACCTGTACCTGGAGGAAGTATTGTGGCTCACCTGTACCTGGAGGAAGTTTTGTGGCTCACCTGTACCTGGAGGAGGTATTGTGGCTCACCTGTACCTGGAGAAGGTATTGTGGCTCACCTGTACCTGGAGGAAGTATTGTGGCTCACCTGTACCTGGAGAAGGTATTGTGGCTCACCTGTACCTGGAGGAGGTATTGTGGCTCACCTGTACCTGGAGGAAGTGGAGAACAGAGCTCTGGTCTCTTTCCCAGGTGCAGTGCCCAGTCAGTGGTTCAGATTTGTTGACGACACGTGGGTCAAAATCAGAACCCAGGAAGTAGAAGCCTTCACAGAACACATCAACACAGTGGACAAGAACATCCAGTTCACCCGTGAAGATGCCATAAACAACCGCCTGGCTTTCTTAGACGGGGCAGTGGTTATCTGTGAGGACAGGACTCTCCAAGTAGAAGTTTATAGGAAGTCTACACACACAGATCAATATTTGTGTTTGATTCTCACCAGCCTCTGCAGCACAAGCTGGAGTCATCAGGACTCTTCAGCACAGAGCACAAGAGGTGCCCACAACCTCAGAAGGTAAACGGAAAGAAGAACAACACATCCTTAAAGCCCTGAGAGACTGGATACCACAAATGGACTTTCAACAAAACCAAGAGGACACAGACACCAAACAGACATGAACCAGGGACAAAAGGGATGGGTGTAGTTATCCCTTATGTGTCTGGTTTATCTGAAAAACTTAAAAGGATTTTCTACAAACACAACATTCCAGTCCACTTCAAACCAGGAACACTGCGTCAAAAACTGGTCCATCCTAAAGACAAGACCAACACAAACAGAGTAATGTAGTTTATACAGTTCAGTGAAGAGTGCAGTGACAGTTCTGTTGGAGAAACTAAACAACAGCTTCACAAGAGGAAGTATCACAGAAGAGACAATCCTGACCTGAGTCTGACCTGAGTCTGGACCTGAGTCTGGACCTGAGTCTGGACCTGAGTCTGGACCTGAGTCTGAGTCCACCTCCACCTCAAAGACAAAGGACAGTCCTTTGAGGACAGCAATGTCTGAATTCTGGACAGAGAGGCCAGATGGTTTGAGAGAGAGCTGAAGGAAGACATTTTTGTGAAAATGGAAAGGCCTTTGTTGAACAGAGGAGGTGGACTCAGATTCATGTGGACTAGTATTTATAACAGTGTTCTTAAACCTAAAACTAAAGAGCCCCACCTTAGAACAACCAACATAAACCTTGAATGGAGCAGTGTCACTAACGACTCTCCTGAGCCTTAACGACTCTCACATCAGGAGTCACACTGTTCTTTCAGAGCTAACGGCTGTGAGACCAGACCATCTCAGAATTGATAAAGTCTTTTGGAATTAGAGTCGAAACGTCTTCACCTTAAAAACTAAGTCCAGATGCTTTTACTTAAACCTTTTTGTCAAGATGTCCTGAGAACCTTCACAGACATGTCCTTCAGGATGTTGTGTAAAGTGTGGACTGTGGCTTTATCACACCTCTCACTCAGAGAGGACAAGGAGGAGGGTGGAAGGTCAATAATCTCACCCACTCCAACTGTAAATCCCCTTTCTTCCTCTATTCTGATGTTCAGTTTGAACTTCAGCAAGTCCACTTCACCACAGTTGGACGCCTAAATGCATTTAGTTGCTGTCATGTGATTGGCAGATTTGAAATGTGTGTTACCGAGCAGTTGAACAGGTGAACCTAATAAAGTGGCCGGTGACTGTAGATATTAAAAAGGTCAATAAAACCATATTTTTAGGTGTAATAATAGATGAAAAACACAGTTGGAGAGCACACATCAGGCACATACAGGGCAAAAAATCAAAAAACATCTCAATAATAAACAGAATTAAAGAGTTTTAAACAGTTTATTACATATGCTTTATTGTCGCCTTGTACTACCATACCTTACCTATTGCTTTGAAGCTTGATGAAAAAACTTTAAAACCACATTACAACCCTTGGATAGAATGAAAACACAATCTTATTATTCTTGCAGTTTATATTGTTAAAATGAAATTATCTTGCACAACATGCCACATCACAAATAATGTACAGGGCAAACAAAATGTTCTGCCGGGAAATAAAACTATTCAGTTGGAGGGAGGGTATCAACTTAAGGAGCTTTAAAGTAACCGTGGTAACCAGGAAAGGTTTTTGTGTGTCTGTGTGCAATGAAAAATTATATTTACATTTTAAGGGTGAGTGATGGCGACTACAACTCACCCTTATGGTAATAATCGATTGGATTTATTTTGTGTGCTATAGAGTGGATGCTTTTTGAGTCCATTATTTATTAACTCCACAGTCACACACTGGAGGTGGAGATGCGGAAGACATTTTGCGCCTGTGGACTCTCTGACCTCCACACATTGTCACACATTCAGACACCAGAGCCACAGACACCGGAGGCAAGGCCCAGTGAAGACAGAATGAACTGGGAAAGCATGATTAGAACCACCAACCTTCTGGTTATAGGTCGACTGCTCTACCACCTGAGCCACTGCGCCCGAGTGCTGCCTCTTAGAACTGCTCTCATGCGAGCTCCCCCAAGGTTCAAGCACTATTTTTTAACGCTCAGCTCTGGCGAGTGAATTATCATTGTGCCCTTGAGCGTTTAAGACCAGACCGCGGACACTGAAAAATAGTAACTGGGATGGTTCTGTGTTGTGTGTGAGTCTTGTTTAATGCACATTTTTTGTTGATTTAGTCAATGTAGCCATGTGCTCTTTTGTAGGTCGCATTCGGTGATTATACAAATATAATCTACATAATATTAATATGGATAAGACAATGGCAAAGGTGATGTTTATAAAAAAATGTATTGAAATATTTGCCTGGTTATGGTGTGTTAATAACATACAGTAATTATAGTTGTCTTGTGTTTTTCAGGCTTAACACTTTGGGACCATAACGAACTTGAAAGTGACATAAAAGTGACATCCAACCCCAACAGTGAATTTGAGATAGTGTCGTCTGAATCAATGGCTGACAAGTCCTTATCTCTGGGCGTTGAAGCATCACTAAAAGCCAGTTTCCTTAGTGGACTCGTAGAAGTTGGAGGATCAGCTAAATACCTGAATGATACTAAAAAGTCAAAAAATCAGGCCAGAGTTACACTGAATTACAAAACTACTACACAGTTCAAAGGACTATCAATGAATCATCTCGGAAAAGGAAACATGAAGCATTCTTATGTCTTTGAGCAAGGCTTAGCAACACATGTAGTGACAGGCATCCTTTACGGAGCACAAGCCTTCTTTGTGTTCGATCGAGAAGTGTCTGAAACTGAAAACCTCCAAGACATTCAGGGAAATCTAAAGCTCATAATTCAGAAAATTCCTCAAATCTCAATCGAAGGAGAAGGGGCTCTGAAAATGGAAGACAAGGACAAAGAAAAGGTGGACACATTCTCCTGTAGATTTCATGGAGATTTTAATCTCGAGCAGAGCCCAGTGTCGTTTGAAGATGCTGTCAAAGTCTATCAAGATCTTCCCAGACTTCTGGGCCCCGACGGAAAAAACGCTGTTCCAGTCAAAGTGTGGCTGCAGCCACTCACCACTTTAGACTGTGCTGCAGCTAAAGTGGTGCGTCAGATAAGTTCAAGATGTGTTCAGGAAACACAGAAAGTCCTGGAGAACTTTGATGATTTGGAAATGAGGTGCAATGATCTCCTAAAAGCCACCACGGTACAACAGTTCCCTCAGATAGCGGAGAAAATTAAAACCTTTAAGGCATTATGCTCTGAGTTTAAGATAGGATTCCAAGAAACATTGGCAACAAAACTTCCAGCGATCCGTGGAGGAGGAGAGGACGAGGCTGAACTGGCAGAGTATCTGAAGAAGAGTGCTGCGTCTCCTTTCAACAGTGAAAGGCTAAACCAGTGGATGAACGGTAGAAAGAGTGAGGTCTCCAACATTAAATCTCAGACAAATATGATGAAAAACACAAAAATCATTTCTCACAGCAGTCTAAATGAGGAACTGTTAAGCGCAAAGAAAGCAGTGTGTTATGTTTTCACTTCACTGGGAAGTGCTGACCCGTACCTCTCTGCTTTAAAGAACTACCTGAAAGATGTTGAATCAGACAAACCTGGTCCACGGGTTCAGGACGGTGAGAAGGAACAGTGTCACTCTTTAAAAGATGTGTGTGACGCAATGAGACACAAAACTAAGCTTTTTATGGACGTTGCAGAGGCCAACAGGGTCAACGAGGAACACTGGTACTCTTCAAAAGATGTGCGACACAAGGCAGAGCTTTTTATTGACTTTGCAGAGGCCAACCAGGACAACAAGGACATTAAGTTCCTGGCAATGAGTTCAACAGATGAGAGCCACAAAGGTTCAACCATATATTTTTATGAAGAAGGAATACAGGTCAATGACAACTTTGAGCCTCCTTCAAAACCTGAGAAAGTAGCTGTGGGGGACATTACACACAACAGTGTGACACTGAGGATCTCTCCTCCTAAATCTGGAGCTGAGGCCGTCACTTGTTACAGAGTTGAGTACTGTGTCAGTGGAAAGGACAAATATCTCCAAAAAACTGAGCCCAAAGCTGATGAAGTCACAGTGACTGGTCTGAGACCTAACACAGAGCACAGCTTCAGAGTCAGAGCAGTCACTGCAGAAGGTCTGGGCCCTGCTGCTCAAGTCAACACTTCCATCAAAACCTTACCTTGTAGTCCACCTGGAAAACCTGAGGCAACAGCCACCTCCAGTGACTTAACAGTCAGGTGGAATAAACCAGCTGAGGTTGGAAAAGATGTCCAGATTCTGAGATACACTGTGGAGTACAGTCAAACAGATCAGGTTCAGTGGAAACAAAAAGAGTCTTATTCTGAAAATGTGCTGATACCAGGACTTCAGCCACAGACAGAGTACACCGTCAGGGTTCAATGTGACTGTGGTGTCAACGGCAAAAGTAAAGTGAGTACCACACTGACCGTTAGCACCACAGCATTTACAAGTCTTACTGAGTTTTTAGAACAAAACTCTGAGGCAATAGGTTCTCAGATACCACAGATCCGCAGACTCCTTCCGATAACAGAAAATTCTGACATTTCCAGATGTAAAAGTTTTGTTTTTGGTGAAAATAGCCAAAGAGAGAATAGAATTATATTACTTGTTGGAGCAAAGGGATCTGGGAAGACCACTCTTATTAACGGAATGTTAAACTACATTCTGGGCGTCAAATGGAACGACTCTTGTCGGTTTAAGATCAGGAAAGATGATCAATGGACCCACCCACATCGTGTTGTGATGATTAGGCAAAAAGGCAAATCCCCACCTCTCAGTCAGACCTCTGAGGTCACAGTGTACAAATTAAACCATCAGGATGGATTCCAGATCGACTACTCACTGACCATCATAGATACTCCAGGCTTTGAAGGTGCATGGGGCAGAAGAGACACAGAGATCAAAGAGCAGATCCGTAAAGTCTTCACCAAAGGGGTCAATAATATCCATGCTGTCTGCTTCGTGGCCCAGTCTTCTTTAGCCCGACTCACTACGGCAGAGCGCTGTGTGTTTAAAAATGTGCGCTCCATCTTTGGTCGCGATGTGGCTGAGAACATATGGATCCTGGTGACGTTTGCAGACGGCCAGATGCCTCCGGTTCTAGAAGCAATCAAAGAAGCAAAAGTACTATGTTCTAAAACTAAAGACGTCCTGCCCACTCACTTCAAATTCAACAACTCTGCACTGTTCGCCCAAAACCAGTCTTCTGCCAGTAGCTTTGATGAGATGTTCTGGAACATGGGGAAAACAAGCATGAGGAGCTTCTTTGACGCTTTAGGACAAACCGAGCCTAAGAGCCTGACTTTGAACAAAGAAAAAAATATTGTGAATGCAGTGGAAAACTTTGAGAAGCAGGGTAAAATCAGCCAATTGTGATTAGAAAAGATTGATCAGCTTGAGGCACAGATTGAAAGAAAATATAAAATTCTGTCAGAATGCATTTTTAAGTGACACTATGGTTAAAAGTATAAAATTGTTAAATCTGATTTTGACTAAAATATATTTAATTTGGAATTTGTATTTAAAAGCAAATGTTAAAAAGATAGTTTTGTTAAGCTAAGAAGATTTAAAATTAATGTCAGTCTAACAGTGGCAGTCTCAATCGTAGCAGATCAGCATTTGTAACTCCTTACTCTCTTTCGATCCTTTCATCAATCAACACATCAGCACCAGGGCCCAAAAAACACAAGAACCATCCACTGTTCTTCACAACATTAACAAATGAACTGGACTGATGCATAACAAGAACAGAATATTTCATTCTTGGAAATGCTCAGTTAATATAATATAGTTCTCAGGATTAAATGTCAAAAAATCCTCATGTTTCAAGTTTGGCCTGCCATCAGATTTCATTTTAAGCTGCTGTTCAATGGGTAACTTTGTAAAGTTAGGCTAGTTTAATATAAACACTTCAGCTAACACATTAGCATTAGATGTTGCATTCTCGAGGTGCTTTAACAACAACACTGTAATCTGACCAATCACAGAGGGGCAGTGCCATGAGGAAGTCCCAGCTCAGCGTAATTACAGAGAAATTAGGAAGAAACGAATGGAAACAACACAAAAAAGAACTGTCACCTTTGGTCTGAAAAACTGAGCAAGCCTCGGCGTCTAAGAGGAAACAACACCACAATCTAATCTATAGTTTAATCATTTAAGTTGATGTGGAAATGTAATTGATTCAAATCAAAATGA
This sequence comes from Neodontobutis hainanensis, assembly GCA_024349245.1. NCBI lineage: Eukaryota > Metazoa > Chordata > Actinopteri > Gobiiformes > Odontobutidae > Neodontobutis > Neodontobutis hainanensis. The sequence continues at coordinate 99,268 of JALDNG010000203.1, forward strand.
TTGTTTCTTGTCTGCTCCTAAATGAAGGCCTATGATGCCAGAGCTATGCCAGGTACAGATTTTCTAACTGTTGCTGAAGATTGTAATGTCTGGAATCAATTGCATCAATAAATTGAATAAAAAAACTTTTTCTCCTCATTCTTCATCGTCAGAAACCTTACAAACCTGTAGCTCAGCTCTAGTTTAAAACTACTGAGAAAAAACAGCTACAGCATTAATATATAGTATAGTAATTTTTCACATATTCACAGAACAGAAGAAAAACAAATTATATACTGTTATTATACTATATTAATTATTATTGTTTATTTTATTATCATTATTATTATTGTTGTTACCATTGTCATTGCTTTCATTTTCAAATGAATTATTACTATCACTTTTGAGACATTATCATTGACATTATTAATTTGCACCAATATATAATTAATCATTCTTATTTATTTTGCTTGTATCTCTTTATATCTTGAAAAAACAGTGAATATTTGGACATTGCTTGAGCTGCACCCCAAATCCTTCCACAGTTTAACACCACACAATCTTCCTGGTGGTTCTCAGCAACTGGACTTTAACGTTACCACATCACCTTCTGTTAAGAGCTTTGAATATCAGCAGTTCTTTTTTGTTGGGTTTATACAAGATTTGTGCAAAATACACTCTAAGTCAAAAGGTTTTAATATACTTTACTGTAGAAATAATATATTATTGTGATCAAAATATCCAACCTTATGTATGATTCTAACAACAGGTTATTGGAGGAAAAAGAGAAGATGTAGTAAACCTTTATAGTTATTGCCCTAAACTTGGCTTTATTAACTTTTTCATGTAAATTGTGCAATTACATAGACATTCATATATTTACCACACAATAATTTAAAAGGAAAAGTAAATAAATAAATGTACATAATATCAACAGCCCGATTGGTAAGAGCAAACATTAGGTACTAAATAAGTAATAGAACTAAGGCACAATAATACAAAAACACAGTGAAACATGAATAGTTTAAAGTGCAGATTCTCGGCTGTTGAGAATGCAGACAGTGCTAGTTTGGAATCTGGTTGTTTTAGTTTTTATGCTTCTATTTTTGTGAGAGGGCAGAGGATTAAAAACACTGTGTGCCTGTAGATTTCAGACAAGGATGACACCTTCAGTTCCTTCAACCCAGAAGCAGTTTTTACAATTCTATTTAGCTGTTTCCTCTGCAGACAGACTCCAAACAACCCCCACCTTTTTAGTTGTTTCTTTTTTTAGACTTTATTTAAAATGGTACCCGTGGTATTCCACCTGTTGCACTATTGTTGATTACCAGGAGTGGTCCACCTTTTTCTTATTAAGAAAATACAACACTAATTCCTTGGTTTTGCTGACATTTGGTCCATATTTATTTAGGTTGGACCAGTCCATCAGTGTAACTATCTCTTGTCTGTACATAGCTTCAAGACCCATCAGTGTGGTGTCGTCACTTCCCAGACTGACAATGAGAAATACAATCATTTGTGTACAGTGAGACCAGGAGGGCCCCGTGCTGATGGTTAAGGGCTCACACTCTTGTTGACCTTTACAACCCACTGACACAGTGACTGTTCAACCCCAACTCAAGGAGCTTCACAGTTTAGCTGGAATAATTGTATTAAAAGCAGAGCTGTAAATAATAAAAAAATCAAAGTCTGACATTGTTACCAGGTCCTCTTTAAATGTTGTGAAATATAATACAGACAATGGCAACACAGGATAAATAATTACACACCTAACGTTCAAACACTTTCATGATGACAGATGTGAAGGCCACAAGTGTAATTACAGCTGATTTTAAACATACTGGAACTGTCTGCGTTCCAAGAGACCAGTTTTCACAGTTTTCACCAGCCATTTTTACAAAAATGGCTTCCTTCAGCCCTCTCCCAAACCATCTGGCGTCTCTGAACAAAATTTGAACATTGTTTTCCTCAAAGGAATGTCTTGGAGAGTCCTGTCCTCACAGATAACCACTGCCCCGTCTAAGAAAGCCAGGCGGTTGTTTATGGCGTCTTCAAAGGTGAACTGGATGTTCTTGTCCACTGTGTTGATGTGTTCTGTGAAGGCTTCTACTTCCTGGGTTCTGATTTTAACCCATCGTGTCATCAACAAATCTGAACCACTGACTGGACCCCGCACCTGGGAAAGAGACCAGAGCTCTGTTCTCCACTTCCTCCAGGTACAGGTGAGCCACAATACTTCCTCCAGGTACAGGTGAGCCACAATACTTCCTCCAGGTACAGGTGAGCCACAATACTTCCTCCAGGTACAGGTGAGCCACAATACTTCCTCCAGGTACAGGTGAGCCACAATACTTCCTCCAGGTACAGGTGAGCCACAATACTTCCTCCAGGTACAGGTGAGCCACAGTACTTCCTCCAGGTACAGGTGAGCCACAATACTTCCTCCAGGTACAGGTGAGCCACAACACTTCCTCCAGGTACAGGTGAGCCACAATACTTCCTCCAGGTACAGGTGAGCCACAATACTTCCTCCAGGTACAGGTGAGCCACAATACTTCCTCCAGGTACAGGTGAGCCACAATACTTCCTCCAGGTACAGGTGAGCCACACTTCCTCCAGGTACAGGTGAGCCACAGTACTTCCTCCAGGTACAGGTGAGCCACAATACTTCCTCCAGGTACAGGTGAGCCACAATACTTCCTCCAGGTACAGGTGAGCCACAATACCTTCTCCAGGTACAGGTGAGCCACAATACTTTCTCCAGGTACAGGTGAGCCACAATACTTCCTCCAGGTACAGGTGAGCCACAGTACTTCCTCCAGGTACAGGTGAGCCACAAAACTTCCTCCAGGTACAGGTGAGCCACAATACTTCCTCCAGGTACAGGTGAGCCACAGTACTTCCTCCAGGTACAGGTGAGCCACAATACTTCCTCCAGGTACAGGTGAGCCACAATACTTCCTCCAGGTACAGGTGAGCCACAATACTTCCTCCAGGTACAGGTGAGCCACAATACTCCTCCAGGTACAGGTGAGCCACAATACTTCCTCCAGGTACAGGTGAGCCACAATACTTCCTCCAGGTACAGGTGAGCCACAATACTTCCTCCAGGTACAGGTGAGCCACAGTACTTCCTCCAGGTACAGGTGAGCCACAATACTTCCTCCAGGTACAGGTGAGCCACAATACTTCCTCCAGGTACAGGTGAGCCACAATACCTTCTCCAGGTACAGGTGAGCCACAATACTTCCTCCAGGTACAGGTGAGCCACAATACTTCCTCCAGGTACAGGTGGAGCCACAATACTTCCTCCAGGTACAGGTGAGCTTCCTCCAGGTACAGGTGAGGCACAATACTTCCTCCATGTACAGGTGAGCCACAATACTTCCTCCAGGTACAGGTGAGCCACAATTTCCTCCAGGTACAGGTGAGCCACAATACTTCCTCCAGGTACAGGTGAGCCACAATACTTCCTCCAGGTACAGGTGAGCCACAATACTTCCTCCAGGTACAGGTGAGCCACAATACTTCCTCCAGGTACAGGTGAGCCACAATACTTCCTCCAGGTACAGGTGAGCCACAATACTTCCTCCAGGTACAGGTGAGCCACAATACTTCCTCCAGGTACAGGTGAGCCACAGTACTTCCTCCAGGTACAGGTGAGCCACAATACTTCCTCCAGGTACAGGTGAGCCACAATACTTCCTCCAGGTACAGGTGAGCCACAATACCTTCTCCAGGTACAGGTGAGCCACAATACTTTCTCCAGGTACAGGTGAGCCACAATACTTCCTCCAGGTACAGGTGAGCCACAATACTTCCTCCAGGTACAGGTGAGCCACAATACTTCCTCCAGGTACAGGTGAGCCACAATACTTCCTCCAGGTACAGGTGAGCCACAATACTTCCTCCAGGTACAGGTGAGCCACAATACTTCCTCCAGGTACAGGTGAGCCACAGTACTTCCTCCAGGTACAGGTGAGCCACAATACTTCCTCCAGGTACAGGTGAGCCACAATACCTTCTCCAGGTACAGGTGAGCCACAATACCTCCTCCAGGTACAGGTGAGCCACAATACTTCCTCCAGGTACAGGTGAGCCACAATACTTTCTCCAGGTACAGGTGAGCCACAATACTTCCTCCAGGTACAGGTGAGCCACAATACTTCCTCCAGGTACAGGTGAGCCACAATACTTCCTCCAGGTACAGGTGAGCCACAATACTTTCTCCAGGTACAGGTGAGCCACAATACTTCCTCCAGGTACAGGTGAGCCACAATACTGTGTCTGCAGGTAAAGAGTGATGTGACATCAAAAGAGACAATAGTATTGTCTGTGTCAGGTTAGATGTTTGGTTTTGTAAAGTCCCGTGAGTTGATGATAAGGTGTTGTGAGTGGCCGATCAATGGAGCCAAGATGGTGGCCAGGTGTTTGGCTGAATCTGTGCTGCTGACTCTGGGTCGTAGTGGAGTTCCTTCCTTGTGTGTTTTAGGGAAGCTGTAGATGCATTAAAACAAGCTTGTTATGGTCTGTGTTTAGTCTTTCTTCAGTGTCTGTTTTCTCTGTTCCTTGTCTCTTGTGGTGGTTGTTTTTCTTACAGGTGAGGTCTGCAGGCTGGCACAGCTGTACCGAGTCCTCCGTTACCTGCAGTACAAAGACTCCTGACTTTCTTCCACTCAACTCCAGATTGTTCTGTCTCTTCTGTAGAGAACCAAGGCCTAATACCTTTAATTTTTGTATTACTTACCTTTCTCCAGCTCATCAGTGGTTTTTCTTGGTCCGTTCCTAGAAATCCTGGCTGCGGCCTGGACCACACCTGCCCGCTTTCCGAGACATCTTCTGCTGCCAAGCCTAGTCAAGTTTCTGTTTTCTTGCTCATTAAAAATTATTATTTCTCCTCCAGACTTTCTATGTCTGCTTTGGGGTCCTAAACCGGAGCTCTAACAGAACTGGTTCTCGCTGAGCGCTTTTTACTTTCTAGATACCAACTTCAAAACATTAATGCAATCTTTTTCTTGTCTATTATTTTATAATGTTGTGTTTCTAATCTATATGAGGATTCTCGGTGTATAACTCAACACTGAGTGCTCAGTTTAAGAAGGACTCAGACACAGTAACTTTAGTTCACAGGATTTTGTTTTTCTGTCATTTAGGAAAAACAAGATATTTCAATAGATGAGAATGCTCAGCACAAACAGGGTATTTGTCCAGTTTGCTCTTTACTGTTGCAGGTCTGCTGCTGATGAAGACGTGCTTCTGTAAACCAAGCGTTAAAGAAATGAGGATATGTTTTTTACCTTTTCTCTGAAAACAATCCTGACGAGTGAATTGAATCAAAGGTGAAACAAAGTGAAAGAGTTTACAGTAAGTCACAGCATTTACATGAAACCCCAGCAGTAAACCTGCTCCAGTTTTACAGCCGCCTCCTTATCAGTGTCTGAGGTGGAAGAGAAAGGACAGGTTTTAATCTCAAATCTCATGTTATTTAAAGATTAAGATTAATTTCACTTTCATGTCATGAGCCTTATAAATACTTTCTTTGTTCTATTAAACCCCTGGAGGCTAGTTACAGCATCAGTTTCTACTTAAAGTAGCTCCATGTATCCCAAGGCAAGGCAAGGCAATTTTATTTATATAGCATAATTCATAGACTGGGTAACTCAAAGTGCTTTCCCAAAGGACATAAGTACATCAGGAGTAAACAAATAATGATTGATATAGTTCTTTTTCAAAAGGACAATAGCACTCTTTTGGTAAAAGACCAACAGGTCCAACTTAACCCAGTGGGTCAGACAAATACTGTTCTGAGTCCAACCCTGGACCTTCTTGCTGAGAGTCCTAATGATGTGATCACTCAACGTGCCCCCTTTTCTTTCCTCCTTTAAGTCATTTTTCTAAACTTAAACTTGGGCTGCTGTACACCTACGAGCTGATCCCTGCTGAGGGCTTTTTGCTTTTTAGATAAAGAAAAAAAACAGTTTGTGATCTTTTTCTCGTAATAAAAGCGCAAACACAGATTATTTTACAATGTTCGACTGAAATCTCTGAGAAGTCTCTGATTTAAACATTGGTGTTTAAAAAAAAAATCTTACTTAAATGTAAAGAAAACAAGTTAATTGTTGCGTAAACCACACTAAATATTGAGAAAACATGAGTTAAAACTTTAAGTTTAAACTTCACTTTTTAAATTTGTCACCACTTATACCAAGCATTAAAATGAATGTTCTGTGATAATGGGGCTTTTTTTTATCAATAATTGTCTGATGTAAAAAGTACAGTAGAGGTATACTAATATTTGAAGTCAGTATTTAAACAGTGTAAATTATAAAGTGAAAATTATCAATAGAGAACTAAGACTGGATAATGGTAAAATATAAATATAAAGATTATGAATAGTGAGGACACACTTCAAATGTAAGACAAACACTATTAATGAAACCCAGGAAGAGCTGGTACCCAGGAAGAACTCGAGCTCAGAATAATGTGGAGACGCTGCAGAGCTGTGTTCGTCTGAGATTATACACACGCTCTTATTGTGATTCATGTTAATGTCCAGAAATGACTCCCATCGTGGTGTGACAGTGACTCTGGTTGGTGCAGATAAAGTGTTGGAAGCGTGCAGTCTCTGCAGGATCACACTCAGCTCAGCTCCCACTCGTCCAGCACAACATGGAAATGGAAATCTTTTTCCAATCTTCACGTTTCATCTGCTCAACACTGAAGTCCTCCTGAGATTTGGTAAATGGCACTAAACGATAAAGAAGAAGAAAACAAATCTATAATTTGTGTGACTTTTTTAATTGTGTGAACTGACAGAGGTTAAAGTATTGTTGGGGATTTTTTTTTACAATAAAATATTACAAAAAACAAATTTTATTAAGATTTATTGAAGAATAAGCAGCAGGTTGATAACCTTTGGCGAAAAGGGTCTGAGCAGCGTCACAGAGAGCGTTTATGGCTAAACAACACCTGCACAAGCATCGTTCTCATCATTATGGCTTTGAACCAGGTTTAGACCTGGTTTAGACCTGGTTTAGACCAGGTTTAGACCAGGTTTAGTCCCCAAACCCTGGACTGTGTCCTCCTTCAGCGCAGATCCACATCAAACAGACTTCACTGAAACCTCAGATAATGAAACTTTTTGCAGCAGTTTCCTGAAAGAACATCAGAGCCAATCTCTTTTGTTGTTGAAGCCCTTCGAGTGTGGTTAAAGTTTAGCACAGTCTCCTCCGACACAAACAGAATACTTTAAACAGCTCATCTCCAGCTTGTGCTTCACTCAAGAGGTCAAAAAACAGTCCAACAAACCCCTCCTTCGTTCGTCAGTCGTCCCTAAATGTCATCTGTTGTAGTTAAATGGTGACCTGGCCTTTTATTTTTAAAGTTTTTCAAATATTCTAATAATAAGCTGTAAAAGACATGACCCTTGAGTCCAGTTAAAGTGTTCAGTCTGACTCAGTCTAATCTCTGTTGACTCTTATATGATATTATCCAGCAGTTCCTTCTAAATGAGGCATGGACCAATGTCTCGGGACTTTCTGAGGTCAGGGCTGTTCCAGTTCAGGGCAGTCTTTGGAGTCTCTGTAGCTCATGAGGTCTAATAAATGTATTTAAGTCTCAGCGGGGGTTTAGTCCCTGTCCCACACTCGAGACACAACCAGCTCAGTACCAACAGGACTGTTCTGACATGTAGAAAGTCAAAAGTCATATTGGGAGGGCATTCAAAATAAAGTGCACTAGGTCCCTCGGTCTTTGTCCTCGGAGTGCTCCTCGACAAATCGACGACTAAAGAGGGACTCGGTGAAAATTCTTTTACTAGTTGCTAAAAAGATGATAACTTGATAACTTTGTCATGGCTTAAATCTCTGCCTCCCAGCCTTGTGGAGATTTATTTATGAAAAAAGTAACAGATACTATGTAAAAGTACTGGTTTCAGAAGAGATGTACCAGGTTTGACACTGTGATCCTTTTCTTACGTCTTAACTTCAGATCGAGGGTCTGTAGCCCTGACCCTCGGTCTGAAAGAGAAGACCCTACTCTTCATCGTGAACGCACAAACCCGAGGAGTTCAATATGAAGCAGACAATAAGTTAATCTAGATCTTACTCTGACTCGGTCTGTGTTCAGCACCAGACACGTTTTATATTTAATGTATTTTGTTTTGTGTGACTCTCTGGTCTTTCTTTGCTCTTTTTCTTTATGTCGTTCCATTGTGTGCTTCCTCTGAGTCCTGCAGGTCTTAGCTCTGATAAATATCTTTTATTAATCATTTTAATAATGAGCCTAAATGAAAACGGCTAATTTGAGCTCTAATGAAACCCTCAGTCTCTGACTGAATGAAACAAAGTGGGGTCTATTTCTGCAACGAGTCCTACGTCTCAAACTATATTTATCATGATTAATAATACAGTTACAATACTTTTTACTCAACACACCTTTAAAACCACATTTACATTATTATTGTGATGATTGAATAAGCCGTGCACTAGAGCAGCTCGAGGAACAGCTGAGAGTGTTTCAGAAACATTAATGGTTGTCTTCTGTCTGATTGAGGAAGTAATAAACACTCTAGACCTGTCCTGTTTTTACGAGCTGTCTGCGTCACTGAGCCTTAGCTTGTGTTTGTTCAGGGTTTAAGTTTATGGTGACATTGTGCTGTGCTTACAAAGACATATAACTTCTACAGGCCAACAACAAAAGTGAGGAGTCCGTGGCTTCATAAAGCCCAGGGAAGCATCTTTTCAAAAGCTTTCTCTGGGAAAGCTGCTTTAACAGTGTCTGGGAGCTCCAGGACACGGCAGCAGCAGGTCCTCTCACTTCCTGCTCAGACGTTGAACTCATTAAAGACGTTGAAGTTCATTAAACCCAGGCAGCGGCGGTAATTACACAAGTGTTTTTGTCAATGATTAATTAATATTTTCTTGGATTTAATCTCCGAGTGTCTGAGGGCTGACGTCACTGACGACATCTCGACGCGCTTCAGGGTTTTCACTGGTGTCAGGTTCAGACCAGGGCCTGGAGTTTGGAAATACTCCAGGCCCTGGAAACAGCGTGTGATCTTAAAACTTAAAGTGGCACTACCTGAGTTCGTTTTGTCGTCCCAGTCTCGGCCCCAACAGCTGCTTTTCTGAATCATTTTCTGTTTTATCTGCAGCCATTACTTCCTTATTGATGCGTCGGCCAATAGGAGCAGCCCTTTTTCAAACAAAGAGCTGTGATTGGACAAAGCTAACGCTGAATCTGATTGACCTAGGAACTGGTCATTTAAGAAAATAATAGAAAAAAATGCAGTGGACAGTATTATATTATTAGTATTGACTATTAAGACGAACAAATCACCTTGTCACTGCAACTTTTTTATCTGTGTTGGATTATGGAGCTCTTTTTAATATGAATGCTTCTTCTTCATGTCTTCAGATGGTTCTTTGAGCTTCATGACTCACTGTAGAGCCCTGACGAGTGGGATGCCCTCTCTGGCCACTAGGAGGCAGGGACATTGGAACACTTTTATTTTCAAAGCTCTGCTTGGATTACTGCAGACATACATTTGTTCTTTAATCACTCAGACGAGGGTTGACTCTTACTCCCTGAGATCGAAGGATCAGCTGATGCTCTCTGTTCATTTTGCCCGACACTGAGTCGAGGAAAAAGCCTTTGTCCACTCGGCTGCTTGTGTTTGGAACATGCTGCAGAAGGACTGGAAACTGACTGAGCTCAGTTTTAAACTGACTTTAAGAAAATAAGCTGAAAGCAATGGAAACTGCCTCAATAATGTGCAGTTGTTTTTCATAACCTGTGTTTTTTAATGTTTCTTTGTGAGTTTATTATTGTGTAAATGCTGTTTCCTCTTGGCCAGGACTCCCTTGAAAAAGAGGTTTTTAATCTCAATGGGACTTTCCTGGTTAAACAAAGGTAAAATAAATTTAAAAAAAATCCAAATATTTGGGATTTGTTTATCTTGATTAAAATTTTAGAAATGGTCCAAAAATCTGTCGTAAAAGAAAATCAGAGTTGGAGGCACATTTTCTCATGAATTAATGATAAAATGCAACATAACGTTATAAACCCAGAGGTTCAGATTTTCTTCTGGGAAACATCCAGTGTCAGGGAAAGGATGTAAAAAGCACTTGAAGAGCACAGCATTTTCCTGAGGATTACCAAGTTCTTACTGTCGTCCGTGATTTGACGGATGTTGGACACAGTGCACCCGAGAGGACTCCGAGAGGACTCCGAGAGGACTCCGAGAGGACTCCGAGAGGACTCCGAGAGGACTCCGAGAGGACTCCGAGAGGACTCCGAGAGGACTCCGAGAGGACTCCGAGAGGACTCTGAGAGGACTCTGAGTACACTCTGACACATTTACAGCAGATCTACTGGTTGTACACTTTTATTGTCAGTAAACACGTCACTTGAATGGTCTGTTCAATGAAGACCGAAGAGAGTCAGACAGAGGTGCACTAGTATTATGTCCAATTGATTGTCTCTTATACGTTGTCCGGCCTCTTCCTCTTGTCCTTGACCCTGTACCACGAGATGTTCCTCACGAACCTGCCTGAAGGAGAAGGTCAGGGTCAGAAACACACCACACGAGAGCAGCTGCTGAGGCTCTGCTCAGTCTTTATCAAACAGAGGTTTAAATACTAACTTCAATTCAGTTTGATTGAGTTCAAATAGGATTAAAGTTCTCTAAAACTTTACTTTAGCATTTTCTGTTTAAATCCAAATAAAACCTGTTCAAATCCAACTAAAACCTGTTCAAATCCAACTAAAACCCGATCAAATCCAAATAAAACCCATTCAAATCCAACTAAAACTCGTTCAAATCCACCTAAAACCTGATCAAATCCATCCAGTACACTTAGTATTTTTGATTCCGATGACCCTGTCACATTTCAGCGGTGAGTCTGAGTGGTTCTGGTCTGGTCTTACATGGAGGCAGGCCGGGCGTCTCTCCCATCATCCTCAGGAGCTCGATCTCCTTCAGCCTCGTGCACAGCTCCAGGATCTCCTCATCCTCGCCCCAGGGCTCCGCTCCGTACACCTGTGTGGTCCCGCTGAAGGCGTCTGCGGGGCTGTAGTCCAGAGCCTTCAGCTCATTCGTCCTCCACTGACCGGCTCTGGACTGAGACGGACCGGAACTCAGGCCCCAGGTCCCGCTCTGCCTGGGTCTGAAGTTTAATGAAGTCCACAAAGTCCGGTTTTGAGGCGTGTCGTCGTGGATCGAGGGGAAGTATCTGGAAGCAGCCATGTTTCTCTCTGTGAGCTGGTGTTTTTATTCAAAGTGAGGTGCATCTTTAGTGCCTCCAGAACTTTACAGTAGCTTCTCAGTCGAATCAAAACAGAATCAAAGTCTTTCAAATGTTCTTGTGATAAATCAGTCAAAGAGAGAAATGTTGGTCTGGAGTTTGTCCCTGGTTTAGACAGAGTGGGGTCTCCACTGCTTTAAACTGAAGCAGGACAGAAACAGGAAAGAGGGGGCTCTAACCTGAAGGAAACTGCTGCAGCCTCTGGATTTATGAATAAAACACTCTTCTTCTTCTACTGTCTTCTTCTGTTCTACCGTCTACTCTCTCATTCTGGAGATGGTTTTATCCTGAACAAACCTCTTTCTTTGGGACAAAACTGATGGAGCAGATTGTGTGAGTCTGTGGGGTACGGGTCAGAACGGCTGGGTTCTGATGAGGCTGGTGTTTCCTCTGCTGGATCCAGAGAGAAACATCTGCTGCAGGAACAGAAACATAACCTTTAGTTAGTGTTGAATGTAAATCAGAGTAAATCCTGTTGTAGCAGCGAGAGGCTGGAGGAAACATTCACCTGTTTCAGTCTATTCCCATCTTTCTGAACATTACATTCACAAAGCTGCAGGAGGTCCCTTATTTAGGGAATATCTGAGCCACGGGTTGTGTTTAATGCAGTGGAGACAAAAAATACAAACCAGAAACATTCGTCAAGAAAAAGTACATTTATTATGTTTTCTGTTTGAAAATGAACTTCACAATCACGAGCACAAGATGAAATTAGATCAAAAACATTTCAGTTTTCCATCATTTTCCTTTCATTTCTAGTGTTCTCTCTTGTCCAATCAGCTGACAGCAGGGTTTACCTCCAGCTTTTTCAAACTGGACACAGACCAACTCCAGAGTCGTCTCTAAAGAGGTACAGTTCACTTTTCGGGAAAGCTTCAAACCTGTTTGGTGGAAATAAAGAAGGATGTTCAGACCCTCACGGCCCCTGGATTCAATTCTGAGTTTAAAGAAAAGTTAAACACTTTAAAGTAGTTTCACATTTAAACCATCTTGGCTGCATTTAACCATATCCTCCATGTCTGTGAAGGTTCTCATTCATCCAGGACATCTTGAAAACTGAGTCCAGATGCTTTTACTTAAACCTTTTCTTCATATCCTCCATGTTATGTCAATGGAATTGCATTTTTTCTTTTCCATGTACATCTTTTTGAAAGCGTTGCTCAGAAACCCTCAGAAGTGTGAGTCTGAGGAGGACGGGAGGGGTGTGTGCACGTCTAAAGCCTGCTCCTGTGCTCGCGCCCGTCAGTCTGAGCGGAGCAGTGAGGCAGGACAGAGCAGCATGGAGCAGCGGACTGAGCGGTGGATTATGGCTCTGCTTCTGGTTCTGGTTCTGGTTCTGGTTCTGTGCAGCTCGAGAGGACGTGTGCAGAAGGTGAGAGACTCTGGTGTTGGAGTTCTGAGGAGAGTTAGTTCTTTGTGCCGTCCTTCCATCTTCAGGTCCTGCTGTCGTCTTTGTGCTGAAGAGAAATGGATCAAAAGCTGTTATATATCTTTTAGTCATCTCTAGTCCTGTGGTTTTTGGATTAAAGGCATTCTGAGATTTATCGTCCCCTCTGCGGTCCAGAGTCCAGACCATTTCCAGATGAAGCTGGTTCTATATCCTTTCAGTTGTAGTTTGAGACATTTGTAAAAGCTTTTTGACTCTTGATGTGTTGTTCTTGATGTTTGTGGCTCTGTTGGAGAAAACTGGAGCTGCTGTTTCTGGTTCAGGCTCCACATTTACTGCTGAGTGTGTCTGTGTTATTCTGACGGTTCCATCGGGCGCCTCTCGTTCTGTGATATTGGTGTAAGGTTCTCTCCGTCCCATTTATGCTCCACCAGCGACAGAGATGAGATAGATGAGTTACTGTTATTCTATAAAAAAGACATAAAAAAGATTATGAACCAAGAGAAAAGCTGATAATCTCACTTTTATCCTTTGCCTTTGAACGTCACAAAACCACACGGCTCGTCCCGTAAACTCACGTTCTATAAAACAACGTCCAGCTTCTAAAAGGTTCTATGTTGCTTTTAGAAACTATTATTGCTGCTTATCTTCAGAAACGTTGTGTTGCACATTTCCATCGGGTGCTGCAGTCTCAGCAGTTTCTCCCGTTTGTTTCCCTTCGTCGGTCTGAGCGCGCTCCTCGTGCACGGCTCATAAAGCACAGCAGCTGTCGTGTCTGCAGGATCTGCGGCAAGGTCTGGGGCAGGGTCTGGGGCAGTCTGCAGGGTCTGGGAGGGTCTGGGCAGGGTATGGGGCAGTCTGCAGGGTCTGGGGCAGGGTCTGGGGCAGTCTGCAGGGTCTGGGGCAGTCTGCAGGGTCTGGGGCAGGGCCTGGGGCAGTCTGCAGGGTCTGGGGCAGGGTCTGGGGCAGTCTGCAGGGTCTGGGGCAGTCTGCAGGACGGGGCAGGTTCTGGGGCAGTCTGCAGGACGGGGCAGGGTCTGGGGCAGGACGGGGCAGGGTCTGGGGCAGTCTGCAGGGTCTGGGGCAGGGTCTGGGGCAGTCTGCAGGGTCTGGTGCAGTCTGCAGGGTCTGGGGCAGGGTCTGGGGCAGGGTCTGGGGCAGGGCCTGGGGCAGTCTGCAGGGTCTGGGGCAGGGTCTGGGGCAGTCTGCAGGGTCTGGGGCAGTCTGCAGGACGGGGCAGGGTCTGGGGCAGGACTGGGGCAGTCTGCAGGGTCTGGGGCAGTCTGCAGGACGGGGCAGGGTCTGGGGCAGGACTGGGGCAGTCTGCAGGATGGGGCAGGGTCTGGGGCAGTCTGCAGGATGGGGCAGGGTCTGGGGCAGTCTGCAGGATGGGGCAGGGTCTGGGGCAGTCTGCAGGACGGGGCAGGGTCTGGGGCAGTCTGCAGGACGGGGCAGGGTCTGGGGCAGGGTCTGGGGCAGTCTGCAGGATGGGGCAGGGTCTGGGGCAGTCTGCAGGATGGGGCAGGGTCTGGGGCAGTCTGCAGGACGGGGCAGGGTCTGGGGCAGTCTGCAGGACGGGGCAGGGTCTGGGGCAGGACGGGGCAGGGTCTGGGGCAGTCTGCAGGATGGGGCAGGGTCTGGGGCAGTCTGCAGGATGGGGCAGGGTCTGGGGCAGTCTGCAGGACGGGGCAGGGTCTGGGGCAGGACGGGGCAGGGTCCGGGGCAGTCTGCAGGATGGGGCAGGGTCTGGGGCAGTCTGCAGGACGGGACAGGGTCTGGGGCAGGACGGGGCAGGGTCTGGGGCAGGACGGGGCAGGATGATTTATAAAGTAGGGTTAAAGCTGGAGAAATGAGATTCAAAATGATTAAAATTAGCAAATGTTCTGTCGATAATAACACTTTAAGTTGTATCTTAGTGTCTTGATTGTAACCTCCCTCACTTTTAAACCACACATAGAACAACTTATGAAGAAAATAAAACTTTAACTGGGGTTTTTCTTTCGTAATAAACTGCTCTTTTTAATATGAATGCTTCTTCTTCATGTCTTCAGATGGTTCTTTGAGCTTCATGACTCACTGTAGAGCCCTGACGAGTGGGACGGCCCTCTCTGGCCACTAGGAGGCAGGGACATTGGAAAACTTTTATTTTCAAAGCTCTGCTTGGATTACTGCAGACATACATTTGTTCTTTAATCACTCAGACGAGTGTTGACTCTTACTCCCTGAGATCGAAGGATCAGCTGATGCTCTCTGTTCATTTTGCCCGACACTGAGTCGAGGAAAAAGCCTTTGTCCACTCGGCTGCTTGTGTTTGGAACATGCTGCAGAAGGACTGGAAACTGACTGAGCTCAGTTTTAAACTGACTTTAAGAAAATAAGCTGAAAGCAATGGAAACTGCCTCAATAATGTGCAGTTGTTTTTCATAACCTGTGTTTTTTAATGTTTCTTTGTGAGTTTATTATTGTGTAAATGCTGTTTCCTCTTGGCCAGGACTCCCTTGAAAAAGAGGTTAACCTGTTCATACTTGGGGTCATTTTGGCTGTACTGTGTGTAATGGGACCTCTCCAAATTAAAATGATTGCTGTTATTGAACCCCCTGGAATTTAATTACAAGTGTGGTCTCTCCTGCCCCCTCCTGCCCCCTCCTGCCCCCTCCTGCCCCCTCCTGCCCCCTCCTGCCTCCTCCTGCCCCCTCCTGCCCCCTCCTGCCTCCTCCTGCCCCCTCCTGCCCCCTCCTGCCTCCTCCTGCCCCCTCCTGCCCCCTCCTGCCCCCTCCTGCCCCCTCCTGCCTCCTCCTGCCCCCTCCTGCCTCCTCCGGGCCCCCTCCTGCCCCCTCCTGCCCCCTCCTGCCTCCTCCTGCCCCCTCCTGCCTCCTCCTGCCCCCTCCTGCCCCCTCCTGCCCCCTCCTGCCCCCTCCTGCCCCCTCCTGCCCCCTCCTGCCCCCTCCTGCCTCCTCCTGCCCCCTCCTGCCTCCTCCTGCCCCCTCCTGCCTCCTCCTGCCCCCTCCTGCCCCCTCCTGCCTCCTCCTGCCCCCTCCTGCCCCCTCCTGCCTCCCTCCTGCTGCGGCTGGCTCTCTCTACTTCTCCTTATTTTTTTTTCTTCAAATGCCTGTCTAAAATGCAACTAAAACTAAAACAGATGATATTTATTACTTATAATATGTAAAATATAAAAAGAGTATAGTTTTAACTCATAAAAGACAAAAGTGTTGATGCAGCTGCCTCTCTCTCTCTCCTCTTCTCTGATGCGAGGAACCCCAGACCCTGAATTTTGAAAAAAAAGTTGCCGTGTTTGTTATTGCTGTAAACCGTGTTTGGTATCTCCGTAAACCGTAGCTCATTGGCTCTATTTATCGTATTGAGGACGTTCTGTGAGGCTTCTAGCCCAAACTAAAGCCGTTGAAGTGGGGGCGTAGTCGTTCATCCATCTGTGGAGTTCCAAGTCTTCTCATTGGTCAAAGGCTGACCAAAACCCCTTTCAATTGGCCAAACAAGGTGTCAATCTAATGCTAACACTTCCTGTTAGCATTTTATTAGCTTTTTTGGGCGGTAAAAAGGAATGATGTTTTTTATTTACAAAAGAAACACGTTGGGAATACTTTTCTGCAGTTTTTGTGCCTTGGAGGCTCTAACATATCTTTTGGACCTAATTATTTTACTGGATATTATTCCCTGGACCTTTACGAGCAGAATGAGACCCAGTTTGTGGGATTTTGTAGCGGTTTGAGTCCAATAGACCCCGTCAAAGGTAAGACCAATCTCCATCTTTGTGCGTGTCTGTAAAACGGGCTTTGGTGTCAAATATGTGGTTTTAATGTCTTAAAATGGTTTATATCATCTGAAAGATGAGACTTTAAGCTTTAATTTGATGTATACATTTTTGGGTTTGCATGATGGAGGAGCACGCTGTTTTGCTCTGGGCAACGTGTTACCCGTTTTAATCTCAATGGGACTTTCCTGGTTAAATAAAGGTAAATAAATAAATATTTGTAGTGTAGGTGGAGCTAAAGAGGAAGATTTTTAACCTTGAACATTGTTAAAGGTGAGGCTGGTCCAGGTTTTTGCTGAAACTTAAACTCTGCTTCACTTTGTTTAGTTCTAACTCTGGGCTCGAGCAGAAGCCTGTCCCAGATGTTCTCAGAGTCCGAGGAGGCTCATAAGGAACTAGCATTTCATAAATATATTCTGGTGCTAAACCATTTAGAGACTTGTAAAGCAGCAGTGCTGTTTAAAGTCTATTCTTTGAGCAACAGAAGCCAGTGCAGAGATTTTAAAACTGGACTAATGTGGTTGTTCTTCCTGGTGTTAGTTAGAACCCGAGCAGCAGCGTTCTGTCTTAACCCTCGTTTTGAGAGACCAGTGAGCAGGCCGTTACAGTAATCTAACCTGCTGCAGATAAAAGCATGGATAAGTTTCTCTAAGTCTGGTTCAGACTTTATCCCTTTGACTCTGGAAATGTTTTTAAGGTGATAAAATGCAGATGATGTAGTTGACTTAATGTGACTCTGGAAATGTAACTCTGAGTCCAGGATGAGCCCTAGATTTAACCTGGTTTTAGATTTTAGAGAAAGAGACTCGAGGTGATGCTGACACTTTCTCTTTGTTTCTGTTCCAAAGATGATTAGTTCAGTCTTGTTTCTGTTCCAAAGATGATTAGTTCAGTCTTGTTTCTGTCCCAAAGATGATTAGTTCAGTCTTGTTTCTGTTCCAAAGATGATTAGTTCAGTCTTGTTTCTGTTCCAAAGATGATTAGTTCAGTCTTGTTTCTGTTCCAAAGATGATTAGTTCAGTCTTGTTTCTGTTCCAAAGATGATTAGTTCAGTCTTGTTTCTGTTCCAAAGATGATTAGTTCAGTTTTGTTTCTGTTAGTGAATGGATCGGTCCATTTTCAGGTGCTCTGAGTGAAATAATAACGTAACATAATATAATAATGATAACACGTTGAATTTCCAAGAAAAGGTTATTAAAAAAGTTGTCTTGAAAAGTATATAAACAGTGATAAAGGTCGAGAGCCGTGAGGACGCTCAGTGAGAGCGACAGAGCCTCTGGAGGAAACACAAGCAGATGAAACTTTAATGATCCCAGGAAAAACAGGTCGCTGCATCTGAGAACAAACAAAAAGAATCTGAAACTGGTGCAAGTTTAGACACAGTGTGACACAGTGTGACTGTAACACTGTCCTGCAAACAGGGGCAGATCCAGGGGTGGGGCCACACTGGGGCCCTGGCCCCTGATGAAATCTGTCCCAGCACCCGTAAATGTGAGTGGTGCTGTGGAGCCTCTGTGACGGGCCGTTTAAAAGTGTCCTGGACGAGTCTGAACAGTTTAACATGAGCAGGTTTATGGGTTAATAAACTTGGCCCCTCCCCTTTCCCCTCCCACAGCACCAGCTCAGACCTGTCAATCACTCACTCATCTGTGCACTCGTGAATAAAAGGTTTAACCCATCTCTGACTGAAGCAGAAGATTTACTCTGAAACTTATTAAATGTAGAAGCTAAACTCAAAGACAAAAACAAAATAGATTTTATATAAAGAGCTTTATGTGAGTTTGATTTTAAGTTCTTTAGTGCTTTATTGGTTGATGTAATGGTCAGTTTAACCCATTCTCTTCATGATGCCTCTAGAATCTCCTCTTCAATGCAGTTCCTCTTCGTAGAAATCCTGAAAACTGTACACACACCTAAACAATAGATTTAACTGAGCTGTTCCTAAGATGCACTCATTTTTAATCCTATCCATCCCTTTATAACATTTCCTCCACCATTTTCACCTCTTTTTCACTCTCCAACTGTAAATGCACTGCTTTTACTGCTCTATAAAACCAACGGACAAAAAACTTATATTTGCAAAGTTTTATTCATTAAATGTACACAGAATTCAAAACATGGATGACAGTTTAAAGAGACTTGCTCTATCAAGTGAACCACTGAAGCAGTCAAAGATTGGTGTTTGTAAAGAAGAAGGAAGTGCATCTATGGTCAGTAGATTTGACGGGGCCTTTTGTCTGCATCAATTGATTTGAATGGTCCTTCACTCCTGTCGTAATGAATGTATTTAAGTTTTTAATCTTCTACTCTGAGCACTGCTTAGTCATTCCAGGACAAACTACTCCCAAATATCATCCTCCAATAAACTCAACACAACAGCATCAAGTTTACTGTGAAGACTCGAAAGAGAACAGTCTGGCCTTTAAAGACAGCAACAGCCCTAAAGGAAATCAGAAAACTCAAAACGATTCATTTCAACATTGTTAAGAGCATTCAAACAAGACGCAGACTCTGTCCTCAACCCTTCAATCCATTCAGGTCCAAAAGTCCCCTTTAGCCTCATCCTGGAAAAAATTATGTTAAACAATAATTTACCAAGAAGCTGCTAATGAGAACTATCAGAACTGAAACAAGGATTGAGGTTGTAGGGGAGGACAGGAAATTAATGCTTCTTCCTTCCCTTTCTTCTTTTCTTTGAGCTGTGTTGGGAGACATTAGCCTCTTTTTGAGCCTTGTCCTGAGCTTTGGCCTCACACTGGGGCACAACGTCCTCTTCAACTGGAGTAGTAAGGTCGGTTGTCTCAGAGTCTTGCTGGATGTAAGGGACCAGTATAGTTGTGTGTATGTCTCCTGTGACAGAGTCGCCTTGACCTTCTGTGGCATTAGTTTTAGACTCAACTAATTCAGCTTGAGACTGACTGTCTTCAAGCTTAACCTCTGAAGTGAAGGTGGCGGTGTCAGAGTCTCCTTGGAGTTTGATGGGGGATTGGGTTTGTTCACCCTCAGCATCAAAGGTTTCGTCCTGGGCCTCGATCAAAGGGACCACATTAACTGTGGGCTCGCTCACTCTCTTTTTCATTCTGTGCATCTTGACTTTCAAAAAGGTCCAGTTGTTAATTATATCGTCGTCTTTTCCTCTTCTTTTGTTCTGGGTTTGTTCACCTTCAGCATCAAAGGTTTCGTCCTGGGCCTCGATCAAAGGGACCACATTAATCTGGGGCTCCACCAGTGTCTCCTTTTCCTTTTGTGCATCTGTAATCTCCAAATTGACCACTTGATATTTCTTTCCCTGTCTTCTCTTTTTCTTCTTGTTCTTGCTTGTAGATTTAAGGTCATGTTCTGTTTGATCGTTAAATGTCCTAATCTCAGGTTCCAGTGCTTGAGTCTCAGGCTGGGCTTCTTCAGTTTCGATCTGTGTTGAGATCGGGACAGTCTCAGGCTTCAGCGTCATGTCAGCCTGAGCTGCTTCAGATTGGGCTTCTTCACTGGATGTTGTGTCGGCCTGTAAGGATTCGATCATTTCAGGCTCCAGAGCTGTTGCAGGAGGATCAGCCGACCCACTGTGGAGGTCGAGTGATGGTTCTTCTGTGATGAAAACCTCCATCTCACAATCCACTTGGTCTACTGCTTCTGTTTGAGTCTCAGACAGTTGACCTTGTGACTCCATGCCTTCACATTCAAGAGAAGAGGTGAAGGTCTCAGTGTCACACTGGACATCCTTTATGGATTGGGTCGACTCACAGTCCTCTACTGTAGTTTCACTTTCACCCTCTGTGGCTTTGTCCTGGTTCTCTGTTAAAAGGACTGTGGCCTCTGAGGCTGGAGTGGCTTTGACTATTTCAGCTACTTGATGGTTCTTCTTCCGTCTTCTCCTTTTCCTCTTGTCCTGGCTGGTAGATTTGAAGTCTTGTACTATTTCATCCTTGACTGGGACAATCTCAGACTCCAGTGGCTCAGTGTCTGCCTGAGCTTCTCCAGGTTGGGCCACAACATTGACTATAGTTGTGTGTATGTCTCCTGTGACAGAGTCGCCTTGACCTTCTGTGGCATTAGTTTTAGACTCAACTAATTCAGCTTGAGACTGACTGTCTTCAACCTTAACCTCTGAAGTGAAGGTGGCGGTGTCAGAGTCTCCTTGGAGTTTGATCGGGGATTGGGTTTGTTCACCCTCAGCATCAAAGGTTTTGTCCTGGGCCTCGATCAAAGGGACCACATTAACTGTGGGCTCGCTCACTCTCTTTTTCATTCTGTGCATCTTGACTTTCAAAAAGGTCCAGTTGTTAATTATATCGTCGTCTTTTCCTCTTCTTTTGCTCTGGGTTTGTTCACCTTCAGCATCAAAGGTTTCGTCCTGGGCCTCGATCAAAGGGACCACATTAATCGGGGGCTCCACCAGTGTCTCCTTTTCCTTTTGTGCATCTGTAATCTCCAAATTGACCACTTGATATTTCTTTTCCTGTCTTCTCTTTTTCTTCTTGTTCTTGTAGATAGATTTAAGGTCATGTTCTGTTTGATCGTTAAATGTCCTAATCTCAGGTTCCAGTGCTTGAGTGTCAGGCTGGGCTTCTTCAGTTTTCATCTGTGTTGAGATCGGGACAGTCTCAGGCTTCAGCGTCATGTCAGCCTGAGCTGCTTCAGATTGGGCTTCTCCACTGGAAGTTGTGTCGGCCTGTAAGGATTCGATCATTTCAGGCTCCAGACCTGTTGCAGGAGGATCAGCCGACCCACTGTGGAGGTCGACTGGTGGTTCTTCTGTGATGAAAACCTCCATCTCACAATCCACTTGGTCTACTGCTTCTGTTTGAGTCTCAGACAGTTGACCTTGTGACTCCATGCCTTCACATTCAAGTGTTTTGTTGAAGTTCTCAGTGTCACACTGGACATCCTTTATGGATTGGGTCGACTCACAGTCCTCTACTGTAGTTTCACTTTCACCCTCTGTGGCTTTGTCCTGGTTCTCTGTTAAAAGGACTGTGGCCTCTGAGGCTGGAGTGGCTTTGACTATTTCAGCTACTTGATGGTTCTTCTTCCGTCTTCTCCTTTTCCTCTTGTCCTGGCTGGTAGATTTGAAGTCTTGTACTATTTCATCCTTGACTGGGACAATCTCAGACTCCAGTGGCTCAGTGTCTGCCTGAGCTTCTCCAGGTTGGGCCACAACATTGACGATAGTTGTGTGTATGTCTCCTGTGACAGAGTCGCCTTGACCTTCTGTGGCATTAGTTTTAGACTCAACTAATTCAGCTTGAGACTGACTGTCTTCAAGCTTAACCTCTGAAGTGAAGGTGGCGGTGTCAGAGTCTCCTTGGAGTTTGATGGGGGATTGGGTTTGTTCACCCTCAGCATCAAAAGTTTTGTCCTGGGCCTCGATCAAAGGGACCACATTAACTGTGGGCTCGCTCACTCTTTTTCATTCTGTGCATCTTGACTTTCAAAGAGGTCCAGTTGTTAATTATATCGTCGTCTTTTCCTCTTCTTTTGTTCTGGGTTTGTTCACCTTCAGCATCAAAGGTTTCGTCCTGGGCCTCGATCAAAGGGACCACATTAATCGGGGCTCCACCAGTGTCTCCTTTTCCTTTTGTGCATCTGTAATCTCCAAATTGACCACTTGATATTTCTTTCCTGTCTTCTCTTTTTCTTCTTGTTCTTGCTTGTAGATTTAAGGTCATGTTCTGTTTGATTGTTAAATGTCCTAATCTCAGGTTCCAGTGCTTGAGTCTCAGGCTGGGCTTCTTCAGTTTCGATCTGTGTTGAGATCGGGACAGTCTCAGGCTTCAGCGTCATGTCAGCCTGAGCTGCTTCAGATTGGGCTTCTCCACTGGATGTTGTGTCGGCCTGTAAGGATTCGATCATTTCAGGCTCCAGAGCTGTTGCAGGAGGATCAGCCGACCCACTGTGGAGGTCGAGTGATGGTTCTTCTGTGATGAAAACCTCCATCTCACAATCCACTTGGTCTACTGCTTCTGTTTGAGTCTCAGACAGTTGACCTTGTGACTCCATGCCTTCACATTCAAGAGAAGAGGTGAAGGTCTCAGTGTCACACTGGACATCCTTTATGGATTGGGTCGACTCACAGTCCTCTACTGTAGTTTCACTTTCACCCTCTGTGGCTTTGTCCTGGTTCTCTGTTAAAAGGACTGTGGCCTCTGAGGCTGGAGTGGCTTTGACTATTTCAGCTACTTGATGGTTCTTCTTCCGTCTTCTCCTTTTCCTCTTGTCCTGGCTGGTAGATTTGAAGTCTTGTACTATTTCATCCTTGACTGGGACAATCTCAGACTCCCGTGGCTCAGTGTCTGCCTGAGCTTCTCCAGGTTGGGCCACAACATTGACTATAGTTGTGTGTATGTCTCCTGTGACAGAGTCGCCTTGACCTTCTGTGGCATTAGTTTTAGACTCAACTAATTCAGCTTGAGACTGACTGTCTTCAAGCTTAACCTCTGAAGTGAAGGTGGCGGTGTCAGAGTCTCCTTGGAGTTTGATCAGGGATTGGGTTTGTTCACCCTCAGCATCAAAAGTTTCATCCTGGGCCTCGATCAAAGGGACCACATTAACTGTGGGCTCGCTCACTCTCTTTTTCATTCTTTGCATCTTGACTTTCAAAAAGGTCCAGTTGTTAATTATATCGTCGTCTTTTCCTCTTCTTTTGTTCTGGGTTTGTTCATCTTCAGCATCAAAGGTTTCGTCCTGGGCCTCGATCAAAGGGACCACATTAATCGGGGGCTCCACCAGTGTCTCCTTTTCCTTTTGTGCATCTGTAATCTCCAAATTGACCACTTGATATTTCTTTTCCTGTCTTCTCTTTTTCTTCTTGTTCTTGCTTGTAGATTTAAGGTCATGTTCTGTTTGATCGTTAAATGTCCTAATCTCAGGTTCCAGTGCTTGAGTCTCAGGCTGGGCTTCTTCAGTTTCGATCTGTGTTGAGATCGGGACAGTCTCAGGCTTCAGCGTCATGTCAGCCTGAGCTGCTTCAGATTGGGTTTCTCCACTGGATGTTGTGTCGGCCTGTAAGGATTCGATCATTTCAGGCTCCAGAGCTGTTGCAGGAGGATCAGCCGACCCACTGTGGAGGTCGACTGGTGGTTCTTCTGTGATGAAAACCTCCATCTCACAATCCACTTGGTCTACTGCTTCTGTTTGAGTCTCAGACAGTTGACCTTGTGACTCCATGCCTTCACATTCAAGTGATGTGGTGAAGGTCTCAGTGTCACACTGGACATCTTTTATGGATTGGGTCGACTCACAGTCCTCTACTGTAGTTTCACTTTCACCCTCTGTGGCTTGGTCTTGGGCCACTGTGAGATGAACTGTGGGCTCAGACTGTGCTTCCTCAGAGACTTTGGTGGATGCCTCAGACTGTTTGTGCCTCCTTCTCTGATTTCTGCTTCTCCTCTTCTTCTTTTTGGCAGATTCAGTTTCAAAGAGCCCTATTTCAGGCTCTGGACACTTGTTGTTGACCTGGTCTGCTTCAGGCTGGGCCAAGCTGTCCATCTCAAAATCCCCTTGAGCTTCTACCTGGACCTTAAAAGGTTCACTTTGGAACCCAGGTTCAGCCATTGTGATCTGGTCCTCTTGGTCATGGATTAACTCCGTAGATTCAGTGTGGACCACCTCTTCTTTATACTCTTCTTCAGCTTTGTCCAGATTCGCCAATGTCTCCTCAAGTTCCTCATTATATCTAAGGAGCAGCGTCTTATAAATGCGATCTTGTTTCAGCATTTCCTTCTCACGCTCCTGTAAGGCTTTCTCAAGTTTCTGCACTTTAGCTGTCAAATGCTTTTCCCTTTCCTGGTAGGCCTTCTCCTTCTCAAGCCATTTCTGTTCCATCTTCTCCATAGTTTCTTCCATCATTCTTTCGTCCTCCACCTTTTGCTTCTTGTCACTGCTCAACTGAACCATTTTGGTTTGTGTGTTTTAAGTTTTTCCAATGGTCTTTCAAATGTCCAACTTGTATCTATCGCCTTCCGTTCTTTGCTGTGCTGTAAATAAATCTCTGCAGTAATAAATTGTGGATGTGTTCTGGTTAAAAGCTCTGGTCTCTCTCGGTCTCCAGTGGATAAGTGTCTGCCTGGCTGTCTGCTGCCTACTCAAAGGTTCTGGCTGGTTTATGAATGATGTCATATGGTCATTTGGAATGTCCAGAATTCTTAAGCCCCGCCCATAGTTACACAGTCCTTGGCTACCGTTGCTAAGCAGTTTAATCCCAAACATTCTGCCCCAGAGTTTATGCACTTTTACATTTTTAACTTGAAAAACTGACATGTTTCTCTTAAATTCACAATATGTAATTTCAAAATGTAGATAATGATAATTTTAACCTTTTTTAAGTATTGTTTTCCAAGGTTCTTTTATAAAATCATAATTATTTATAAATGGGCATTTACATGCACGCAGAGAAATACTAATAACTCTGTAGCCCAAGGACACAACGACAGTATGAACAGCCAACCTTCTGCTTTTAGACCAACCGCACTGCCCCCTACAGCCTGCACATGATAAACAATTAAAGTATCTCGGATTCTTTGTATGTGACAAATGCCTAGTAACATGCACAAAGCTTATTTACCACATTTCCAAATATAGAGAGACATTAAAGAAATTAAGAAATTAACCCTCAACTTTGTAAAGAACACAACATAAACAGCCGCTGCAGCAACAGTAAAAGTCTGTGAGCAGCGTTAAACATGATCGTTTCTCCCACTCCATGTTTGTTTTGACGTGTGTCACTCATATAAACTCGCACATGCTCACTTCATCAGCAGCTGCTGGAAACCAGGAAACAGCACAGCATAGCCAGGTTTCTCAAAACCTGGACACTGGCTTATCTCAGCTTCAATCAGGATATGTTTTTTACAGCACAAAGACAAAAACAGGATACTTTAAAAAAAAAGGATCATATCCGGGATACTCAAGTGCCTGTAACTCAATTAAAAACTACACTACGACTCCACACTTGTCCTCCACAAAGTCTCTGTTGAGTCCCACCAGGTAAACCAGGTGTGGTCCACCTGAAGCAGCACAAGATGCATACACAAAATACACACTATACTTCCAATATTTCAATCTAAGTTGCAAGACACAAAATGTAATATAGACGTTACCCTTTTGTTTTGTTCAAGAGTCAAATGTCACATGGACGATCTAGTGCAGCCTTACAACAGATGTATTTGAGCGGTCTGTGGTGTCAGTCTAAAGAACAGTGTGTACAGTCTTTCTCTACTACATTAGAAAATCACTAACCGTTTACTGTTAGCATGCTGAGCTAACCTGTGATCAGCTGCTGTATAATTCTGTAGGAATAAAATGTGTCAAACTCAGGACTCTGTGGGACTCTGTAGGACTCTGTGGGACTCTGTGGGACTCTGTAGGACTCTGTGGGACTCTGTAGTACTCTGTACGACTCTGTGGGACTCTGTAGTACTCTGTGGGACTCTGTGGGACTGTAGGACTCTGTAGGACTCTGTAGGACTCTGTGGGACTGTAGGACTCTGTAGTACGCTGTGGGACTGTAGGACTCTATGGGACTGTAGGGCTCTGTGGGACTCTGTGGGAATCTGTAGTACTCTGTGGGACTGTAGGACTCTGTAGGACTCTGTGGGACTGTGGGACTCTGTAGTACTCTGTGGGACTGTAGGACTCTGTAGGACTCTGTGGGACTGTAGGACTCTGTGGGACTCTGTGAGACTCTCTGGGACTGTAGGACTCTTTGGGACTCTGTGGGACTCTAGGACTCTGTAGGACTCTGTGGGACTCTGTAGGACTCTGTAGGACTCTGTGGGACTGTAGGACTCGGTGGGACTCTGTGGGACTCTGTGGGACTCTGTAGGACTCTGTGGGACTCTGTAGGACTCTGTGGGACTCTATGGGACTCTGTGGGACTCTGTGGGACTGTAGGACTCTGTGGGACTCTGTAGAACTCTGTAGGACTCTGTAGGACTCTGTGGGACTGTAGGACTCTGTAGGACTCTGGGACTCTGTGGGACTCTGTGGGACTGTAGGGCTCTGTGGGACTCTGTAGGACTCTGTGGGACTGTAGGACTCTGTGGGACTCTGGGACTGTAGGGCTCTGTGGGACTCTGTAGGACTCTGTAGGACTCTGTGGGACTGTAGGACTCTGTGGGACTCTGTGGGACTGTAGGGCTCTGTGGGACTTTGTAGGACTCTGTGGGACTCTGTAGGACTCTGTGGGACTCTGTGGGACTCTGTAGGACTCTGTGGGACTGTAGGACTCTGTAGGACTCTGTAGGAGCGAGAGACCTGCTCGATCTGAAGCCTTTATGGGTAAAAACACTAAGAAACCCTTGAGAAAGGCTTCATGAGGCATCTTCAAAATATCTTTGATTTAATGACGTTAAAATCAAGTCTTCAGTTTATTTAAAACAATAAAGTGATTAGCATTTAATATACTGTGTTGACAGAGTTTAGCAAATGTGTCAAAATTAGACAAATTTAAGCCTTTTGTTTTCTGTAAAACAGCTAATAAATGGATCTTTAAGTCTCACATTAGACACAGTAGAAGCAGCTTGTACCAATTACCTGGACTTTCTAAATGTTATTAACTGCTGTTATAATCGTAACTTAAACAGTTATATCAGCAGCAGTGCCTCCGGGATTTATCTACTTCTCTCATTTAAATAAAGCAGTATTTTAAGGTCCCACTCCAGAACCTTCTGTCATCTTTTCATTTACTTTTAGTCGTTTCTTGTTTTATTTTGATTTTCACCTTGTCTTATTTCAGCTCACATCACTTCCTGGTCTGCCTTCCTGTCTGTGTGATTGCCTGCCCCGCCCTTTTGTATTTCACCTGTGTCTAATTACCCTCCCTCCCAGTGTGTGTATACTCACCTCCTTCACCTTGTCCTCGTGTGTCCGGCCTTTTCTCCAGTGACTTCTGATCAGCTCTGTGTGTTTGACCCTGGCCTGTTTTGCTTTGGATACCTTTGCTTGATTAAACTTTGGACTTACCCGTGAGTCAAACATTTAAAATCCTTTTTCCCCATGGGCCTGCTCATACTGGAGTGGAAACCCTCTCCTGGTTTTTAAGATAATGACTTTTGTTTGTAAAGCTCCGTGATTAGAAGACAGTGGGCTCTGAGAATAAAAGACTTCCACGCACAGCTCTATTTTCTGCGACTGATGAACTGGATTTGAGCAAGAATAGGATTTACTCTGAGGATATTTAAGTCAGCAGCTGCAAATTCATTCGGCCCAAGGTCAATACAGTCATCTAAAACACAGACTGATTTAAAAAATAAATTGAAAGCTTCCATCTTTGTACTTTCCTTTGCAAAAGTTGATGGACTCCTGGTGTTCAGTCACTCCTAAAAACTGCTGCTGGATCTGTAATCTGACATTGTCTTTATGTAAAAACCTGGTAAACAGTTTTTTTGGGGGGCACACTGTTGGACTTGATGCATTTGTGTTTTCTCACAGACCGCAAGGACAGTTTCTCAGACTTTTGTCACGGATAAAAACTCGGTTTACAGTTCATCTTTTGCATTCCTGTCTTTTCTTCAGTTCTCTGTAATTACTGACATTTACATGTGTCCTACAGCGCCCTCTATATGTTTGTAGTTGAATGAGCACAGTACTGCTCAGAACTCTCAGAGAAGGCCAAGCAGTTGGATTATTAACCAATCACGTGAGACTTCGCTGTTCATCTTTGATTGTCAGCCCTAAAGCCACTTGGCCTTTGACAGATCATCAGCCAATCAGATTACAGAACGGACGTCACATGATTTAAAGGGCATAGTGATTGGGTCAGTTGTATTTTAGAGTTTAGAGAACCTTCACTGCCAGATGCTGTGGACAGTTGTGTTTTTACTGATGAATTGTTTTGTGGGATTTAAAACTTTGGAACTCTGAAAATGAAATCCCCCTCACGCCGCTGACCGGACGAATCCGGTCAAATGTGTGAGTTTGCTCTGTACTTTGATCGGTAGGATGTGGTTTTGACAGAGGCTTAAAAGAATAAATCTTAAAGGACATAATTGTTTGACTGTTCAGGGACTCGGCTCCGGCGTGAGTCTGGCTGAAGTGGTTATTGTTGGGAACCAGGATCAGATCGATACAGGGATCACAGGGTCGGACTGCTTTGAGCCGTGAGTGGAGCTGCTCACAGGCCCCTTGTCGGTGATTATTTGTAATATTGAAACTACAGTTCATCAAACGGGACATTGAACCAAAGGAACATTTCTGTCTGTGTTCAGGACCTAAAGAGTTAAAAATAAAGTCAGTCTATCCACAAGTGACTACTTTAACTCTGAACAAGTCACCATCAGCACCGCAGGATCTGGCAGCTGCTCAGAGTCCAACATAAACTCGGCTTTCGTTCAACATTAATAAACGATGAGCCTCTTCCCAAAAATGGGTCATGTTATACTCTGATGTGATATTGATCAAACAAATGCTTTTATACAGAGTTCTCTGATTCTAATGTGTTTACAGATGAGCCAGTGAAGATGGATGTGTGTGTGGTCATGTGACTGATCTGTTACTGATGTGGGTCCAGAGCAGACCGCCATTTTATTGCTCTTTCATAATGACAATATCAGTAAATATGGGACCAATGGGCGGATTAAATCCATGTTTATTTACAATCTATGGTAATTATGGTAATATTTTTTTTTAACCCCATAAATGCAAGTTTTAGTAATCAAGTCTTTTTGTCTATGTTTTATTCCCTTGGACACAAATGTCTTTTAAAGGTTGCAACAATCATGAAAAATTTAAATTCACTACAAAAGATTTACAACCTTGTGTCCTTGGGCAAGACACTTAACCCACCTTGCCTTGTATGATTGTGTGAGAATGTATGTGGTGATGGTCGGAGAGGCTGCCAGGTCTCTGTCAGATCTGTTACAGGTGTAGCGTACTATCACCGGTGTGAACGAATAATTAATATGTAAAGCATCTTTGCGTCCCCAGAAAAGCGCTAAGTAATAATTAAAGGTGTCAAAATAAAGCCAAATGTTGGATTTGTCCAGTGTCAAGACAAATCAAAAGTTGTATTTTCTTTGAATATAAACGTATTATTTTGCTGACCTGGTAAAAGTAACCGTACTTTCACCAGAGTTTAAGTGTGTATAAACCAGTTTGTGTTGATTATCGGTAATACATTCATTCTGTACTGCTTCACTTTAATGACTCTGATCTCTTCCTGAATATCTTACTCTGTTCGGTTTAAAATAGTGACAGAAGATACAGCTTGTTCATTTGCATATAAATACTTTTCTGCTTCTCTTCTTTTCTCTGATGCACTGCAGACAGCTCACTTTCATGAGTCCCCTCAGACCAGTCTACAGCTCCAAACTCCAGAGAAATGAGCTGTGCAGAAGTGTTGACAGTCCCTGAGCGACGCGCTCGATTAAAGATCTTCACAGGCAAATGTTTTCCAGTGTTTTAATCGGCTGGATTAATTTTCATTAGTGTAAACGGCGTCACCCGCAGCAGTGGCTCAGAGAGAGTCTCTGAAGTTCTTTTTATTTTGGAAGCGTTTGAGCTGAACTTTTGTTTGTCTGCTTCAGGGACGGAGCCGTCAGACGGTGCCAGAGCTTTGTGGCAGTTCGATTTTATTCCGTCGGCGTCACGGCTCATGACGAGCCCCAGATCAAGGGCCGCTTTATTCTGTTGTCTCAGTGTTGAACGATACAGAACAGAACAGAAGCTAATCCTCCTCAAAGCTCAGTAAACGAGTGCACACGCATCAGTCTGATGAACCCAGTGCCATTACTATATTTATATTATTCACATTCTCAGTTCACATTTGATGAAGGAGACATGAAGGTAAAGGTAAACTTAGACGGAGCAGCTTAAGAAACAAAGAGATGCGTTGGTGGTGACACGGTGGTAACCAAGGCTCATTGTTTTCTTCTGAGAATAATACATTTTCTAGAGCTGTATCAGCTGGTGTTCTGTCACTGCACGTGTGCCAGGTGTTACGAGTTGTAATTGGAGGATTATGGACTCTTAAAAACAAACAAAACAAAAATCAACAGAAAAACACCACAGGAGCCAATAAAGAGGAGCTAAATGGGAGAAATGTACTCCTGCCTTTGGGAACTGTTCTAAAGTGTCAGCTCTGGCTCTTTTTACACATGACTCTGTTCCTGTCCAGGTCAGGGACACTGCAGGGTATGGCTGGAACAAGAGCTTAAAAAACCTTTTGGAATCTTTTATCTGGACTTTATTAATGCAGTGGTAATTTAGAAAAACTAGAGTAAAGTAATAATGTGAATCTATAACTGAGAGTACACGTTTACTGTTAGTATTTTAGAGTAAATGCGTTAAACAGTCTGGGTGGTCTTTAGTGTTAAACTCTGCTTGTTTATGGAGTTCATATGAAATCAAAATTTAAAGTAACGTCCTTCTGTTCAGTGAGACGCAGAGAGAGCATCATTAATGTCACACATCTGTCGTGGATAATGGCCGCTGTGAGAATTAAAACCAGCTTCATTAACATTTCTCATGTCTGTTTAACGGCTCCCGATCCAACCGCCGTCTGTCGTTTCCGCTTCTCGGATTTAAAGTGTGTGATGTGTAAATGTTTGTCAGAGTCAGAGCCTTTGTGATGATTCGTTCAGGAGTCCTTTATCTCTGTTACAACTGCGTTTGATGTGGATGTATCTCCACGCCTCACTGGTCCAAACAACGAACAACATGACATGCCCGTAACCAGTCTGTGGTTAAAAAAAAGAAGGTTTTGGAGCCCTGCACTAAAAAAGGAGCTTGGATTTGGTGATGTGGGTGAGAAGGTTGGAGTCAGAGGTTTAGAGGCGGCAGGAGGAAGAGGCAGTGTCGCTGAAGGAGGTTCTTTTTAAACTGATTCTTATAGACCTTATAATCCAAGCTAATCTCAATAAAAAGGATTGAACTTTGTGGAAATGGTTGTTGCTGCCTTTGATTAAGAATGATTGAGTTTATTTTACAGAAGGCAATAAAAAAAGGAAAACTAGACCCTTCTGGTGTTAACCCAATATTTACCAAATCATATTATCTGCCTTTAGTTGGTTCTTCAGGGAGATTCACGTTGGAGATGTCCTGGTTCTGACCTGGACTTTTACTGTTTTCATTTTAGTTTATAATTATTCATAAATTCCTCCCATTTCCTTGAGGCCTTTCTGTGACAGCTCTATTTCAGCAGCGTTTGATCTGAATAACTTCGGTCCTGTTTCCTCTTGAGGTGACGTCTGACGGAGCGACTGACAGCTCCTGCAGCTCACTCCGAAGACCTACTTTCTAAATGATCATTTTTAATTCGTGATTCTGCTCATGGCTCCGCTCACTCCGGGGGAAATTCAAGAGAGACTTTCTGAATGAGTACACTTTAATAAAGAAATATGTGGCACAAACAGCAGACACACACAGCACTGGCACCCACTGACTCTTCTCCTGACGTCAGGTCCTCGGGGCCCTGTCGTCCAGAGTCTGGAGAAGAATAAAAACCCTGAGACTGGACAAAAGGCTGGAGTCCGGTGACACTGATCCTGGCGAATCTTGTTTTCTCTGATATAAAAGGCTTTTGAACAGCTCTGTGTCTGGTCCGACACCTGATACCTGTCTGTCGTGGGAGAGTCTGAGGGACACAGAGCTCCTCACAAACAGATCCGTTCAGACGCCTGCATCTTCATGAGACGCTTCGAGGAGGGGTTTGTTAAACTCAGACAGAAATCTCAAAGAAAAGCTCTGTTTTCTTTTTTTACAGTGTCACTGTACGGATCCGGTCAAGGACAATACTCTTTTATCTTCAAGTGCACGCATCATAAAAACATTTTTATTAAAAACACAGGCACCTTGGAGGCATTGAAGGGGGGACTGTTCAAGACTAAAAGGAATGACAATAATCTAGTCGTTAAATGACAAAAGCATAAATAATCTTAGGAGCAAGGTGGAGATTTACTTTATCGAAAAGCTTTTAAAGATGGAGAGAGAACAGGCTGGGGCCTAAAATGGAGCCCTGCTGCACCCCACAGTGAAGAGGAGACACTGCCATATATGGATATCCTGTAATGTGCTGTCTGTCGTGTGATTGGTCCACAGAGTCATGTGACGTCCCGCTGGTGTCAGGTCTGTCTCCGTCGTCCTTCAGCAGCTCCTCACATCTGTCCAGCAGCCACTCAGCAGGCTTCGCCAAACTCAACCGACGGGACGGTAAGACCAGGAATAAACCAGGTCTAAACCAGGTCTAGACCGGGACTAGACCAGGTCTGTCTCAGATAATATTTAAATAGTAAAGGTGAATATAATATATTATTGAAGTACTACATTTTATTTAGTTTAACATAAGCAGGAGGAAAGCACTGAAGAACTATATAAAGGATAACTATTAGAGTTGGAAGAAGCTGACTCAGGACCCAGTCTGCTCCTGGACACGCTGGCACTTTATCAGACGCTGAAATTACTCGACGTGCAGCGTTCTCATAAAGTCAGTCTTCTGCTCAGATTCTCTAACGACCTGTCAGTCAGTAATGATCCGCTCTGTCAGCTGCAGCTGGAGCAGCGTTTTACAGCTGAACACCTCCTCACTGTGTTCAGACGGTAACACACCGAGTGAAAGCTCCAGGACCTGGTTCAGACCAAACAGCTGCTCTTTGGTCTCGGTTCGGACCAAACTGAACCAAGGTCCGGTTCATTTGTGAAAGAGAGTTTGGAGATAGTTCAAACTTTAGGCCAAATTTAACTGGAAAAACTGAAACCAATTTATCTAGAACTTGTTCAAATCTGTCTAGAAGCTCTTTAAATCTGACTAAAACCATTTTAAGTCCGGGTAGAAACTGTTTAAATCCACCAACTGACACATCCTTCCATCTGTAGGAGCTGGAGGCTGGTCCCCGCTGACCTCAGATCAGTCCCAGTGGCTGGAGGTGGACCTGGGACAGCGCACCACCATCTCGGCTGTGGCCACACAGGGGCGCTACGGCAGCTCTGACTGGCTGTTGTCGTACCTGCTCATGTTCAGCGACACAGGACACAACTGGAGACAGTACAGACCGGAGGACACGGCCGGGGTGAGTCCAGTCCAGTCTCACCCACAGACCTTCTTCCAACTGTGGACCCTGAGCTCTTCTGCAGTCATCTTCTTTCATTAATAAAATGCTGTGTTCAGTCTTTTCCAGGGAACTCCAACGCTGACAGTGTGGTCCAGAACAAACTGCAGCAGTCGGCCGTGGCTCGGTTCCTGCGGCTGGTTCCTCTGGACTGGAATCCCATCGGCTGGATCGGACTGAGGCTCGAGGTCTACGGCTGCCCCTACAGTGAGTCTCTGCCCCCTCCCCTCTGACCCTCACCTGCTGACCCTGCCCTCTGACCCTCCTGACCCTCACCTCCTGACCCTCACCTCCGACCCTCTTGACCCTCACCTCCTGACCCTCACCTCTGACCATCACCTCCTGACCCTGACCATCACCTCTTGACCCTCACCTCCGACCCTCTTGATCCTGCCCTCTGACCATCACCTCCTGACCCTCACTGCTGACCCTGCCCTCTGACCCTCCTGACCCTCACCTCCTGACCCTCACCTCCGACCCTCCTGACCCTCACCTCATGACCCTGCCCTCTGACCCTCACCTCCTGACCCTGCCCTATGACCATCACCTCCTGACCCTGACCATCACCTCTTGACCCTCACCTCCGACCCTCTTGATCCTGCCCTCTGACCATCACCTCCTGACCCTCACCTCTGACCCTCTTGACCCTCACTTCCTTGGACTTCATAGACCTTTTATTTGACGTCAGTAAAGTAATGTCAGTCCTTGTTGAGTTCTCTGTGTCATGTTCTCAGCGTCCTCAGTGATGGGTCTGGACGACAGCAGCGTGGTCTACAGACTCAGACCAGAGCCAAAGACCGGGTCCAGACTCAGACCAGAGCCAAAGACCGGGTCCAGACTCAGACCAGAGCCAAAGACCGGGTCCAGACTCAGACCAGAGCCTCAGGCCGGGGCCAGAGAAGTCCTCTCCCTGAAGTTTAAAACCATGAGGAACTCCGGGACACTGCTCTGGCTCCAAGACCAAGACCTGGACAGACCGGGACTGAGTCTGGAGCTGGACAAAGGGACTCTACTCTTGCTTATCACAGGTACAAATCCTAAATAAAACCTGTTCAAATCCAACTAAAACCTGTTCAAATCCAACTAAAACCTGTTCAAATCCAACTAAAACTCTCACACGCTGCGTCCTGGTGGAATGGTGCGTTGTGGTTTGATGAATGGATGTGTCCGGAGCAGCATGTGTTGAGTGTGCTCTGTTCCACAGCCCCAGGTGTGTGCGCTCACCTGTCAGCACTAAACCCATCTGCTCCTGTTTCATTTCCTCTTACTGCTCACAATAAACCTCTCACGACTGGACTGAGCTGCTCAGTGGAAGCCAGCCGATGGAAATGCACCTCACAATAGGACAACATGAGATATGGAATAAATCTCTTAATTTAAAAATGTGATGCCTTTCTTTCCCGTTCTGACATTCAGTTTGGAGTTCAGGAGATCGTCTTGACCAGGACCACATCCCTAAAATTGAACAGGTGTTCCTAATAATCCTTTAGGTGAGTGTAGCTAGAATCCCAAGGCTCTAAACAAACTTCCCATTTGAGCCTCACTTCAGCGTATACTCTGTAAACAAATGAGAAATGTCACCCTAAAGCCACACTGAGTAATACTTGTTTAAGGGGGAGTGTTGTAAATGGTAAAAAGGTATAAAATACTTTTTAAATCCCGTCTGTGTTCCTCAGGGTCGGGTCGGTCTCAGCGAGGTCTGGGCAGTCTGTTGGACGATCAGCACTGGCACCAGGTCCGAGTGGAGCGACTGGGCTCTGAGCTCAACTTCACAGTGGATCAACAAACCGAGAGCATCCTGCTGCCTCCAGAGTTCGGCCGCTGGGACGTCCCACAGGTCAGAGGATAACGGGTGTTGGTTTCCTAGCTGTATTTTCAACTCTTGTTAGTCTAGCTCAGTCTGGACAACACTGTGGAAGAGTGGATAGCACTAGAGTAGGTGTACCAAAACCATTAGATTAGATTAGTTTGATGGAGCTGGGTTGTTTGGTTTATTAAAGCTGCGTTCAGTAAGATTGAAGCCACTTCATTGGGATGGGTGTGTACTAGAATAATACTAAAATAAAAACAAAAGGAGCATTAAATAAGTGGAAAAGCTGTTGCTGTAACACTTTCTTGGCTCTTTAGCATGTGTCCAGTGTGTGTTCTTTTAACATCCGGTCTGTCGTAGACGTGGAGAGCCTTCAGTCGTGAGCAGATCCCTCACAGTCACAGCAGCAGAGGAGCTGATTGGTCGAAGGCAGTAGAGACTGAAACGTTCAGGACTGATTGTGTTTATTGTGTGTCCTCCTGCAGCTGAGTGTGGGAGCCGTCCACAGCGGCACTTCTCAGAGACAGTCGGTTTCCAAAGGACACTTTCAGGGCTGTGTGGAAAACCTCGTGTTCAACAACCAAAACCTGATCAAACTGGCCCAAGAGCAGGACCGACAGGTGTCAGTCCAGGTACGTTTCAACAACAGGCACCATTCTGACAAAAACTGAACAAGGACAGGAGTTTGTTGATGTTCAGGTCCATCCGAGAGTTTCAGTATTCCATATGGAGCAGTGTTAGTGCAGCTCCAGGGACGACCTGCTTCTAATGAGC
This sequence comes from Neodontobutis hainanensis, assembly GCA_024349245.1. Classification (NCBI taxonomy): domain Eukaryota; kingdom Metazoa; phylum Chordata; class Actinopteri; order Gobiiformes; family Odontobutidae; genus Neodontobutis; species Neodontobutis hainanensis. The sequence continues at coordinate 135,332 of JALDNG010000203.1, forward strand.
CTCTTTACTGAAGCTATAACCCGAGTGAAAGGCCTGAGTGATAATGGGACCTGTTCGATGGAAGTCATACACAACAGGATGTTCGGCCCGATCGAAACCCCAGTTTTACCCTCACTATGTTTTTTGCACAGCCCTGTTTTCTAAAGAGTTCTGTTCCCGTTCTGTGAAACATCAGAGGTTTAAATCATTTCCAACATATTCAGAATTTATATTCAAACATCCTGTTTTTTGTGAGCCCTGAAGACAAACTGGGCTCTGTCACAGAAAAAAGGTGGTGTTACTGTTAGGTGCTGGGGCCACACCTTTCACCTTCTTTTTTCTCTAGAAGGAACTAATCTGTTTTGACAGCCTGTTTTACATTATCTTACACTTGTTCTCATTCATTAGCTATGTATTGCATTGAGTTTAATTTAACTAAACCAAACAAAGAAAATGTGAAGGCAGCCTCACGTCTAGTGCAGCTTAGAAAGGATCCAGCCCAAAGACCCAGAGAGAAGCAGAACATTAGTTTAAAATTGAGTTTATATACTTTCATCTGGGACCTTTTCTTTAGATTTTACAGTTTTACAATCCAAAGTAAACAGAGAAAACAGCTCCTGTGTCGTGTTCAGATCGTTCAGGTTTGTTGAGGACAGTGCTGTGGTTTTGGAAAAACACTTACAAATGATATTGACACAGCTCATCATTAATATTCATGTTTGTCTCAGGGTCATGTGACCTTCTCCTGCTCCGAGCCCGTCTCCATTGCCGTCACCTTCTCGGGGACAAACGGCTTCCTTCGGTTGCCGCGGGCGACGGGGACCCAACGGTCCGAGGGCCCAGCGACGGTCGGGTTTCAGTTCAGGACCTGGGACGAGACGGGGCTCCTGCTGACCTTTGACCTCTCTGGTAAAGAGGGCGTGGCCTGGCTGGAGCTGAGAGAGGCCAGACTCCGCCTCCAGCTGCAGTCGAGTGGGAGGAGCCTGCTGGACGTCTCTGTGGGTCTGTCTCACTCTGTCACATTCATACGTTTAATCGGTGCAGTGGGAATACTGGCAAAACAAATGCACTAATTATTAAAAGATCTGCAAATCCTTTAATAAAAACCTGAACCTTTTTATTACACAAACTGAAAAGAGCAAATATAACTGGAAGGTCACTGTTTCTCAGTTATTTGCCCAAACTGATGCCTCTGCAGAAAAGTTTCACCATGACATGTTCTATAAGATATTTGCCAAGACAAAATATTCCTGTTCCTTTTGAACATGTTCTCGCTGGTATGACCTGACTGACTCTTTATTCATTACCGTTAGGGGTCGTGTGTGACGGGAGCCTATCCCAGCAGCTTTGGGCCTGAGGCGGGGTAAATCCTGGACAGTGGCCGGTGAAACTCAGACAGTGACTCTCACGTTCATTCACTAGGAACACTTTAGAGTTAGCAGTTAACCGATACATGGATGTGTTTGGGCGGTGGGAGAAACCGGAGTACCCGGAGAGAACCCACGCTAACACAGGGCATGCAGACTCCTCACAGAAAGGTCAGAGTTGACCGAGGATGTTTGAGTCGGCTGGGGTTTGAACTCACAACCTTCTTGCCTTGAGGCACTCAGGGTCACGTGCACTCTTTTGGTGAACTCTTTAATGATGCTTAAATTCTTAATAATTTTCTGATTTCCCAGGGTCAGAGCTGAACGACGGTCAGTGGCACGTGGTGACTCTGAGCTCTGAAGGTCATGTGACCCTCTCTGTGGATGAAGACGTCCATCACAGCAGCACTTCCATCAGTCTCTCCACAGACACACAGTTTTTCTTTGGAGGTAAGACAACATCAAAAACAAATACCAAGAACAAGAAGACGCTCTGATCCGCATCCCTCAGGTTCATCGTAATAAATGCTTCTTGTGGTGTATATTTGTCCTGCACAGGTTGTCCCACTGCAGAGGATGGTGGTGCCTGTACAAACCCCTCGGGGGTCTTCCAGGGCTGTATGAGACTGATCAGTGTGGACCGACAGCCCGTAGACCTGACCCTGGTCCAACAGAGACGACTGGGGAACCACAGCGAGCTGCAGATCGACGTGTGTGGGATCATCGACAGGTGAGTCACTGCTGCACAAATGTAGACGAACAAAAGAACAGTCGAGCAGGAGGAGGGAGTGAGGGGAGTGTCACTGTGGTATTGTGGACATCAACAACAACTGTCTGCAGCTCCATGGGACAGAGTTAGTCATTTAATTAATTTAAACCCATTTGTGTATTGTAAAGTTTTTTTATTTAGTGTACTTCCAGTTTGAACCAACCCAAATAAAATCCAGTGACGCAAATTGGGAAACAATAGACTAAGTTCCTCACTCTGTTTACTATCCAGGTGTATTTCATGAATTTGTTGTAGTTTATTGACTTAATATGGACCAAATAACAGGGCCATTCATGGTTTGGACATTTTAATATTTCTTCACTTGAAGCAGTTTGCTGTTGTATTTAAACTGAAAAACAAAGTAGTTCCACAGATCTTTTAGAGTTGTGTTCGAGCACCACCAGTAACTACCAGGACTGGGTTTGAACACATGGATCTTTTTAGTTTTGGTGTGGGCTCTGAGAGAGGCTGCTTTAATTTAACTCCAGGCTGATCATTTGTTTATCACTTTCATATTTACGGAGGACTTTTTCTCTCGCCAAAAGCCGTGCTGATCTGTTCTGCAGTAACTACAACATTGTTTAAAGATTCTATTTCAGTTTTAAGATTTCAGTTCTGCTTTTAGGACACGAGCAAGAACTGGGCGTTGATCAACAAAGCCATTTAGTACGACCTCTAAAGATTTTCAGCATCAGGATCCTTTCCCATATGCACTTAGATCCAGACCGTACCTGCTCCCACCGACTTTTTCAGTTTGTTGTATCTCTGAGTGTTGCATTGATTTGGACTACAAACTACAGATGCTGCAGGTTACTATGAGTTTTGAATGTGTCCATTGGATCCAACTCTTTACTCGGCCTTAATGTCATTTCCATGCAGTTGGTTTTGTTTTTAGACCATTGGAAAAGGATACTATATAAATCCTTCTAGACTTTTAGACAGGTTTTAAGGCTTAATTTCTGGTCCCTACAGGGGTTAGTTTTATGAACATAAACATTTTGTAACTGAGGCAATGGCTTGTGAGTCTAATAAGAGCACTTCTTATCTAGAGCCAGTCAGAGGCTAAAACCAACCTGTAGCAGCTCATCCAGCTCGAATGACCCTTTATTTCTGTCCACATTGTCTTCTGACATTTGTCTTTTTTCCTTGTTTCGTGTTGGTCTGGGTGTTTTCCAGGTGCTCTCCAAGTCGCTGTGAACACGGAGGACGCTGCTCTCAGTCCTGGACCGGCTTCAGCTGTAACTGCTCCGGCACTGGATACGACGGCGCCACCTGCCACAGCTGTGAGTACTACACCGGCCCACGTACTGACAGCCTCGTTATTAAAGCACTAAAGATAATTGTGTGGCTGTGTTTTTGCCGTTTTCTCTCAGCCGTGTACGAAGCATCGTGTGAGGCCTACAAACACAGCGGCAACACGTCGGGACAGTTCTACCTCGACGTAGACGGCAGCGGACCCATCGGACCTCAGCTGGTTTACTGCAACATGACAGGTGACCCCTGCTGACCCCTGACCTCTGACCCTTCCTACAACTGTAGGTTCAGTCATTAAAAATCAAACTTTTCTGTCATTGTCTCGATGTAAATGACATTAATCGAGTGATAAATGTGTGAGAGAAAGCAGCTGAGAATGAGAAGGAAGCAGCCGGCCTGGCCATGTTGATGGTTCTTAGACTCTTAGCTCAGTAGAATATGTCTGTCTCACTGACACAGCGCCCTCTGCTGGACACAAACCTCCTGTTACTGTCCCATCCAGGGACAAGGACTTATCTCCAGAGATTAGTGAGGCTCTACCACACAACGTATATAATAAAGAAAACGGGTCGATACACTGGACCTACAGTGTCCTGTAAATACACCGAAAAGATCTACTTTCAAACCTGCCGCTTGGATAGTCTCTACTGGTAAATGATAGGAGGGATTTGGAGACCTAGGACCTCATCTATAAGGCCTGCCAAAACCTGATTATAAAATACCCTGTCCCTTTTCTGTGTATTTAGTGTGTTTTTTCACTTTTTTGGGTCTGTCCCTGTGTCTGTCCCTGTGTCTGTCCCTGTGTCTGTCCCTGTGTCTGTCCTGTGTCTGTCCCTGTGTCTGTCCTTGTGTCTGTCCCTGTGTCTGTCCCTGTGTCTGTCCTTGTGTCTGTCCCTGTGTCTGTCCTTGTGTCTGTCCTTGTGTCTGTCCTTGTGTCTGTCCCTGTGTCTGTCCTTGTGTCTGTCCCTGTGTCTGTCCTTGTGTCTGTCCCTGTGTCTGTCCCTGTGTCTGTCCCTGTGTCTGTCCCTGTGTCTGTCCCTGTGTCCGTCCCTGTGTCTGTGTCCGTGCTGGGACCAGAGGACGAGGTTTGGACAACGCTCCGACACAATGACTCAGATCTGTCCCGACTGAGGCCGTCCACTGGAGATACACAGCGCTCTGTCCACTTCCACTACTCTGTCCAGGAGGAGGCGCTGTTGGCCCTTATTGGCCAATCAGAGCACTGTCAACAGGAAATGACCTACAAATGCAGGAAGTCCCGCCTCCTACACTCTCCAGGTGAGTTCACAGCTGCTTGTTCAGGTTGTTGTTGGAGCTTTAAGTGTAATACGTCCCTAAAGTTGATTTCAACAGAAGAACTTTTATAATAATCAGTACATTTGTCGTTCCATTTAAATGCTTAGTTTTCTTTTGGCATGTGTCTTATCCTCTGACTTTAGTTCTTGGAGTGTATGAGTTAAAACAGTGCTAATGCTGTAACTCTGGGTCCTTTGTGTCTCTGCTGAACCAGCATTTGTTTCTCCAGCCCAGACTTTATCTGAACTTTTTCTCCGCATACCTATATTTCTCTTGTACTTTTTGCTGTTCCCATTAATCATTAAAAAAATGCTTTCTCAACACCATACTCTCTCTGCTCTGAGCCTCTTTATGAAATCCTTTACAATATTATATTTGGTTTAATTGTGTGAAACATCAGATGCTCCTTTCTCCTGAACTGAAGGAGCCCATGACCTTGTGTTGCAGAGGGCCCTGGTCTGAGCTGGTGGGTCGGGGGCCCGGGCCCTGGGCGTCTGCAGACCCACTGGGCAGGTGCTAAGGCGGGCAGTCAGCAGTGCGCCTGTGGGTTAGAGCGCCACTGTGTGGAGCCCCAGCTGCACTGCAACTGTGATGCCCGACGAGAACACTGGTACCACACAAACACACTCACTGTCTTCAGTCAACTGTAGATCATCACTGACACTTCTCACAAGTCTTTCTGTCCAGGGCTCAGGACTCAGGCCTGGTCACTCAGAAGGAGAGCCTGCCGGTGCGGTCGCTGGTGCTGGGGGACATCCACAGTCCTGGGTCGGAGGCTGCCTACAGAGTGGGACCGCTCCAGTGTCACGGAGATGGTAAGTGTCAAACTTATTGAGCTCTCTGAAACCACAACTGTCTGTTTGGCTGATAGGGTTTTGGATCTGAACAGGTTTTAGTTGGATCTGAACAGTTTTTCTAAAGCCATGAATCAAATAGTGTTCAGGGACTTGAGCTGATTCCTGGAAATACCTGGTCTTTGCTGTGTTTCCCAGAAAACCTGTGGAACGCTGTGTTTTTCGACAAAGAGACGTTGTACCTTCACTTCCCCACGTTTCAGGCCGAGCTCAGCGCCGACGTCTCCTTCTTTTTCAAAACCTCCTCCTCCTCAGGCCTCTTCCTGGAAAACCTGGGAATCAAGGACTTCATCCGCATCGAGCTCCGCTGTGAGTCCAGGACCGAGACCAGGACCAGGACCGAGACCACGACGGAGACCAGGACTGAGACCAGGACCACGACGGAGACCAGGACCAGGACGGGGACCAGGACCGAGACCAGGACCAGGACCGAGACCAGGACCACGACAGAGACCAGGACCACGACAGAGACCAGGACCACGACAGAGACCAGGACCACGACAGAGACCAGGACCAGGACTGAGACCAGGACGGAGACCAGGACGGGGACCAGGACCGAGACCAGGACCAGGACCGAGACCAGGACCACGACAGAGACCAGGACCAGGACTGAGACCAGGACCAGGACCGAGACCACGACGGAGACCAGGACTGAGACCAGGACCACAACGGAGACCAGGACTGAGACCAGGACCACGACGGAGACCAGGACCACGACGGAGACCAGGACCACGACGGAGACCAGGACCACGACGGAGACCAGGACTGAGACCAGGACCATGACGGAGACCAGGACCATGACGGGGACCAGGACCGAGACCAGGACCAGGACCGAGACCAGGACCAGGACCGAGACCAGGACCAGGACCGAGACCAGGACCGAGACCAGGACTGAGACCAGGACTGAGACCAGGACGGAGACCAGGACGGAGACCAGGACGGAGACCAGGACCAGATCTGAGACCAGGTCCTGTTTCAGTGCAGCCTGGAGGTTTAGAGAGTGATACAGCGACAGAGCTCTCACTCCTTCGGGAGATTATCGTCTCAAAACGTAACTGTTCCATAATGACGTGATTAGTTCAGATATTGTTTTATAATGTTGTTTTCTCATATGTTTGAAACATGACTAAAGCCTGCAGCAAAAGGATAAACATAATGAGTCTAAACATCTTTAACCCTCACGGACTCTCACATATAATTATAAAATAACACTGTAAAATCCGAACAGAAAGAATGGGACACAAACATTCCAGTTCTTAAAGTAAATGCATCAGCTGCAGTCAGTGTTGACTCAGACTTAACAGAACATTCTTTGGAGAGCTGAGGTTGGATTTTGGAAAGTGAAGTATATTTTCACAAAAGAGCAGATTATTTATTAAGAACAACACGAGTGAGACTCTTGTCCCTGCAGCCCCCTTTGAGGTGCTCTTCTCTCTGGACGTGGGCGACGGGCCTCTGGAGGTGAGCGTTCGGTCGGACGTCCCACTGAACGACAACCGCTGGCACCGAGTCCGAGCCGAGAGGAACGTCAAAGAGGTGTCTCTGCGAGTGGACGGGCTTCCTGCGGCTTTGTATCGGGCTCCGGCCGACGGACACCTTCACCTGCAGCTGAACAGCCAACTCTTCATCGGTGAGTGATCGGAGAGAGGCTCAGAGTGAGGCTCCTGTTATCATGGAATCATGAAAAAAATATCACTTTTTAATAAAAACTCACAATGTTCCAAAGTTTACAACCATGCAAAAATAAAAAAGTTATAAAAACACCAAAAAAATCCATGTTTAAAAACTTGGAGATAATTTTTTATGCATCGATTTTCTTTTTTTTTAAATTACCAAAATGTCACAAAAAACAACAGATAAATAACAAAAAAAATAATTGATAAATAAGTTTGTTTTGTGAGTCTTGATGTTTTTTCCACTTTATTTAAACAAAATGTGGAAAAAAGGAGAAAAAAATAAGGCTCTTAATAAACTAAAAATTAAAAAATTTTCAAAATCTTGTTGAAACAGTTTGCAAAAAAATATGCAAAATAAAATTATTAATGGTTCATTAATACATGAAAAATCATTTGTCCTCTGTCTTTTCTCAGTTGGCGTGTAGCTCTATTTATCACCACAGGATGAAACTAAACCTTGGTCCATTGGTTCAGTTTGGTCCAGATCGAGACTAAAGAGCAGCTGAAAGTTTGGACCAAACAGCTCAGCTTACGTTACTGAAAGGTTTTGGAAAGTCTTAGAAAGTCTCAGGTGCACAGGTCTCTGAACCCTTCAAAAATAAATACTGAGCTCTTGGCTTTGCACAGAACCCTGTCTGGTTTGTGTTTCTTCACGAGCTTTTATTCAGCTGTTTTTAAAAAGCAGTGTTCAGATTAATATCCGTGGTATTGTCCGAATTTATAATCACTGCATCGTTCATCTGACTGTAGACCGGCTCCAGTCCCTGCTTGTAGACTGTCCGAGTTAAAATAACACCACGGTCTGAGTGTAGAGGCACTGTCACGATGTTACAGAGGCTCAGGGAAGACCCATAACATCCAGAGACTAGAGGGACCCAGGACTCAGCACACAGCCTTTACTTCAGGAAACTAGTGCTATTAATATGACAGTGTTTAATGTTTGTTACCATTTGACACTAGACTGAAGTAAACTAAAAATTTGTCAGAATAAACTAAGCTACAGTCGTTTACCTTTGCAAAGGTCTAAAGTAGATCTGTTGTGTTCTCGTGTCCTCAGGAGGCACTGCGTCCCGTCAGAGGGGTTTTCGAGGCTGTATCCGTTCTCTGCAGATGAACGGTGTGACCCTGGACCTGGAGCAGAGGGCCGGAGTGACCCCCGGGGTTCAGGCAGGCTGTCGGGGCCACTGCAGCAGCTACGGGACGCTGTGTCAGAACCAGGGCCGCTGTGTGGAGCGGGACAGAGGGTTTAACTGCGACTGTGGACGCTCCGCCTTCACCGGACTCTACTGCCACAAAGGTACACAAACGCACACCTGAGGGTCTACATAAAGACACACCTGAGGGTCTACACAAACGCACACCTGAGGGTCTACATAAAGACACACCTGAGGGTCTACACAAACGCACACCTGAGGGTCTACACAAACGCACACCTGAGGGTCTACATAAAGACACACCTGAGGGTCTACACAAACGCACACCTGAGGGTCTACACACACACACCTGAGGGTCTACACAAACGCACACCTGAGGGTCTACATAAAGACACACCTGAGGGTCTACACAAACGCACACCTGAGGGTCTACATAAAGACACACCTGAGGGTCTACACAAACGCACACCTGAGGGTCTACACAAACGCACACCTGAGGGTCTACATAAAGACACACCTGAGGGTCTACACAAACGCACACCTGAGGGTCTACACACACACACACCTGAGGGTCTACACAAACGCACACCTGAGGGTCTACATAAAGACACACCTGAGGGTCTACACAAACGCACACCTGAGGGTCTACACACACACACACACACACACACACACACACACACACACACACACACCTGAGGGTCTACACAAACGCACACCTGAGGGTCTACACAAAGACACACCTGAGGGTCTACACAAACGCACACCTGAGGGTCTACACACACACACACACACACACCTGAGGGTCTACACACACACACACACACACACACACACACACACACACCTGAGGGTCTACACAAACGCACACCTGAGGGTCTACATAAAGACACACCTGAGGGTCTACACAAACGCACACCTGAGGGTCTACACAAACGCACACCTGAGGGTCTACATAAAGACACACCTGAGGGTCTACATAAAGACACACCTGAGGGTCTACATAAAGACACACCTGAGGGTCTACATAAAGACACACCTGAGGGTCTACATAAAGACACACCTGAGGGTCTACACAAAGACACACCTGAGGGTCTACACAAAGGCACACCTGAGGGTCTACATAAAGACACACCTGAGGGTCTACACAAAGACACACCTGAGGGTCTACATAAAGACACACCTGAGGGTCTACACAAAGGCACACCTGAGGGTCTACACACCTGAGGGTCTACACAAAGGCACACCTGAGGGTCTACACAAAGGCACACCTGAGGGTCTACACAAAGACACACCTGAGGGTCTACACAAAGGCACACCTGAGGGTCTACACAAACGCACACCTGAGGGTCTACACAAACGCTCGCACACCTGGGGGTCTACACAAACGCTCGCACACCTGAGGGTCTACACAAACGCACACCTGAGGGTCTACACAAACGCACACCTGAGGGTCTACACAAAGGCACACCTGAGGGTCTACACACACACACACACACACACACACACACACCTGAGGGTCTACACAAACGCACACCTGAGGGTCTACATAAAGACACACCTGAGGGTCTACATAAAGACACACCTGAGGGTCTACATAAAGACACACCTGAGGGTCTGCACAAACGCACACCTGAGGGTCTGCACAAACGCACACCTGAGGGTCTACACAAACGCACACCTGAGGGTCTGCACAAACGCACACCTGAGGGTCTGCACAAACGCACACCTGAGGGTCTGCACAAACGCACACCTGAGGGTCTACACAAACGCACACCTGAGGGTCTACACAAACGCACACCTGAGGGTCTACACAAACACACCTGAGGGTCTACACACAAACACACCTGAGGGTCTACATAAAGACACACCTGAGGGTCTACATAAAGACACACCTGAGGGTCTACACAAACACACACCTGAGGGTCTACACACACCTGAGGGTCTACACACACCTGAGGGTCTACATAAAGACACACCTGAGGGTCTACACAAACGCACACCTGAGGGTCTACATAAAGACACACCTGAGGGTCTACACAAACGCTCGCACACCGGGGGGTCTACACAAACGCACACCTGAGGGTCTACACAAACGCACACCTGAGGGTCTACACAAACGCGCGCACACCTGAGGGTCTACACGACACACAGAGAGGAATAGTTTCAGGTGAAGGCTCCACATGAATTTAAGGAATAAACTGATAAATTACAGAGTTGTTGTGAGACACTGTCCTCAGGCGTCTGTCCTTCTGTCCTCAGAGCTGTCGGTGCTCTTCAGTCCAGAGACGTCTGTGAGTTACACTTTCCCGGCTCCGGAGGAGTTGCCTCAGAACCACAGCTCCGGGTCCTGGTCCGACTCTGACCTGAGAGAACCTGAGAGAGGAGAGGACCTGTCTCTGAGCTTCAGGACGGTTCAGAGTCCGTCTCTGCTACTGCTGCTCACGTCCCACAGAAGACAGTACCTCGCTCTGAAGCTCCACAGTCCCCGTGAGTCCAGCTGCACTTCAGGTCCATCCTCACCCTGCGTCTCCTGCTCTGAGGATCTCAGCAGGGTTCCACGCCGTCTGCTTTAGTGTGTTTCTGGTGTGCAGGTCAGCTGGAGGTGCAGTACAGGCTGAACAGCAGCAGAGACACAGAGCTGTTCCAGAGCAGAGGGAGGAGTCTGACAGACGGACAGCTGCACAGCGTGAGCCTCAGGAGACAGGAGCAGGCCCTGACTCTGCAGGTAACATCTGCTCTGTCTGTTTTAAGAAGTCTGTATGGTCTGTGTCTGCTGTGTCTGTTCGACCACATCTCAGGTCGGAGCGGAACAGTCTTTACTCCTTTAAGAAAAAATTCAAAGGGCTTCAAATTATGAACTGAGCTGCTGCTGCAGACTCCTGCTCATAGTCTCTTCATAAAACATCTGTTCTCTTTGGTTTTTCCATCAGTTGGAGACATAGCTACTGTGAATTGTGCTTTGTTTATTTCAGCACTGTTTTCATTTATTTTGCACCACTGTATCGACTCTAAATATGTTCATAATCTGTAGTCGCTGTGTTGACGTGTGGCTGTGGCTCACAGTCTCACAGAACCTGCAGAAGGACACCTACAGTACCTGTGTCTGGTCCAGCGCGGTCTCGTTTGTGTCTGAGAGAAGCTCCATTAACCTCCTGTTGTCTTTACAAAAGCCCAGCGTCAGCAGCAGCTGCAGGTGATTTATGGAGCGTCTTAATCGTGTTGGCCTCTGCTCGTTTTTTAACCTCCTGTAGATGAACAGACTGAAATGTCACCTTTATAGTGGGTCTATGAAATATGAGCACAGATATTATATCAGAGCCATATCTTTGCTTCAAAGAGAAACGTTATTCCCCAGATTCACTCTGTACTAATGTCTGTGCAGGTCAAGGCTCCGGGGCAAGGTTTACATAAAGACAATGATTTCAGCAGATATTGATTATTTCCTTCTTTCAGATCGACCAAAACGCAGAGGAACACTTTAACCTGACGTCTGAAGAAGAGTTTGGAGCCGTCGAGTCTCTGTTTTTAGGACGAGTTCAAGGTGAGAGCAGTGAAAACAGAGAATGGACCGACAGAAAAAAATACACACAATGTCCACAGCAGCTTATGAAATATTAATCACAATAACATTTATAATATAAGACCTTGCAGGGAACAGTTCTTAAAATCATTGCAGCGCCTCCATGTGGTGGTGGTGCACAGAGAGGCCTTAACCCTCCAGTCGTTTTAAACCAGTGCTTCTTGGAAACACCTGGCTCCGCAGTAAACTGTCTTTCCTCTGAGTTTCCTCAGACGTGGACTTCCTGGACTCGGAGCTGTCGAGGCTGGGCTCTGTGGGCTTCAGCGGCTGTTTGTCTGGGGTGCTCTTTAACTCCATCAGTCCTCTAAAGGCCGCTCTGCTGCAGCCCCACACCAGCCCCGTCTCCGTCAGCGGGCCTCTGCTCCAATCAGACTGTGGCTCCTCTGCCTCGGCCAATCAGCACGCGGCAGAAAACAGACACCTGCCAGGTAAAGGGACACCTTGAGTTACCCTTGTATGATTTGTAAATATAAATTAAATTGCCTTGTCTTTTGATTTTCGTCCTTTCAGTGTAAAGTTTATCATGAAGGGTCCGCCCCACGCTCGCTCCTTTTCATTCTCACTCTGTTTCTTCTCTTCTAGACCGGTCTGGGACTGTGGGGTCAGGCCAGCCTCTGGTCAACAGCGTCAGGACAGACTCTGCTCTGATTGGAGGTAGGACTCTGTAGTTCAGATGAAAACACAGTAGACAGAGTAAGAGCAGCAGTAAAGACCCCGACAGAAGTGCCTCAGTCGGGGGTGAGCCTCTGCAGATGGACCTGGACAGATGGAGTTCACAGCACAGACGCCTCACTGAGAACGCTTTAGAAGAAAGTGTCACGGCTCAGTTTGAAGAAGAAATGCTCTTGTATCATTTCAATGGTTTTGTGCTGTCTTATGCGTAAGGACGTCTGAGTGAATAGATAATGCTCTCTCTGGGGGGGTTCTCTGTCCTCTCTTACAGGGGTCATAGCGCTGGTGATATTTGTGCTCGTGAGCCTCCTGGCCATAACCGGACGAGTCCTGTACAGAAGGAAAGAGACGTACCGAACCCATGAAGTGACGGCCGTTAAACACGAGGACAGCCAGGACTTTTCCTTCAACACTCAGCCGGAGTCTCAGGACGACTCCGGGGAACACTTATCTGAACAGGACAGACTCTGAAAGAGCTCGGGGTACTTCAGAGGCTTTAGAGACTCACTCAGGACCACTGGGGCTTTTTAATGAACATAAAATGAACTATAATTGTTAACATTATCGAGGGTAAACTTTCAGGCTCAGAAAAGGCCTTCTCTGACACCAAAGGCTCACAGCAGAAGCAACAGGAGCAGCTCGTACTCATGTATTTTCAGTGCACACTCTGTGAGCTGAGTCTAGAGCTGAGGTTTGAAGTTACAGCCAATCACAGAAGATCTGATTGAGGCAAGGAGTCCAGGAGCAAACAGACATGGCTTAAACCCGGTGCATACTCCAGAAGAACAAAAATGTGCCGGACAAAACAAACCTTGCTCTTGTTGTTGCCACAAACACGTCTCGGTTCTTGTGGAGGATGCACCAGGCTTTAGTCTTTTTCAAATTTAGAAAAGAACAAAACAAAGACAGTGTTGGAAGTCTTCAGTGAGAACATTCTGAGCTGTGATGACTGCACTTTGGAGGAGTGTGACTTTTGGAGTTTCTGCAAATTTCACACCAAACATTTTCAGAAATGTAAGTTTGGATTCAGAAAAATAAACCCGTGCAGTAACAGGTTTTATGAATGTAACTCTGAATTTTGGTCCTGCACTTAGCCTTTGTAAAATACAGCATTAATCTGAACTGTGTCTGCTTAATGAATATTCAGGACTCACCTCTGGAGTATCGGTGAGTACTCGGTTGTAAATACTCACTGAAGTATCTCCTGTAAATGTAAATAAAAGAGCGCTGCTGAAGGGAAAGGCTTTCTGACTAATTTGTTCGGTTTTATGTTGAATGTGTTGTGCTGGAAACAGTGTGTGTTCAGTCTCACGGTTCTTAGAGCCTAGCCCCAGGATCGTTTTATTTTAAAAGAAAAAGATTAGAGTAAATGTGGGCAAAAAAACCCAGTTCAAAACATCAATAAAATCTAAAATGTAATCCTTGAATGCAGCAGCTCGGATCTGTCCATTTAGCCCCACATTTTAGAATCGTTCTGAAAAAGAAGTGGCTAGAAATAGAATAGAATTTGTGAGAAAAACCTGTGTCGATGGAGTCTTAAAAGAGTAGGAAAGGAGTCTGAGAATAATGTCAAACATATTCTTTAGTTACAGAAATTGTAATGAAAATAAATTGTTTTTTTAAAGTTGTGTAGATTTGTAATTTCTGTCTTTAAACAGAAATTACTTTTCATTTTCAGAAACAACAACAACAGGACAAACTAAGAATTCAGCTTTTCCGTTTGTTCAGGAAAGCCGTAATGGTGTCCAGTGCTAGACTCGACAGTGCGTGCATCTTTTTTCTCAGTAGTTTTATTCCCAAGAAGTGGATCTGTGAGGTTGATGCTGCTCAGTTGATCTCAGCGGAGAAAACCCTAAACACATCTACTGAGAGTTTAAATGAAGCTGGACTTTTTAATGTACATTATATTCGTTGAGGAAGCATTATGTGAACTAAAGTGCTTTCTGCAGAGGCTTCTGAACGAACCAGAACCTTTAACATATTTGTATTTGTTCCACAGAGACTGAAGCCTTCATAAACTGAACAGATGTGAGTAATTATCCCGACCTCACACTGCGTCTGTTCTGAATCTGACATCAGTCCAATGTGTCGACGCAGAGGGGTCCCTCATTAACATCTTCACTTCCTCATTTGGTTCTTCACATCGTCTGTCTGTGAGTTTAGAGATGACCTGGATGAACGAGACCCGTCTGAGAGAGAGTTTAGAGACGACCTGGATGAACGAGACCCGTCTGAGAGAGTTTAGAGACGACCCGGATGAACGAGACCCGTCTATGAGTTTAGAGACGACCTGGATGAACGAGACCCGTCTGAGAGAGAGTTTAGAGACGACCTGGATGAACGAGACCCGTCTGAGAGAGAGTTTAGAGACGACCCGGATGAACGAGACCCGTCTGTGAGTTTAGAGACGACCCAGATGAACGAGACCCGTCTGAGAGAGAGTTTAGAGACGACCCGGATGAACGAGACCCGTCTGAGAGAGAGTTTAGAGACGACCCGGATGAACGAGACCCGTCTGTGAGAGAGTTTAGAGACGACCCGGATGAACGAGACCCGTCTGTGAGAGAGTTTAGAGACGACCCGGATGAACGAGACCCGTCTGTGAGAGAGTTTAGAGACGACCCGGATGAACGAGACCCGTCTGAGAGAGAGTTTAGAGACGACCCGGATGAACGAGACCCGTCTGAGAGAGAGTTTAGAGACGACCCGGATGAACGAGACCCGTCTGTGAGTTTAGAGACGACCCGGATGAACGAGACCCGTCTGAGAGAGAGTTTAGAGACGACCCGGATGAACGAGACCCGTCTGAGAGAGAGTTTAGAGACGACCTGGATGAACGAGACCCGTCTGTGAGTTTAGAGACGACCCGGATGAACGAGACCCGTCTGAGAGAGAGTTTAGAGATGACCTGGATGAACGAGACCCGTCTGTGAGTTTAGAGACGACCTGGATGAACGAGACCCGTCTGTGAGTTTAGAGACGACCCGGATGAACGAGACCCGTCTGTGAGTTTAGAGACGACCCGGATGAACGAGACCCGTCTGTGAGTTTAGAGACGACCCGGATGAACGAGACCCGTCTGTGAGAGTTTAGAGACGACCCGGATGAACGAGACCCGTCTGAGAGAGAGTTTAGAGATGACCTGGATGAACGAGACCCGTCTGTGAGTTTAGAGACGACCCGGATGAACGAGACCCGTCTGAGAGAGAGTTTAGAGATGACCTGGATGAACGAGACCCGTCTGTGAGTTTAGAGACGACCCGGATGAACGAGACCCGTCTGTGAGTTTAGAGACGACCTGGATGAACGAGACCCGTCTGTGAGTTTAGAGACGACCTGGATGAACGAGACCCGTCTGAGTTTAGAGACGACCCGGATGAACGAGACCCGTCTGAGAGTTTAGAGACGACCCGGATGAACGAGACCCGTCTGAGAGAGAGTTTAGAGATGACCTGGATGAACGAGACCCGTCTGTGAGTTTAGAGACGACCTGGATGAACGAGACCCGTCTGTGAGTTTAGAGACGACCTGGATGAACGAGACCCGTCTGAGTTTAGAGACGACCCGGATGAACGAGACCCGTCTGAGAGTTTAGAGACGACCCGGATGAACGAGACCCGTCTGAGAGAGAGTTTAGAGACGACCCGGATGAACGAGACCCGTCTGAGAGAGAGTTTAGAGACGACCTGGATGAACGAGACCCGTCTGTGAGTTTAGAGACGACCCGGATGAACGAGACCCGTCTGAGAGAGAGTTTAGAGATGACCTGGATGAACGAGACCCGTCTGTGAGTTTAGAGACGACCCGGATGAACGAGACCCGTCTGTGAGTTTAGAGACGACCCGGATGAACGAGACCCGTCTGAGAGAGAGTTTAGAGACGACCCGGATGAACGAGACCCGTCTGTGAGTTTAGAGACGACCCGGATGAACGAGACCCGTCTGTGAGTTTAGAGACGACCCGGATGAACGAGACCCGTCTGTGAGTTTAGAGACGACCCGGATGAACGAGACCCGTCTGTGAGAGAGTTTAGAGATATCTGGATGAACGAGACCCGTCTGTGAGAGTTTAGAGACGACCCGGATGAACGAGACCCGTCTGAGAGAGAGTTTAGAGACGACCTGGATGAACGAGACCCGTCTGTGAGTTTAGAGACGACCCGGATGAACGAGACCCGTCTGAGAGAGAGTTTAGAGATGACCTGGATGAACGAGACCCGTCTGTGAGTTTAGAGACGACCCGGATGAACGAGACCCGTCTGTGAGTTTAGAGACGACCCGGATGAACGAGACCCGTCTGTGAGTTTAGAGACGACCTGGATGAACGAGACCCGTCTGTGAGTTTAGAGACGACCTGGATGAACGAGACCCGTCTGAGTTTAGAGACGACCCGGATGAACGAGACCCGTCTGAGAGTTTAGAGACGACCTGGATGAACGAGACCCGTCTGTGAGTTTAGAGACGACCTGGATGAACGAGCTGATGTAACAGAGAGATCTTGATAACCTCAGCTGCTTCTGAAAAGCAGAGACCACTGTTTTGAACAAACCAGGCACAATCTTTAAATAAAGCCTGAGACGAGAGGCGTCATGTGATCATTAACGAAGCGTTTAGGCTCAGAGTCAGGGAAAGATCCAGCAGACTTTAAGGTTTATGTTCCTTCTGTGAATGCACCTGTGCTTTCTGCAGCTCGAGAGACAAATGACCCGAACGCCACAGAAATCCCACAAAAGGAAAACGGAGCCGTAAAAGAACAGAGCATTAAAGTAATGCAGCTGTTTTTTCTGGTGTTTGCTGCAGAGTCACGTCGAGGTGTGGAGCTGAAATGACTCCATCGAGGACTGAGTCGAGGAAGAGTGAGGCTCTGGGGAAATCAACAAAGAACAGGCCTCACCTCCAGAAGAACTCACGGAGCCGACAGCCCCTCCCACCAAAGGCCCTGGACTCCGCCGAGAGTGTTCGAACAAAGACCAATAAAGCAAAAAAGATTTCAAAACGTAAACTGATTCAATATTAAATGGATGCTTTATTACGAACATGTTTGAGCCTTTTGGCCTTCGTCAGGGCAAACTCTAAGATACATGTGTCTCGTGCAGAGGACGTCTTTAGACTGGAGCTGCTCAGAGCTGAAGAACATTAAAAATGTAAATCATCACATTCGAGCCTAACGCTGAATATTAATCTTGCATCACACTTTAATTATTCTGTTCTATTTCAGGACCTTTAGTTTGTTCTTTGGAGCTGGACATGTTTTCCATAAAAACATTCAAAGCAGAACATTGCCTCGTTTGTCTCCTATTTCTCTCCTGTTTGTCTCTCGTTTGCCTCTCGTTTGTCTCTCGTTTGCCTCTCGTTTGTTTCGTTTGCCTCTCGTTTGTTTCGTTTGCCTCTCGTTTGTTTCGTTTGCCTCTCGTTTGCCTCTCGTTTGTCTCCTATTTCTCTCCTGTTTGTCTCTCGTTTGCCTCTCGTTTGCCTCTCGTTTGCCTCTCGTTTGTCTCCTATTTCTCTCCTGTTTGTCTCTCGTTTGCCTCGTTTGTCTCGTTTGCCTCCCGTTTGTTTCGTTTGTCTCCCGTTTGTTTCGTTTGTCTCCCGTTTGTTTCGTTTGTCTCCCGTTTGTTTCGTTGTCTCCCGTTTGTCTCGTTGTCTCCTGTTTGTCTCTCGTTTGCCTCCCGTTTGTTTCGTTTGTCTCCCGTTTGTTTCGTTTGTCTCCCGTTTGTTTCGTTTGTCTCCCGTTTGTCTCGTTGTCTCCCGTTTGTCTCGTTGTCTCCCGTTTGTCTCGTTGTCTCCCGTTTGTCTCGTTTGCCTCTCGTTTGCCTCCCGTTTGTCTCGTTTGTCTCCCGTTTGTCTCGTTTGTCTCCCGTTTGTTTCGTTTGCCTCCTGTTTGTCTCCTCTTTGTCTCGTTGTCTCCTGTTTGTCTCGTTTGCCTCTCGTTTGCCTCTCGTTTGCCTCTCGTTTGCCTCTCGTTTGTTTCGTTTGCCTCCTGTTTGTCTGCTCTTTGTCTCGTTGTCTCCTGTTTGTCTCATTGTCTCCTGTTTGCCTCTCGTTTGTCTCTCGTTTGTCTCCCGTTTGTCTCGTTTGTCTCCCGTTTGTTTCATTTGCCTCCTGTTTGTCTCCTGTTTGTCTCATTGTCTCCTGTTTGCCTCTCGTTTGTCTCTCGTTTGTCTCCCGTTTGTCTCGTTTGTCTCCCGTTTGTTTCATTTGCCTCCTGTTTGTCTCATTGTCTCCTGTTTGTCTCTCATTTGTCTCCCGTTTGTTTCATTTGCCTCCTGTTTGTCTCATTGTCTCCTGTTTGTCTCTCATTTGTCTCTCGTTTGTCTCCCGTTTGTCTCGTTTGTCTCCCGTTTGTTTCATTTGCCTCCTGTTTGTCTCATTGTCTCCTGTTTGCCTCTCGTTTGTCTCTCGTTTGCCTCCCGTTTGTCTCCCGTTTGTTTCGTTTGCCTCTCGTTTGTCTCCTGTTTGTTTCCCGTTTGTCCCGTTTGTCACCTGTTTGTAAAAACGTTTAACTAGAGTTGTTATGGTTGCTAGGGGGCGTCGCCAGAGTGGGCCAGTCTAACGCCTTCTTTTTCTGTTTCTGCTTTTTCCAGTCACACAAAGTTTACGAATGATATTTTAAAGAAGTGGAGTTTTTTGTCCTCGTTCAGAAATGTAACCCTTTGAATAAACTGCTCTGAAGGTGACCAGAGATCCCAAAAACTCATGTTACTCACTAATCTATGCTTTTAACATTCATTTCTAAATGTGCCTAAAATTAGAGCTGCTGCTTTACAAAGACAAACAGACTGAAGGCACATAAAGAGACACTATTGTGTTCAACAAGTCTTAACAGAATATTTAATGCATGACGTGGCCTTCTCAGTGAAAAGAGTCATTAATATTCTTTCAGACGTTTGAACTAAAAGCTTCATTTGTCGATAAAGCGTCGCCTAAAAACAGTGCTGCATTAACTCTTTTATAAATTTAACAGGTAACATTAAAAACATACCTTTTATTTATTTGTGACGCGTTTGTTGCTTTTTTGACCTTTGACATTTTACTATTTCTTATTTGTATTTGTATCGGTGAACAGGGACACACTGGAGGGACCGGGCCGGCCCCCGAAGAGAGGAGGTGTCTGGGGAGAGGGAAAGTACAATTACTCGTGAAAACACAACTTTAGACATCTTTATGGATAAACCTGCAAACACCTGGTCTTAGTTTCCTGAACCAAAGGTCATTTATTTAAAACTCTAAGATTCACCAAAAACTGTCCAAAAACAAACATCAACTTCAGAAAAAAGAATGACAAAATGTTGGGTTTAAAACCGAGGAAGAGGAGAATAGTTCTGATTTTCCATGAGTCACTGAGAGGAAATAAACGTGAGTACCAGAGTTTTTTTAATTTAAGGAAATCTGGAAAAGACAACGTTGTGATGAAACGGTCCCAACGGCCTTTTCTTAGAAACAGTCAGTTTACAGCTCAAACATCAGAAGCCCTACACTGTGACACTACAGCAGCCTCAGAGGGTCAAAACTAACCAATGCAAGTATACTGTACATGTAATCCAGGTCCAAGTCACTTCTTTGACTGATAACTTCTAACTTTCAAAGAGGCCTGTGTAAACTCTGAAAATGATAATGATTTATTGATAAAGCTCGATTTTCACAGTTGAAAGAAGAACAAGAGGAACAGAGGTAACAGTGACTCTTCAGTGACGTCGCTCTGTCGAAGGAAAGACAAGACAATGTTTTAAAAAAGAAATCTGTTAAAAATCAGCCTCGTGAACATTTAGTAATAAACACTAAAGTCCCTTCTATCGCCTCCTGAGACTCGGGAGATGTTTCCTGATTATTAGTCCTTCATTCTTTACGGAATATTTACCAGAAATGTCTTTCATTTGGGAAACTTTTTTTTCTTTTTCTGCAAATAATAGAAAATAAAGCAGGAAAGATACTTTTGAGAAAAAGATGCAACACTTGAAAATGGAATGTTATAAATGGAAACGTGTTTTACCCAGAAGTCTGCAGTTCCTGTGTTCGTCCTGTTCTTTTCTGTAAAACACCGACAGTTACCTTCAGTTTATCTTTATTTATTTTAAAGTTCTGTCCACTCACTCTTCTTCTTCTCCTGTTTCTGTGTCACTTCTTCCTCAGGTTTGGGTTTCCTTTTCTTTTTCTTGGTTCTTTCTGACACAACTTTTGACAGTTGAACTCTGACCTCAGCACAGTCCAGCTCCTGTTTCTGTTTTTTCTGTTTCTTTGATTGTTCGGTGTTGAGTTTGGTCTTTTTCTTCTTCGGTGGAAGGTCTTCAGGTCGGTCTTTAGTTTCACTGAGAACACACACATACACAGGTCATTCATTTATCACTGACCCTTGACCCCAGATCTGTCAAAGAGCACGTACTGTTTGGTTGGTGTCGAGACGTTCTTCTGACGCTTGGTCTTAAGTCTCAGCCTCTTCTTTAGACCCATTTTAAATCTGTAGCGCTTCTTTTTGCTCATCGGCTGAGCATTGGCGCCCTCTGCTGGAGGAGAACGGTACAGAACATTTTACATTTACATTTACATTTATTCATTTAGCTGACGCTTTTATCCAAAGCGACTTACATTGTTCTACATTAATTACCAGTGTAACAGACACTGGAGGCAAGGTGGGTTAAGTGTCACGCCCAAGGACACAACGGCAGTATGAACTGTGGGGAGAGTGGGAATCGAACCACCTACCTTTGGGTTGAAGGACGACCGCTCTACCACTGAGCTACTGCCGCCCAGTAGCGGCCTTTTAGGAGGAGCCTGTTTGTGGCACAGTTTAATAACGGCTCATTATCAGGAATTCATTTAGGGTCCCACGCCTTTTCTCTTGAAGGTTCTGGGAGGTGTTTTCTCTTTAAGTTCAAATTAAAACCTGTTCAAATCCAACAAAACCCTGTTCTCACCTGTGTTCTCGTGGTGTGTGTCTCCCTCTGCTGGCTCGGCCTCGAACTGCACCTCCTCGTTCTCATCCTCAGCCTTTTTTCTTTTCCTCTTGTTCCTCCTCTTCCTCTTCTTCTTCACCCCCGTCTCTGTGTTTTCTTCGGTCACGTCCAGAGCAGCGTGGTTCTGAAGCTCCTCCTCCTCCTCCTGCTCTGGTTCTGGTTCACTTTTTCTCTTCTTTTTCATCAGAACTTCTTCTGGTTCGACCTCTGATTCTGTGCGTTTCTTCTTCTTTCTCTTCTTCACTGCGATGTCTTCAGTGATGTTTAATAAGAGCGTGTCTGTGGGCTTCTCTTCTGCTGCTGACGAGAACAAACACAATCCACAGTCATTCTTCAGGCGGATCAAACAATGTGTTGGCTTCCGTCCAGAGTCTCTAACCTCTGACCCCAAACTGAGGCCCAGGAACCTGTCTATTTTCAATCAAATGTAATTTATTCAAATCAAATGTGTGGTTCTCGTTTTTACTGTTTTTATTAAACCAACCTGTTCCTAAACCAGGACTCTCTCCAGAACCGGTCTAAACCAGGACTCTCTCCAGAACCGGTCTAAACCAGGACTCTCTTCTGAACCGGTCTAACCCAGGACTCTCTCCAGAACCGGTCTAAACCAGGACTCTCTCCAGAACAGGTCTAAACCAGGACTCTCTCCTGAACAGGTCTAAACCAGGACTCTCTCCAGAACAGGTCTAAACCAGGACTCTCTCCTGAACCAGTCTAAACCAGGACTCTCCTGGACCGGTCTAACCCAGGACTCTCTCCTGAACAGGTCTAAACCAGGACTCTCTCCTGAACCGGTCTAAACCAGGACCCTCTCCTGAACCGGTCTAAACCAGGACTAAACCGGTCTAAACCAGGACTCTCTCCTGAAACGGTCTAAACCAGGACTCTCTCCTGAACAGGTCTAACCCAGGACTGAACAGGTCTAAACCAGGACCCTCTCCTGAACCGGTCTAAACCAGGACTCTCTCCAGAACCGGTCTAAACCAGGACTCTCTTCTGAACCGGTCTAACCCAGGACTCTCTCCAGAACCGGTCTAAACCAGGACTCTCTCCAGAACAGGTCTAAACCAGGACTCTCTCCTGAACCAGTCTAAACCAGGACTCTCCTGGACCGGTCTAACCCAGGACTCTCTCCTGAACAGGTCTAAACCAGGACTCTCTCCTGAACCGGTCTAAACCAGGACCCTCTCCTGAACCGGTCTAAACCAGGACTGAACCGGTCTAAACCAGGACTCTCTCCTGAAACGGTCTAAACCAGGACTCTCTCCTGAACAGGTCTAACCCAGGACTGAACAGGTCTAAACCAGGACCCTCTCCTGAACCGGTCTAAACCAGGACTGAACCGGTCTAAACCAGGACTCTCTCCTGAACAGGTCTAAACCAGGACTCTCTCCTGAACCGGTCTAAACCAGGACCCTCTCCTGGACCGGTCTAAACCAGGACTGAACAGGTCTAACCCTGGACTGAACCGGTCTAAACCAGGACCCTCTCCTGAACCGGTCTAAACCAGGACTGAACCGGTCTGGGGTCAGTTTGGAGGGCGGGTCTTACCTGAGGCGGTGATGACCTCATCAGGAGAGTCTTTCTCTGAAGACGCTGGTTCTTCTTCCTCAGGATTCAGTGAGAAGGTGACACCAGTGAACTTTGACCCCTGGAGATCACATGACAGAGTTTTTACAAAAATGAGCCAGTTCCACCAAAATGTAGTGGAAAAAGTAAAGTCGCCTCTAAAACACTGATCCCAAGCCCCAGAGTTTTTATTCTAAATGATTCTTAAACTTTAAATCCAGAGGCTGCAGCAGGTTTAACGGACACTGTTCCGAGTGAGTCCTCTCAAACACAAACCTTTTCTTCCTCTTCCTGCTCTGGAGTTTCACTGACATCTTCGTCGGCTTCTGAAAAATTAAAGTAAATAAAGAACAAAAGTTTAGAAAAAGCAGTATCCAAAATGAAATACCAATATTATATTTCTGTATTTCAGTTTCACAGAAGAACACAGAAAAGAAAAGGAAACACAGGGTGAGCTTTCTTTCAAAAAAAGAGTCTTTTTGTTTACAGCATGTGAATATGTAATTACTTTTATTATTATTATTATTGTTAATAATTTTGTGAGTGTGAAATGAGTATGTTCATTTTCAGACAGTTTCTTAAAAAGCCAAGCTCTGGATGGACAGGAAATGATGTAAAAGTCAGAAAAGACTGGAGGAATCCCATTGGGTCTGTTTGAGGTGAAAGTGAAGCAGCAGAAAGACTTTTGGTTTTTGGTTTTGTTAACAAGCTTCGACATGCTTCACAAAACCTCGAAAACATGAAACGACTGAGTGACGCTGCGTTGGGTAAACTGAAAAGACTGCTTCTGTGTCTCAGCAGGAGATTTAAAAAGTATTTAAAACATTTGGCCCAGAACAGCCTCTCGTCTGTTTTTCTGAGGGTCGTCACAGAATGAGCTGCTTATTAATGATATTTACAATCTTCAATCTTCTTCATCTCAAAAATATCGAATGAAATTTGGTCCAAGGATTATTCAGAATAACTCCCACCAAGTACAGGTTATACATGGACTTGATCAGGTTTTAGTTGGTTTTGAAAAGGTTTGAGTTGGATTTGAACAGGTTGGCTTTGAACAGGTTTTAGTTGGATTAGAACAGGTTTCAGATGGATTAGAACAGGTTTTAGTTGGATTGGATCATGTTTTAGTGGGTTTTGAACAAGTTTTATTTGAATTAGAACAGGTTTTGGTTGGATTTGATCAGGTTTTAGATGGATTAGAACAGGTTTCAGATGGATTAGAACAGGTTTTAGTTTGATTTAAACAGGTTTTAGTTGGATTTGAACAGGTTTTAGTTGGATTTGAACAGGTTTTAGTTGGTTTTTGAAAAGGTTTTAGGTGGATGTGAACAGGTTTAAGGTGGATGTGAACAGGTTTTAGGTGGATTTGAACAGGTTTTAGTGGGATTTGAACAGGTCTCTTCTGAGAATAATTGAATATAAAGAGGATCTGTGAAAAGGGCTGGTTGTACCTGCAGGGGGAGGGGCCTCAGAGCCTGCTGGCCTTTCATTGGTCAGCTCCTCTGTCAGGTCTGAAGTGGGCGGGGCTTCCTGCAGAAGAAGATAAAGGTAAACTATATACTCCGGGGGTTTTTCTCGTCTGTGACTTTTTCTGACAATGGAAGTTACAAACTGCAGTCGCCCTTTTGTTTCAAAAACAGATTTCGTCCAGATTTAAACTTTAACAATAAAAAAACAAAAAAACAACTGAATTTAACTTTATTTTGAAGGGTCGTTTTGGCAAACCGTCCAATCAGGATTCTGTCTCAACACTGACCTGCTCCGGTTCTGACGGGTTTGTTTCAGAGTCCTCCCGGTCTGAGCCTGAGTCCGGGATCGGGTCCAGGGCCAAGTCCAGGGTCGAGTCCAGGTCCTGGTCCGGGGCCGGGGCCAGGTCTGAGGCTCGGTCCTGTTCTTGGGCTCGGTCCTGGTACTGGTCCTGGTCTGGGGCTGGGTCCTGATCCTGGTTCTTGTCCAGGGCTGGGTCCTGGTTCTGGTCTGGGGCTGGGTCCTGGTTCTGGTCCTTGTCCAGGGCTGGGTCCTGGTCCTTGTCTGGGGCTGGGTCCTGGTCCTGGTGCTGGTCCGGGGTCAGGTCCGGCTCAGGGGCTGTATTTGGAACAACAGCTTCCTCAGAGTCCGTGTTGCAGGATCTGGTTCTGTCTGGGACTTCTGCAGGAGCTTCAGGCTGAAACCAGAATAAACCTAAATGATAAATATCATCTGTAACGTGTGAGCGGTTCTGTTGACAGGCCTCAGCTGGGCTTTAGACACCTTCCTAATAAAGATACATCAGGCACAGACGGAGTTAAATAGTTCAGTAAACCAGGAGCTGTTATTAAAGCCATTAACACCATTAACACCGAGAGAACACCAATAACACTGAGAGAACACCATTAACACCGAGAGAACACCAATAACACTGAGAGCACACCATTAACACCGAGAGAACACCAATAACACCGAGAGAACACCAATAACACCGAGAGAACACCAATAACACCGAGAGAACACCAATAACACCGAGAGAACACCAATAACACCGAGAGAACACCAATAACACCGAGAGAACACCAATAACACCGAGAGAACACCAATAACACCGAGAGAACACCATTAACACCGAGAGAACACCATTAACACCGAGAGAACACCATTAACACCGAGAGAACACCATTAACACCGAGAGAACACCAATAACACCGAGAGAACACCAATAACACCGAGAGAACACCAATAACACCGAGAGAACACCAATAACACCGAGAGAACACCATTAACACCGAGAGAACACCAATAACACCGAGAGAACACCAATAACACCGAGAGAACACCAATAACACCGAGAGAACACCATTAACACCGAGAGAACACCATTAACACCGAGAGAACACCATTAACACCGAGAGAACACCAATAACACCGAGAGAACACCAATAACACCGAGAGAACACCAATAACACCGAGAGAACACCATTAACACCGAGAGAACACCAATAACACCGAGAGAACACCAATAACACCGAGAGAACACCATTAACACCGAGAGAACACCATTAACACCGAGAGAACACCATTAACACCGAGAGAACACCAATAACACCGAGAGAACACCATTAACACCGAGAGAACACCATTAACACCGAGAGAACACCAATAACACCGAGAGAACACCATTAACACCGAGAGAACACCAGCAGCTGCGTCTGAAGAGCAGCGATCAGCAACAAGCTCAATCTGGAAAACATGGAAGCTTCCCAGAACAAAAACAGATTTAAACTTTCTTTTGAGCCATGTGCACTCAACACACGTAACCTGCTCCTGAGTCACTTTAACACTGTCTGTGTGGATATAATGATGGGTTAACTATTTAATCATGGATCTTTTATTTACACTGGTCTTGTTAATCAGAAAGTGTTGTGTTCTCGTGTTTTCTTGAGTTTTCTTGAGTCGACTGTCTGAGCTGCAAACCAAACCTCCCGCTCGAGACAATAAAGAACTGAACTCACCGTCTGCTCCGTTACTTCGTCTTCTTTACCGTCGGATAACTCCAGCTTCAGAGCACAGTCTTCCTCCACAGACGGCTCCTCTTCATCTGAACGAGATAAAGAGCTCCACTTTATTCAACTATTTTAGTATTCCGTGAGGAAAAACTGGTCGAGTGTTATGGTTTTAATCAAATAAAAGCAGAAACGCTTGCTCGGACATTGTCGGGACATTGGGGCTAAGCCTTTCCACAAAGAGGAGCTGACAAAGGGTTGAGGCTATATTCTTAAAACCATTTCTGATATTTCTGCTGTTTGATAAAAATACAGTATATAATTCAGATTTATTAATCTGAGGAAATGTCAGTTCAGTTTGGTCCTGTGACAGTGAGATGGAGTTAATGCAGATGTTTTACCAGTGACAGCCTTCACGTGTGTTTCTTCTGAACTCTTCTCGTTGGCCTCAGGCTCCTGTCTGGCCTCCTGGATCTGAGCGGCGTCCTCAGGCTCCGGAGTCCCACAGGGCAGTCTGAACCGAGACACAAGGCTTTTAATGACACTTCAGCTTCAAACTACACAAACTACACAAACTGCACAAATTATACAAACTACACAGACTCCACAAACTACACAGACTGCACAAACTACACAAACTCCACAGACTCCACAAACTACTCAAACTACACAAACTATACAGACTGCACAAACTACACAAACTACACAAACTGCACAAATTATACAAACTACACAGACTCCACAAACTACACAGACTCCACAAACTATACAAACTGTACAAACTACACAAACTATAAAAACTGCACAAACTACACAAACTATACAAACTACACAAACTATACAGACTGCACAAACTATACAAACTACACAAACTATACAAACTATACAGACTGCACAAACTACACAAACTATACAGACTGCACAAACTACACAAACTATACAAACTACACAAATTATACAGACTGCACAAACTACACAAACTATACAGACTGCACAAACTAAACAAACTATACAAACTATACAGACTGCACAAACTATACAAGCTCCACAAACTACACAAACTATACAAACTATACAGACTGCACAAACTACACAAACTATACAAACGATACAGACTGCACAAACTACACAAACTATACAAACTACACAAACTACACAAACTATACAAACTGTACAAACTACACAAACTGTACAAACTACACAAACTATAAAAACTGTACAAACTATACAGACTGCACAAACTATACAGACTGCACAAACTATACAGACTGCACAAACTACACAAACTATACAAACTACACAAACTATACAGACTGCACAAACTATACAAACTACACAAACTATACAAACTATACAGACTGCACAAACTACACAAACTATACAAACTATACAGACTGCACAAACTATACAAGCTCCACAAACTACACAATCTACACAAAGTATAAAACTGCACAAACTACACAAGCTCCACAAACTACACAAACTACACAAACTATACTGACTGCACAAACTGCAAAGCTCCACAAACTACACAAACTACACAGACTCCACAAACTGCAAAGACTGAACAAACTACACAAAATATACAGACTACACAAACTATACAAGCTCCACAAACTACACAAACTATACAGACTGCACAAACTCCACAAACTGCAAAGCTCCACAAGCTCCACAAATTGCACAAACTACACAAACTACACAAACTACACAGACTCCACAAGCTCCACAATCTACACAAACTGTACAAACTCCACATGCTCCACAAAATACACAAACTGCACAAACTATACAGACTACACAAACTGCACAAACTATACAAACTACACAAACTCCACAAGCTCTACAAACTCCACAATCTACATAAACTATACAAAATGCACAAACTCCACGAGCTCTACAAACTCCACAAACTATACAAACTCCACAAGCTCCACAAACTATACAAACTCCACAAACTATACAAACTGTACAAACTCCACAAACTACACAAACTGCACAAGCTCCACAAACTACACAGACTCCACAGACTATACAAACAACACAAACTCCACAAACTACACAGACTATACAAACTACACAGACTCCACAGACTACACAAACTACACAGACTCCACAAACTACACAGACGCCACAAACTCCACAAACTGCATAAACTGCACAAACTCCACAGACTATACAAACTACACAGACTGCACAAGTGCCACAAACTACAGACTGCACAAACTCCACAAGCTTCACAAATTACACAAACTACTCAAACTGCACAAGCTCCACAAACTACTCAAACTGCACAAACTACACAAGCTCCACAAACTATACAGACTGCACAAACTCCACAAACTCCACAATATACACAAACTCCACAAACTCCACAATATACACAAACTCCACAAGCTCCACAAACTGCACAAACTACACAGACTCCACAGACTCCAGACTATACAAACTACACAGACTCCACAGACTATACAAACTACACATTCTATACAAACTACACAGACTCCACAAACTACACAGACTCCACAAACTACACAAGCTCCACAGACTCCCCAGCCTCCCGTCAGGTCTTCCATCAGAACCAGTACAACAGGTTTAATAAAAGTATTTCCTGTGTCTCGTGCCGATGTAATCCTCGTCTGCACTGGCCCAGAATGCACTGGGCTCGAGGCCAGAGCGCGGACACTTCCTGTGGCTCCACACGAATGAATGAGTTCAGAAAACGGAACAGAAGAGTAGAGCTGCCAGGTCCATCAAATGAATCTGATGTTTGGATAATATTTCACGAGAGACGGATTCATCTCATCGTCACAAGATTTAATCAGATCAAGAGAAATGTGAATCTGATCCCAACAGGAAACCTCCCTGAGATCACTTCAACACAAATAAAAATATATCTATACTCAATATAGTACATGAGAAAACCTTAAAACCCACTTCTACTTCTGGTAAATTAATCATGCATTACTGCAGTTTAATTTACAATAATGTAATACTTTGGGTTCATTCAGATTTAACGTAACTTACTTCTTCCAGAGCGTATAAATGTCCCGGAGACTGGACTGTCCCTCCGCGGTCTCCTCCTGAAAACACAACGTCATCTGGAGTTATTATATATATATAGTAAGATCATGGTCTTTCTAAAGGACGCTCAAACATTTCTATGAACTGAACACAGCCTCCTCCTCGTCCAACAGAGTCAGGGACAGAGTCGGGGACAGAGACAGGACAGAGACAGAGACAGGACAGATACATGGACAAGACAGAGACATGGACAGAGACAGGACAGAGACAAGACAGAGACAGGACAGAGTCAGGACAGAGACAGGGACAGGACAGAGACAAGACAAGACAGGGACAGGACAGAGACAGGACAGAGACAGGACAGAGACAGACTCAGGACAGAGCCAGGACAGAGACAGAGACAGGACAGAGACATGGACAAGACAGAGACAGGACAGAGACAGGACAGAGACAAGACAGAGACAGGACAGAGTCAGGACAGAGACAGGGACAGAGACAAGACAAGACAGGGACAGGACAGAGACAGGACAGAGTCAGGACAGAGACAGAGACAGGACAGAGACAGACTCAGGACAGAGCCAGGACAGAGACAGGACAGAGTCAGGACAGAGACAGGGACAGGACAGAGACAGAGACAGGACAGAGACAGACTCAGGACAGAGCCAGGACAGAGACAGAGACAGGACAGAGTCAGGACAGAGACAGGGACAGGACAGAGACAGATACAGGACAGAGACAGGGACAGGACAGAGACAGGACAGAGACAGGGACAGAGACAGGACAGAGACAGGACAGTCAGGACAGAGACAGGACAGAGACAGAACAGAGTCAGGACAGAGACAGAGTCAGGACAGAGACAGGACAGAGACAGGACAGAGTCAGGACAGAGACAGGGACAGGACAGAGTCAGGACAGAGACAGAGACAGGGACAGAGACAGGACAGAGACAGGACAGTCAGGACAGAGACAGAGACAGGACAGAGACAGGACAGAGTCAGGACAGAGACAGAGACAGGGACAGGACAGAGACAGGACAGAGACAGGACAGAGTCAGGACAGAGACAGAGACAGGGACAGGACAGAGACAGGACAGAGACAGGGACAGGACAGAGACAGGACAGAGACAGGACAGAGACAGGACAGAGACAGAGACAGGGACAGGACAGGACAGAGACAGTGAAAAATGAACAGATGTGATGCTTTAGGCGTCAGGTCGGGGCCATGCTGCTGCTGTAACATTATGTTCTTTTCCTGTAGCGGGCCCAAGCTGCAGCTGTGTGCTTTAAAAACCACTTTTGAACGCATTTATTATTCATTTAAGACATTATATAACAGCCCCAGCGCTCTCTCACTGAAATAAACTGTAAAAACATCAGAAAAAAGATGAAAATATGAAGAATAAAGGAAGAGCACGGACTTCAAACTGAGTCTAGCTGTAATGAAGACTTCGTAGATGAATAAATCCAGTTTCTCACCTGAGACACGTATTTCTCCAGTTTTTTAGCCGCTTTTTTGAACCCGCGCAGTCGCAGATGTTGATAAATGAGAAACAGCAGCGCCTCGTCTTCGTCCGACTCCATTTCTGTGAAAGACAAGACTGAACAAACCGAAAAGCGCTAAATAAACACGTTATTATTCACAGTTCAGCTCCAGCGCGATATGTGCAGCACGTGCTCGAGCAGACGACGCCCCCCTCGAACTGCATCATGGGAAACGGAGTCCTTAACATGAAACACAACTCTGACAACCCAGAATAAAGATGAAAATACATCAGAAAAACCTGAATGTCATCCTTTCATGACGGTGACACTGGTGTTTGTAGAGTTTCCTGAGACCTGGGGCAATATTTACAGGGGCCCCTTCAGGAAGTATTTATAATAATGTTAGAAATAATACAGTGGCAGGATAAAGTGTGTTTGTTGTTTGTAAATGGCTTTTAATCAGTTTCATTTAAGTTCTATACATCCTAAATGTGTTACTTTTTTATTCATATAGACTACCCCCAAAATAAAATATAACTTTGAATAAAATACAATTTTATAAAATTAAATATTTTTTATATAATATTTTTTTCTTCATCAAACTTTTCCCAAAATGAAAAAGTTTACATTTAAAGGTCAACAAAAAACAAAAATTTAACTCAAACAAATAAAAATGTAAACATTAATAATAATAATAATAATAATATAATAATATAATAATAATAATAATTCAAATTCAAAGAATTAATTCTAAATAAATTAAATGGACAAAACTAATTATTATTATTATTGTTATTATTAACACTCACGCTAGTTTAGAATCGTCGCCTTGTGCCGCACCTGGATTCTCGGGAGATTTGTGAGCTTTTAAACTCGCAAAATCTTGAACTGCTCTAAAGAAAGTCTTCTGAGCCCTGGCTGTTTTACCGTCAACAACACGGAGCTGCTCTGATTGGCTCCAGGTTTCATTTAAAGAACTGCTCTTTTACAAACGCTTCCAACAGGAGCCTCCAGATGGTCTGTGGAACAGTCCTGTCAGAGTCAGGTTACTCTGGACTGCTTCAGGACACACCTGGACCGACCTACTCCTAATCAGACAAACATAAAGCCCACCCAGACTTAATAAACAGATTGGACAGGATTTGGATCGTTTGGTTTTTCCGAGTTATATAACTTTATTTATAGAGAATTCATTTAAACAAAAAGTCATCTCAGAGCACTTAACGAGAGGAAACCCAGCAGCTGGAGCTCGTGGTGACAGTGGACAGTCTTTAAAGAGCCAGAGGCAGGGGCCCTTTATCCTAACGACACATTACATTTACATTACACGTTCTCACTCAGAAACACGCCTGAACGCATCACACCACACTTTCACTCAGAATGAAGAAGAAAAGAGGAGAGGGTTTAACTCATATCAGCTCTGACCCAGGCTTTAAAATCCATGAGGCATCTTTCACAATAAAAGCACAGACCAAACGGTGCCGGCTGCAAGAGACAAGACATGAGAAAGAAATGTGAGTTGTTGAGTAATGTTGAAGTGGAACAGAGGGTTTACTTAGACTCATGCTGCTGCGGTAGGCTTACAACATTCATGAAGCAAAGCAAAGAACAAAGGTCCAGGTGCCGTCCCTCAGTGTCTTTTATGATTCTGGGGCTTTATTAATCTGTGCAGCTAATAGACTTCATTGAATTCATTTGATTTATTTTCAGAAATGTAAATATAAGGCCTACTTTAATTTTGTTATTAGCTGGTAGGTTTGCTAATTTGTACATTTAAAAAAAAGCTGTGTCAAGTCATGTGATGATAATAATGTTCTTTATCAAATTTTTCATTATTTTCTATTAATATGATTGACTTATATTTTCTGTAAAAATAAAACAAGTTGGAGCAGTCATAATAACTGCTAAAGAATGTGACGCATGCGTATTGTAGGCTAACATTAATACATCCATCAAACTAAGAAGCTTAATATTATTACTATTATTATGACCGGCCGCGGTTTTACTTTGAAAGGTCAAAGCGGAAACGCTCGGTGTTTCTGTCTCTAACTTGGACCGTCGGTAGTTCTCTGGAAGTGAGGACGCTCCGAGCGAAAGAAGGAAGGTTTTGTTGAAACTTTGAGGCATGTTCCGTCTTCTCCGCGCTTTTCCCGCTCGGACCTCGGTCCAAACGGAACCGTCCCGAACCGAGGCGTGAAGAATGCACTGAGGAGAACGGGGACCGAGAACCGATCACTGCCATCGATCCGGTATCAGGAGGTATCGATCCTGTCTGTTCTGTAGGTTTGATCTCACAGAGGGTTTTAGAAATAATGAAGTGGAAAGAAGAGGATTTGGTCTTTTGTGTTGGTGCTTTCCCTTCAGCGCTCAGAGGCTTTAAATGTGCAGCGGGTACAAGACTCTAATGTCTTCATAAAAGTTAAACTGATATTAGATGATTTTTCTTTCTCTGTATATTTTAACAGAGCATTGTAAAAGTGGTCTCGATCCCTAAAGCTCCTGGTCTTGCCTTGGTCTCAAACATCAAGACCAACCAAAAACCACAAACACATATTTGTTCTTGGGATTGAATAAATTACATTTAAGCTTGTTCTGTCTCCTTCATTAAACACTGACCTCCATGACTCCACGAGACTCATGGACTGTTGAAAACTGTTTCCTTGTGTCTATTACAGCGTTTTGTTCTGGTTCTGGTCTTGGTCTAAGTTAAACTGAAGAGACATTGAAATCTGAAATCCTGTTCTGTTGTGGGCCTCTCATGGAAACAGAGAAAAGATTAAGAGACACAGAGAAGATTAAAGCCATCAATCCAAGTGACTTTTAACAGACACCATTCGATCAAATGTTATAGTGTTTCTTTAACATCAGTTTTCAGCAGAAATGATCAGGTCCAGAGGGGTTTTTAGACCAGACCAGAGCGTATCGAGGCTGAGACAAGGTAAAAAAAGAGTTTGAGATTAAGATGGTCCAAATGGAATGAGTTGGTCTCAAAGTGTCATTCGTCAGATTCGGACTCTCTTCCTGATTTTTGTGACGGTGGTGTAGACATTTAGACTCAGTTACACGAGTTGGCCTCTGCTCTGACGCTTTTATTAAAACAGCATTCTAAAAAACTGAGAGCTGCTGAGATTTAAAGAGACCACTTTGCCTAAACATAGTGAGTAAACTGCTCTCAGACGGTAAACACCGCAGCAGACTCTCAAACTGTTTATGGGTCAGAGAGGACAGAATGTGCAGATGATCGGAGATACTTTTCAGAAACAGTGTAACTCTGCATCAATTAAAATGACAAAGTGAGAGAAAAAAACACCATAAACTCACACAATAGAGTCAAAAGTTTCCATTCAGCCTCAGACAGAGCCTTTTCTCTCAGTCTGGAGCGTTTACAGAGGGTTCTCATGTGTCCACAGAAACATTCAGAGAGAAGAGTTACAGGCAGGAAACAACCTGGCAACTTATTAAAAAGAATAATATATATGGTCTTGGATATTAATCATCATTGTAAAATTTAAAACAAACTAGTTTGAGTTCTGATCAAGCCTCTCTCATAGAACTCCTTAAAAGGTCCTCGAGAAAGGGCTCCACCGTACAGCAATATACCTCCGTCCACCAGAGGGCAGGCTCCAGCAGCAGAAATATAATAATATAATATAATATATAATATATAATATAATAATATAAATAAGGACAAACCCAATGGAGACTTTACAAGTGTAAAGACCATGTTCACAGCCCGGTACAAAAGATGGCTCCGGTCTCTAGAGCTAAGTTTTTACTACGCGGCAACTCTGGGAGGAAGGGGGGGGGAGGGGTAGTTTGAGTTTTGACCCTCTAAAGCTGCTGTAGTTTGAGTTTTGACCCTCTAAAGCTGCTGTAGTTTGAGTTCTGACCCTCTAAAGCTGCTGTAGTTTGAGTTCTGACCCTCTAAAGCTGCTGTAGTTTGAGTTCTGACCCTCTAAAGCTGCTGTACTTTGAGTTCTGACCCTCTAAAGCTGCTGTAGTTTGAGTTTTGACCCTCTAAAGCCTCTGTAGTTTGAGTTCTGACCCTCTAAAGCCTCTGTAGTTTGAGTTTTGACTCTCTAAAGCTGCTGTAGTTTGAGTTTTGACCCTCTAAAGCTGCTGTAGTTTGAGTTCTGACTCTCTAAAGCTGCTGTAGTTTGAGTTTTGACCCTCTAAAGCTGCTGTATTTTGAGTTTAGACCCTCTAAAGCCTCTGTAGTTTGAGTTCTGACCCTCTAAAGCCTCTGTAGTTTGAGTTTTGACCCTCTAAAGCTGCTGTAGTTTGAGTTCTGAGCCTCTAAAGCTGCTGTAGTTTGAGTTTTGACCCTCTAAAGCTGCTGTAGTTTGAATTCTGACTTCTAAAGCAGCTGTAGTTTGAGTTCTGAGCCTCTAAAGCTGCTGTAGTTTGAGTTCTGACTTCTAAAGCTGCTGTAGTTTGAGTTCTGAGCCTCTAAAGCAGCTGTAGTTTGAGTTCTGGGCCTCTAAAGCTGCTGTAGTTTGAGTTCTGGGCCTCTAAAGCCTCTGTAGTTTGAGTTTTGACCCTCTAAAGCTGCTGTAGTTTGAGTTCTGAGCCTCTAAAGCTGCTGTAGTTTGAGTTTTGACCCTCTAAAGCTGCTGTAGTTTGAATTCTGACTTCTAAAGCAGCTGTAGTTTGAGTTCTGAGCCTCTAAAGCTGCTGTAGTTTGAGTTCTGACTTCTAAAGCTGCTGTAGTTTGATTTCTGACTCTCTAAAGCTGCTGTAGTTTGAGTTTTGACCTCTAAAGCCTCTGTAGTTTGAGTTCTGACCTCTAAAGCCTCTGTAGTTTGAGTTTTGACTCTCTAAAGCTGCTGTAGTTTGAGTTTTGACCCTCTAAAGCTGCTGTATTTTGAGTTTAGACCCTCTAAAGCCTCTGTAGTTTGAGTTCTGACCTCTAAAGCCTCTGTAGTTTGAGTTTTGACCTCTAAAGCTGCTGTAGTTTGAGTTCTGAGCCTCTAAAGCTGCTGTAGTTTGAGTTTTGACCCTCTAAAGCTGCTGTAGTTTGAATTCTGACTTCTAAAGCAGCTGTAGTTTGAGTTCTGAGCCTCTAAAGCTGCTGTAGTTTGAGTTCTGACTTCTAAAGCTGCTGTAGTTTGAGTTCTGAGCCTCTAAAGCAGCTGTAGTTTGAGTTCTGAGCCTCTAAAGCTGCTGTAGTTTGAGTTCTGAGCCTCTAAAGCCTCTGTAGTTTGAGTTTTGACCCTCTAAAGCTGCTGTAGTTTGAGTTCTGAGCCTCTAAAGCTGCTGTAGTTTGAGTTTTGACCCTCTAAAGCTGCTGTAGTTTGAATTCTGACTTCTAAAGCAGCTGTAGTTTGAGTTCTGAGCCTCTAAAGCAGCTGTAGTTTGAGTTCTGAGCCTCTAAAGCTGCTGTAGTTTGAGTTCTGACTTCTAAAGCTGCTGTAGTTTGAGTTCTGAGCCTCTAAAGCAGCTGTAGTTTGAGTTCTGGGCCTCTAAAGCTGCTGTAGTTTGAGTTCTGGGCCTCTAAAGCCTCTGTAGTTTGAGTTTTGACCCTCTAAAGCTGCTGTAGTTTGAGTTCTGAGCCTCTAAAGCTGCTGTAGTTTGAGTTTTGACCCTCTAAAGCTGCTGTAGTTTGAATTCTGACTTCTAAAGCAGCTGTAGTTTGAGTTCTGAGCCTCTAAAGCTGCTGTAGTTTGAGTTCTGACTTCTAAAGCTGCTGTAGTTTGATTTCTGACTCTCTAAAGCTGCTGTAGTTTGAGTTTTGACCCTCTAAAGCCTCTGTAGTTTGAGTTCTGACCCTCTAAAGCCTCTGTAGTTTGAGTTTTGACTCTCTAAAGCTGCTGTAGTTTGAGTTTTGACCCTCTAAAGCTGCTGTAGTTTGAGTTCTGACTCTCTAAAGCTGCTGTAGTTTGAGTTTTGACCCTCTAAAGCTGCTGTATTTTGAGTTTAGACCCTCTAAAGCCTCTGTAGTTTGAGTTCTGACCCTCTAAAGCCTCTGTAGTTTGAGTTTTGACCCTCTAAAGCTGCTGTAGTTTGAGTTCTGAGCCTCTAAAGCTGCTGTAGTTTGAGTTTTGACCCTCTAAAGCTGCTGTAGTTTGAATTCTGACTTCTAAAGCAGCTGTAGTTTGAGTTCTGAGCCTCTAAAGCTGCTGTAGTTTGAGTTCTGACTTCTAAAGCTGCTGTAGTTTGAGTTCTGAGCCTCTAAAGCAGCTGTAGTTTGAGTTCTGAGCCTCTAAAGCTGCTGTAGTTTGAGTTCTGAGCCTCTAAAGCCTCTGTAGTTTGAGTTTTGACCCTCTAAAGCTGCTGTAGTTTGAGTTCTGAGCCTCTAAAGCTGCTGTAGTTTGAGTTTTGACCCTCTAAAGCTGCTGTAGTTTGAATTCTGACTTCTAAAGCAGCTGTAGTTTGAGTTCTGAGCCTCTAAAGCTGCTGTAGTTTGAGTTCTGACTTCTAAAGCTGCTGTAGTTTGAGTTCTGAGCCTCTAAAGCAGCTGTAGTTTGAGTTCTGAGCCTCTAAAGCTGCTGTAGTTTGAGTTCTGAGCCTCTAAAGCCTCTGTAGTTTGAGTTTTGACTCTCTAAAGCTGCTGTAGTTTGAGTTCTGACCCTCTAAAGCCTCTGTAGTTTGAGTTTTGACTCTCTAAAGCCTCTGTAGTTTGAGTTCTGACTTCTAAAGCAGCTGTAGTTTGAGTTCTGACCCTCTAAAGCCTCTGTAGTTTGAGTTTTGACCCTCTAAAGCTGCTGTAGTTTGAGTTCTGAGCCTCTAAAGCTCCTGTAGTTTGAGTTCTGACCCTCTAAAGCTGCTGTAGTTTGAGTTCTGAGCCTCTAAAGCTGCTGTAGTTTGAGTTCTGACTCTCTAAAGCCTCTGTAGTTTGAGTTCTGACCCTCTAAAGCTGCTGTAGTTTGAGTTCTGACTTCTAAAGCCTCTGTAGTTTGAGTTCTGACCCTCTAAAGCTGCTGTAGTTTGAGTTCTGACCCTCTAAAGCTGCTGTAGTTTGAGTTCTGACCCTCTAAAGCAGCTGTAGTTTGAGTTCTGAGCCTCTAAAGCTGATGTAGTTTGTGTTCTGACTTCTAAAGCCTCTGTAGTTTGAGTTCTGACTCTCTAAAGCAGCTGTAGTTTGAGTTCTGACCCTCTAAAGCTGCTGTAGTTTGAGTTTTGACCCTCTAAAGCTGCTGTAGTTTGAGTTCTGACCCTCTAAAGCTGCTGTAGTTTGAGTTTTGACCCTCTAAAGCCTCTGTAGTTTGAGTTCTGACCCTCTAAAGCTGCTGTAGTTTGAGTTTTGACCCTCTAAAGCTGCTGTAGTTTGAGTTTTGACTCTCTAAAGCTGCTGTAGTTTGAGTTTTGACCCTCTAAAGCTGCTGTATTTTGAGTTTAGACCCTCTAAAGCCTCTGTAGTTTGAGTTCTGACCCTCTAAAGCCTCTGTAGTTTGAGTTTTGACCCTCTAAAGCTGCTGTAGTTTGAGTTCTGAGCCTCTAAAGCTGCTGTAGTTTGAGTTTTGACCCTCTAAAGCTGCTGTAGTTTGAATTCTGACTTCTAAAGCAGCTGTAGTTTGAGTTCTGAGCCTCTAAAGCTGCTGTAGTTTGAGTTCTGACTTCTAAAGCTGCTGTAGTTTGAGTTCTGAGCCTCTAAAGCTGCTGTAGTTTGAGTTTTGACTCTCTAAAGCTGCTGTAGTTTGAGTTCTGACCCTCTAAAGCTGCAGTGGTTTCAGTTCTGACCCTCTAAAGCTGCTGTAGTTTGAGTTCTTACCCTCTAAAGCTGCTGTAGTTTGAGTTCTGACCCTCTAAAGCTGCTGTAGTTTGAGTTCTGACCCTCTAAAGCTGCAGTGGTTTCAGTTCTGACCCTCTAAAGCTGCTGTAGTTTGAGTTCTTACCCTCTAAAGCTGCTGTAGTTTGAGTTCTGACTCTCTAAAGCTACTGTAGTTTGAGTTCTGACTCTCTAAAGCCTCTGTAGTTTGAGTTTTGACCCTCTAAAGCAGTTGTAGTTGGAGTTTTGACCCTCTAAAGCCTCTGTAGTTTGAGTTCTGACCCTCTAAAGCCTCTGTAGTTTGAGTTCTGACCCTCTAAAGCTGCTGTAGTTTGAGTTTTGACCCTCTAAAGCAGCTGTAGTTTGAGTTTTGACCCTCTAAAGCCTCTGTAGTTTGAGTTCTGACCCTCTAAAGCTGCTGTAGTTTGAGTTTTGACCATCTAAAGCTGCTGTAGTTTGAATTCTGACCCTCTAAAGCTGCAGTAGTTTGAGTTCTGACCCTCTAAAGCTGCTGTAGTTTGAGTTCTGACCCTCTAAAGCTGCTGTAGTTTGAGTTCTGACCCTCTAAAGCTGCTGTAGTTTGAGTTCTGACCCTCTAAAGCTGCTGTAGTTTGAGTTTTGACTCTCTAAAGCTGCTGTAGTTTGAGTTTTGACCCTCTAAAGCCTTTGTAGTTTGAGTTTTGACCCTCTAAAGCAGTTGTAGTTGGAGTTTTGACCCTCTAAAGCCTCTGTAGTTTGAGTTCTGACCCTCTAAAGCCTCTGTAGTTTGAGTTCTGACCCTCTAAAGCTGCTGTAGTTTGAGTTCTGATCCTCTAAAGCCTCTGTAGTTTGAGTTTTGACCCTCTAAAACCTCTGTAGTTTGAGTTTTGACCCTCTAAAGCTGCTGTAGTTTGAGTTTTGACTCTCTAAAGCTACTGTAGTTTGAGTTCTGACCCTCTAAAGCTGCTGTAGTTTGAGTTTTGACCCTCTAAAGCTGCTGTAGTTTGAGTTTCGACTCTCTAAAGCTACTGTAGTTTGAGTTTTGACTCTCTAAAGCTACTGTAGTTTGAGTTCTGACCCTCTAAAGCTGCTGTAGTTTGAGTTCTGACCCTCTAAAGCAGCTGTAGTTTGAGTTTTGACTCTCTAAAGCTGCTGTAGTTTGAGTTTTGACCCTCTAAAGCTGCTGTAGTTTGAGTTTTGACTCTCTAAAGCTACTGTAGTTTGAGTTCTGGCCCTCTAAAGCTTCTGTAGTTTGAGTTCTGAGCCTCTAAAGCTGCTGTAGTTTGAGTTTTGACCCTCTAAAGCTGCTGTAGTATGGGTTTTGACTCTCTAAAGCTGCTGTAGTTTGAGTTTTGACCCTCTAAAGCTGCTGTAGTTTGAGTTTTGACTCTCTAAAGCTGCTGTAGTTTGAGTTTTGACTCTCTAAAGCTGCTGTAGTTTGAGTTTTGACTCTCTAAAGCTGCTGTAGTTTGAGTTTTGACCCTCTAAAGCAAATGTAGTTTGAGTTTTGACCCTCTAAAACCTCTGTAGTTTGAGTTCTGACCCTCTAAAGCCTCTGTAGTTTGAGTTTTGACCCTCTAAAGCTGCTGTAGTTTGAGTTCTGAGCCTCTAAAGCTGCTGTAGTTTGAGTTCTGACCCTCTAAAGCTGCTGTAGTTTGAGTTCTGACCCTCTAAAGCTGCTGTAGTTTGAGTTCTGACTTCTAAAGCAGCTGTAGTTTGAGTTCTGAGCCTCTAAAGCTGCTGTAGTTTGAGTTCTGACTTCTAAAGCTACTGTAGTTTGAGTTCTGAGCCTCTAAAGCTGCTGTAGTTTGAGTTCTGACCCTCTAAAGCTACTGTAGTTTGAGTTCTGAGCCTCTAAAGCTGCTGTAGTTTGAGTTCTGACCCTCTAAAGCTACTGTAGTTTGAGTTTTGACCCTCTAAAGCTGCTGTAGTTTGAGTTCTGACTTCTAAAGCAGCTGTAGTTTGAGTTCTGACTTCTAAAGCAGCTGTAGTTTGAGTTCTGAGCCTCTAAAGCTGCTTTAGTTTGAGTTCTGACTTCTAAAGCAGCTGTAGTTTGAGTTCTGAGCCACTAAAGCAGCTGTAGTTTGAGTTCTGAGCCTCTAAAGCTGCTGTAGTTTGAGTTCTGAGCCACTAAAGCAGCTGTAGTTTGAGTTCTGAGCCTCTAAAGCTGCTGTAGTTTGAGTTCTGAGCCTCTAAAGCCTCTGTAGTTTGAGTTTTGACTCTCTAAAGCTGCTGTAGTTTGAGTTCTGACCCTCTAAAGCCTCTGTAGTTTGAGTTTTGACTCTCTAAAGCCTCTGTAGTTTG
Source organism: Neodontobutis hainanensis (assembly GCA_024349245.1). Taxonomy (NCBI): domain Eukaryota; kingdom Metazoa; phylum Chordata; class Actinopteri; order Gobiiformes; family Odontobutidae; genus Neodontobutis; species Neodontobutis hainanensis. The sequence goes on from JALDNG010000203.1 coordinate 176,427, forward strand.
AGTTTTGACCCTCTAAAGCCTCTGTAGTTTGATTTCTGACTTCTAAAGCAGCTGTAGTTTGAGTTCTGACCCTCTAAAGCCTCTGTAGTTTGAGTTCTGATCCTCTAAAGCTGCTGTAGTTTGAGTTCTGACCCTCTAAAGCTCCTGTAGTTTGAGTTTTGACCCTCTAAAGCTACTGTAGTTTGAGTTCTGACCCTCTAAAGCTGCTGTAGTTTGAGTTCTGAGTCTCTAAAGCTCCTGTAGTTTGAGTTCTGACCCTCTAAAGCCTCTGTAGTTTGAGTTTTGACTCTCTAAAGCTGCTGTAGTTTGAGTTCTGACTCTCTAAAGCAGCTGTAGTTTGAGTTCTGACTTCTAAAGCCTCTGTAGTTTGAGTTCTGACCCTCTAAAGCAGCTGTAGTTTGAGTTCTGACCCTCTAAAGCCTCTGTAGTTTGAGTTTTGACTCTCTAAAGCAGCTGTAGTTTGAGTTCTGACCCTCTAAAGCCTCTGTAGTTTGAGTTCTGACTCTCTAAAGCAGCTGTATTGTAATGATGTATGTATTTTCAGGGACGATGCAGTGGGCCGTGGGTCTGAGCGTGCTCAGTCTGCTCCTGGGTCTGGACGGTGCGAGGACTCTTCGCTCCAAAAGTAAAAAGACACCCAGCGACAAGAGGCAGCCACACATCATATTTATCCTGATAGACGACCAGGTGCAGTAAAAGTACAGTCCAGTCTTTATAAAAGTGAAACTGTGAGGCCCTAATGGTTTGTTTCTGAAACAGGGGTTCAATGACATTGGGTACCACAACCCCACCATAAAGACCCCCACTCTGGACAAACTAGCCGCAGAAGGAGTGAGGTTAGAGAACTACTACGTCCAGCCCATCTGCACCCCGTCCCGCAGCCAGCTCCTCACCGGCAGGTACCGTCCGCTCTGTCCCAGGACACAGGTGCAGTCCTCAGACTGAATAAAGTTGTGTTGTTGTTGACAGGTACCAGATCCACACAGGACTCCAACACTCCATCATCCGTCCTCGTCAGCCCAGCTGTCTGCCCTCTCACCTGGACACGCTCCCTCAGAGGCTGCGTCAGGCCGGATACAGCACTCACCTGGTGGGCAAGTGGCACCTGGGCTTCTACAGGTCAGACTCTCTTTAGACTCCATTTGGACAAACAGTGGACGTGTTTTCTTTGTCATTCATCTGCTTTGTCTCTTTACGCTCATATCTTTCAGAAAAGCGTGTCTTCCCACCAGAAAGGGCTTCGACACTTTCTTTGGCTCGTTAACAGGAAGTGTGGACTACTACAGGTGACTCTGACGTCTCTAACGCTCTGGTTTATGGTTTATATCGGACTGACCTGTCCTCTGCTCTCAGTTACGGTTCCTGCGACGGTCCCGGGGTCTGCGGCTACGATCTTCATGAAGATGAGAGCGTGGCCTGGGGTCACAAAGGGAAGTACTCCACCACTCTGTTCACGCAGAAGGCTCGTAAAATCCTGCAGAGTCACGACCCCAACACCAGGCCGCTGTTCCTGATGCTCTCACTTCAGGTGACGTCACACTCGCAGGTTGAGACTGTGGGGTTTCTGCCTCTGTCTGTGGACACTACACAAGGTTTTATTCAGTTTTAGCAAAAAAGCTCTAATAAACCTGTTATTGCATAACCCTCTGAGGGAAAGGCAGTGCATTACTTACATAGAATATAAAAAATATAAAAATGTAAATCCTTGAGTGTCTAACGCTGCTGATGCCGTTTATGAGAGGCTTTATTTTCTAAACCGTGAGTAAAGCTGAACTCTGACACTGCCACAGCCCAAACAGATGGAACAGGACTTTAACACAGACAGGTTTATAAATGTTAGTGAAAATAAAGAGAACAGATCTGTCACAGACACAAACAACAAACTGAGACTCTATTCTTCATTAAAGACTCACAAACACCTCACACAGGCCCCTCAGGCGTCCACTGAGCTGCCTGATCAGATACAGAACCCTCTTTAATGAACACTTTACTGCTTTGACAAAGTAACAGACGATAGACCATTGAGCAAGACTAACGGCTGCTGCTTTAGCCGAGAGTAGAAGCAGGTAGCGTTTATATCTGAGACGGAAAACACAACTGTTTGTTAAAGTGTGTCTGGTGAGTTGTTTGGAGTCCGAACCCCCTGATGTTCTCAGGAGGAGTTTAGAGCCAGGGCTCTGCTCCAAACACACGGTTCACATGCACTTCATTAAACGCCTCAGGATCTGCAGCTCTGTGGAGGTAAGCATTAAATAAACAATATAAATAATATATTAATAAAAGAAATTAGCAGCTGAAAAGGTCAAATTAACTCAATAAACGTGTTGCTCTTCTTAATAACAGCAGAAGTTCATCAAACGCAGCTACAAGAGAAGACAAAAATGTACTTAGAGAGCGCATCTTGTACAAAAGTTACTCAGTGTTCTTTACAGACGTGACACAAGTCAGAGGAAACAAACTTAGAATGAAGAACTAGTAAGTCACCTACAGTGCATCCATGAACTTAATTCCAAAATGGATTAAGTTCATTATTTGCCTCAAAATTCTACAAACAATACCCCATGAAGACAACGAAAGACAAAAGAAAACCATTCACAGCCTTTGATCAATACTTTGTTAAAGCTCCTTTGGGACTCTGGCCTAAGTCTTGTTGAGTTTAATGCTAGACTCGGGCCTAAGTCTTGTTGAGTTTAATGCTAGACTCGGGCCTAAGTCTTGTTGAGTTTAATGCTGGACTCGGGCCTAAGTCTTGTTGAGTTTAATGCTAGACTCGGGCCTAAGTCTTGTTGAGTTTAATGCTAGACTCGGGCCTAAGTCTTGTTGAGTTTAATGCTAGACTCGGGCCTAAGTCTTGTTGAGTTTAATGCTGGACTCGGGCCTAAGTCTTGTTGAGTTTAATGCTAGACTCGGGCCTAAGTCTTGTTGAGTTTAATGCTAGACTCGGGCCTAAGTCTTGTTGAGTTTAATGCCAGACTCGGGCCTAAGTCTTGTTGAGTTTAATGCTGGACTCGGGCCTAAGTCTTGTTGAGTTTAATGCCAGACTCGGGCCTAAGTCTTGTTGAGTTTAATGCCAGACTCGGGCCTAAGTCTTGTTGAGTTTAATGCTGACTCGGGCCTAAGTCTTGTTGAGTTTAATGCCAGACTCGGCCTAAGTCTTGTTGAGTTTAATGCTGACTCGGGCCTAAGTCTTGTTGAGTTTAATGCCAGACTCGGGCCCAAGTCTTGTTGAGTTTAATGCTGACTCGGGCCTAAGTCTTGTTGAGTTTAATGCTAGACTCGGGCCTAAGTCTTGTTGAGTTTAATGCTAGACTCGGGCCTAAGTCTTGTTGAGTTTAATGCTAGACTCGGGCCTAAGTCTTGTTGAGTTTAATGCTAGACTCGGGCCTAAGTCTTGTTGAGTTTAATGCTAGACTCGGGCCTAAGTCTTGTTGAGTTTAATGCTGGACTCGGGCCTAAGTCTTGTTGAGTTTAATGCTAGACTCGGGCCTAAGTCTTGTTGAGTTTAATGCTGGACTCGGGCCTAAGTCTTGTTGAGTTTAATGCTACTCTTGGAACACTGGGAGGTTTCTCACAGTCTTCTTTGCAGAACCTCTGCAGCTCCTTCAGTTGGATGATGTGAGCGTCGGCGCTCAACCATTTTCAGATCTTTCCAGAGATGAACAGTACCGTTTTAGTCGACTGTGACCTCATCACATGGTAAACTCAGAGGCTGAACCACCTCAACCAGAGGGTCCTGAGTTTGAGTCCCGCTCCGGGCCTGTCATTGTGCACTTGTAGTATCAGCTGCGTTACTCTCTTCCAGGCCGTCCACACTCCTCTTCTGTCTCCGAAGTCCTACATCTATCCGTACCGCGCCATGACGGACGTGGCCAGGAGGAAGTTTGCAGCGATGGTGTCCACTGTGGACGAGGCGGTGCGTAACATCACCTACGCTCTGAGAAAGTACGGCTACTACAAAAACAGTGTCCTGATCTACTCCACCGACAACGGAGCGCAGCCGTTCACCGGAGGCAGCAACTGGCCGCTCCGAGGACGCAAGGTGAACTCTCCCAACTTTTACCATCTCCTCTGGGATTGATATTTTTTTATTTTTGTGAATGGGCTCTGAGGCTCTGTTCCCAGTTTAACCCCTGTGTGTGTCCCAGGGCACGTACTGGGAGGGGGGCCTGAGAGGAGTGGCCTTCGTCCACAGTCCTCTGCTGAAGCGCCGCAGACGAGTCTCCACAGACCTGCTCCACATCACCGACTGGTTCCCGACTCTGGTGGGACTGGCCGGAGCCGACATCCACCAGGTTTCTATTTCCTGTCGTTACAAAAGGACGCTCAAGTGAAAAGCGCTTGTTCAAAAGAAACGCAGATAATATTTTCTACGTGAACATGTCTCATTATATTATCATTAATCATTTTCGGCAGTGTCTCTGAAGTGGACTCAGGACAATGTTCCAGAAATCCCTTCACAGCGAGTGGGGTTGTTAGAAACCACCCAAAAATAGTGGATTTGTTAAAAATGATAAGGTTTCACAAACATTTTCAACACTGTAAGTTAAAAAATACAAACTGATAAAACAATAGTGCTGAAGATAATTAAAGATTATAAATTCTTGAAAGTTTTTAACCCCAGAAGAAATGAATGGTCCAAGATCTCAAAAAAATGATAAAAGGCATGTAATAAAATAAATAATAAAAAGAGAGTTTTTCTTCCACAACCTTTTTCAGTTCTTCAACAGTTCCACCACTTCTGCAACATTCGTGCCTTTTGTCATTTTTTCCTGAAAAATACTTCACACTCAAAGTGCTTCAGAGTCCGTTATTCATTCACATGGCAGACATTTTTGTGACTACAGCCTCCAAACACATTCATCACCAGAGCCACAGACACTGGAGGCAAGGAGGGTTAAGTGCCTTGCCCAAGGGCACAACGACAGTATGAGCGACTCCACCACTGAGCCACAAGTCTGTTTCTGATTCAGGATTAAAATCTGGGTTTAATTCTTCATAAACAGTCCCACAGTGTTCCGGTCCGGTGTTAGAGCCTCTGTCCCACAGTCGTCTGGTCCGGTGTTAGAGCCTCTGTCCCTCAGTGTTCCGGTCCGGTGTCAGAGCCTCTGTCCCACAGTCCTCTGGTCCGGTGTCAGAGCCTCTGTCCCACAGTGTTCCGGTCCGGTGTCAGAGCCTCTGTCCCACAGTCCTCTGGTCCGGTGTTAGAGCCTCTGTCCCTCAGTGTTCCGGTCCGGTGTTAGAGCCTCTGTCCCACAGTGTTCCGGTCCGGTGTCAGAGCCTCTGTCCCACAGTGTTCCGGTCCGGTGTCAGAGCCTCTGTCCCACAGTGTTCCGGTCCGGTGTCAGAGCCTCTGTCCCACAGTGTTCCGGTCCGGTGTTAGAGCCTCTGCCCCACAGTGTTCCGGTCCGGTGTCAGAGCCTCTGTCCCACAGTGTTCCGGTCCGGTGTCAGAGCCTCTGTCCCACAGTCCTCTGGTCCGGTGTTAGAGCCTCTGTCCCACAGTGTTCCGGTCCGGTGTCAGAGCCTCTGTCCCTCAGTGTTCCGGTCCGGTGTCAGAGCCTCTGTCCCACAGTGTTCCGGTCCGGTGTCAGAGCCTCTGTCCCTCAGTGTTCCGGTCCGGTGTCAGAGCCTCTGTCCCACAGTGTTCGGTCCGGTGTCAGAGCCTCTGTCCCTCAGTGTTCCGGTCCGGTGTCAGAGCCTCTGTCCCACAGTGTTCGGTCGGTGTCAGAGCCTCTGTCCCACAGTCCTCTGGTCCGGTGTCAGAGCCTCTGTCCCTCAGTGTTCGGTCGGTGTCAGAGCCTCTGTCCCTCAGTGTTCGGTCCGGTGTCAGAGCCTCTGTCCCACAGTCGTCTGGTCCGGTGTTAGAGCCTCTGTCCCACAGTGTTCCGGTCCGGTGTTAGAGCCTCTGTCCCACAGTGTTCCGGTCCGGTGTTAGAGCCTCTGTCCCACAGTGTTCCGGTCCGGTGTTAGAGCCTCTGTCCCACAGTGTTCCGGTCCGGTGTCAGAGCCTCTGTCCCACAGTCCTCTGGTCCGGTGTTAGAGCCTCTGTCTCACAGTGTTCCGGTCCGGTGTTAGAGCCTCTGTCCCACAGTGTTCCGGTCCGGTGTCAGAGCCTCTGTCCCTCAGTGTTCCGGTCCGGTGTCAGAGCCTCTGTCCCACAGTCGTCTGGTCCGGTGTTAGAGCCTCTGTCCCACAGTGTTCGGTCCGGTGTCAGAGCCTCTGTCCCACAGTGTTCGGTCGGTGTCAGAGCCTCTGTCCCTCAGTGTTCCGGTCGGTGTCAGAGCCTCTGTCCCACAGTGTTCGGTCGGTGTCAGAGCCTCTGTCCCTCAGTGTTCGGTCCGGTGTCAGAGCCTCTGTCCCACAGTGTTCGGTCCGGTGTCAGAGCCTCTGTCCCTCAGTGTTCGGTCCGGTGTTAGAGCCTCTGTCCTCAGTGTTCCGGTGTCAGAGCCTCTGTCCCACAGTGTTCGGTCCGGTGTTAGAGCCTCTGTCCCACAGTCGTCTGGTCCGGTGTTAGAGCCTCTGTCCCTCAGTGTTCCGGTCCGGTGTCAGAGCCTCTGTCCCACAGTCCTCTGGTCCGGTGTCAGAGCCTCTGTCCCACAGTGTTCCGGTCCGGTGTCAGAGCCTCTGTCCCTCAGTGTTCCGGTCCGGTGTCAGAGCCTCTGTCCCACAGTGTTCCGGTCCGGTGTCAGAGCCTCTGTCCCACAGTGTTCCGGTCCGGTGTCAGAGCCTCTGTCCCACAGTGTTCCGGTCCGGTGTTAGAGCCTCTGTCCCACAGTGTTCCGGTCCGGTGTTAGAGCCTCTGTCCCACAGTGTTCCGGTCCGGTGTCAGAGCCTCTGTCCCACAGTCCTCTGGTCCGGTGTCAGAGCCTCTGTCCCTCAGTGTTCCGGTCCGGTGTCAGAGCCTCTGTCCCTCAGTGTTCCGGTCCGGTGTCAGAGCCTCTGTCCCACAGTCGTCTGGTCCGGTGTTAGAGCCTCTGTCCCACAGTGTTCCGGTCCGGTGTTAGAGCCTCTGTCCCACAGTGTTCCGGTCCGGTGTCAGAGCCTCTGTCCCACAGTGTTCCGGTCCGGTGTCAGAGCCTCTGTCCCTCAGTGTTCCGGTCCGGTGTCAGAGCCTCTGTCCCACAGTGTTCCGGTCCGGTGTCAGAGCCTCTGTCCCTCAGTGTTCCGGTCCGGTGTCAGAGCCTCTGTCCCACAGTGTTCCGGTCCGGTGTCAGAGCCTCTGTCCCTCAGTGTTCCGGTCCGGTGTTAGAGCCTCTGTCCCTCAGTGTTCCGGTCCGGTGTCAGAGCCTCTGTCCCACAGTGTTCCGGTCCGGTGTTAGAGCCTCTGTCCCACAGTCGTCTGGTCCGGTGTTAGAGCCTCTGTTCCTCAGTGTTCCGGTCCGGTGTCAGAGCCTCTGTCCCACAGTCCTCTGGTCCGGTGTTAGAGCCTCTGTCCCACAGTCGTCTGGTCCGGTGTTAGAGCCTCTGTCCCTCAGTGTTCCGGTCCGGTGTCAGAGCCTCTGTCCCACAGTGTTCCGGTCCGGTGTCAGAGCCTCTGTCCCTCAGTGTTCCGGTCCGGTGTCAGAGCCTCTGTCCCACAGTGTTCCGGTCCGGTGTCAGAGCCTCTGTCCCACAGTGTTCCGGTCCGGTGTCAGAGCCTCTGTCCCACAGTGTTCCGGTCCGGTGTTAGAGCCTCTGTCCCACAGTCGTCTGGTCCGGTGTTAGAGCCTCTGTCCCACAGTGTTCCGGTCCGGTGTTAGAGCCTCTGTCCCACAGTGTTCCGGTCCGGTGTCAGAGCCTCTGTCCCACAGTGTTCCGGTCCGGTGTCAGAGCCTCTGTCCCTCAGTGTTCCGGTCCGGTGTCAGAGCCTCTGTCCCTCAGTGTTCCGGTCCGGTGTCAGAGCCTCTGTCCCACAGTCGTCTGGTCCGGTGTCAGAGCCTCTGTCCCACAGTGTTCCGGTCCGGTGTCAGAGCCTCTGTCCCACAGTGTTCCGGTTCGGTGTCAGAGCCTCTGTCCCTCAGTGTTCCGGTCCGGTGTCAGAGCCTCTGTCCCACAGTGTTCCGGTCCGGTGTCAGAGCCTCTGTCCCACAGTCCTCTGGTCCGGTGTTAGATCCTCTGTCCCACAGTGTTCCGGTCCGGTGTTAGAGCCTCTGTCCCTCAGTGTTCCGGTCCGGTGTCAGAGCCTCTGTCCCACAGTGTTCCGGTCCGGTGTTAGAGCCTCTGTCCCACAGTGTTCCGGTCCGGTGTTAGAGCCTCTGTCCCTCAGTGTTCCGGTCCGGTGTCCGAGCCTCTGTCCCACAGTCCTCTGGTCCGGTGTCAGAGCCTCTGTCCCACAGTGTTCCGGTCCGGTGTTAGAGCCTCTGTCCCTCAGTGTTCCGGTCCGGTGTCCGAGCCTCTGTCCCACAGTGTTCCGGTCCGGTGTCAGAGCCTCTGTCCCACAGTGTTCCGGTCCGGTGTCAGAGCCTCTGTCCCACAGTGTTCCGGTCCGGTGTCAGAGCCTCTGTCCCACAGTCCTCTGGTCCGGTGTCAGAGCCTCTGTCCCACAGTGTTCCGGTCCGGTGTCAGAGCCTCTGTCCCACAGTGTTCCGGTCCGGTGTCAGAGCCTCTGTCCCACAGTGTTCCGGTCCGGTGTCAGAGCCTCTGTCCCACAGTGTTCCGGTCCGGTGTCAGAGCCTCTGTCCCTCAGTCCTCTGGTCCGGTGTTAGAGCCTCTGTCCCACAGTCCTCTGGTCCGGTGTTAGAGCCTCTGTCCCACAGTGTTCCGGTCCGGTGTCAGAGCCTCTGTCCCACAGTGTTCCGGTCCGGTGTTAGAGCCTCTGTCCCTCAGTGTTCCGGTCCGGTGTTAGAGCCTCTGTCCCACAGTCCTCTGGTCCGGTGTTAGAGCCTCTGTCCCACAGTGTTCCGGTCCGGTGTTAGAGCCTCTGTCCCTCAGTGTTCCGGTCCGGTGTCAGAGCCTCTGTCCCACAGTGTTCCGGTCCGGTGTTAGAGCCTCTGTCCCACAGTGTTCCGGTCCGGTGTTAGAGCCTCTGTCCTGTGGTTTCTCAGAGTGAAGGTCTGGACGGCTTCGACATGTGGCCGACCCTCAGCGAAGGTCGGGAGTCTCCTCGTCATGAAATCCTCCACAACATTGACCCTCTGCACGAGCCGTACGCCCCGAGTGCGTCCTGCTCAGGACAGGCCTCAGGACAGGCCTCAGGACAGGCCTCAGGACAGGCCTCAGGACAGGCCTCAGGTGAACACAACATGACAGACATTAAGGAGACATTATTTAGTCTAAACTCTGCACTAGTTTTATTTTATTTTTTTGCAGTGAATCCCCTGAAGCGGCCGACGTTTAAAAAAACAAAGAAGAAGAAAGTCCTGAGGCTGAAACTGAAGCAGAAATCAGCGTTTAAACAAAAAAACAAAAAAAAACAAACTCATCCCAAACATCTTCCAAAAACAAAGACGAAGGCCAGACCCAAAGTGAAAGTCCGGCCCAAGAACAGGAAACACAAACGGAACTCTTCGACAGAAAAACCCCCCTCCAGGTCTCCGCTGCAGAAGAAGAGCCCCAAGTCCAGGGCCGGGACCAAGAAAGTCCAAATCAAGTCTAAGTTTGAACAAGTCTTATCTCAGGTCTACAACAGGACCCTGTCCACATCCCAGCCCGGTCCAGAGTCCAGGCCCGGTCCAGAGTCCTCGGGTCCAGAGTCCTCGGGTCCAGAGTCCAGGCCCGGTCCAGAGTCCTCGGGTCGAGAGTCCTCGGGTCCAGAGTCCTCGGGTCCAGAGTCCAGGCCCGGTCCAGAGTCCTCGGGTCCAGAGTCCAGGCCCATTCCAGAGTCCAGGCCCAGTCCAGAGTCTTCAGGTCCAGAGTCCAGGCCCGGTCCAGAGTCCATGAGTCCAGAGTCCAGGCCCGGTCCAGAGTCCATGGGTCCAGAGTCCGCGGGTCTAGAGTCCAGTCCCGGTACAGAGTCTTCACGTCCAGAGTCCTCAGGTCCAGAGTCCAGGCCTGATCCAGAGTCCCCAGGTCCAGAGTCCAGGCCTGATCCAGAGTCCCCAGGTCCAGAGTTCAGGCCCAGTCCAGAGTCCCCAGGTCCAGAGTCCAGGCCCAGTCCAGAGTCCCCAGGTCCAGAGTCCAGGCCTGATCCAGAGTCCCCAAGTCCAGAGTCCAGGCCTGATCCAGAGTCCCCAGGTCCAGAGTCCAGGCCCAGTCCAGAGTCCCCAGGTCCAGAGTCCAGGCCCAGTCCAGAGTCCTCAGGTCCAGAGTCCAGGCCCAGTCCAGAGTCCCCAGGTCCAGAGTCCAGGCCTGATCCAGAGTCCTCAGTTCCAGAGTCTGAGTGGGACATGACGGTCCAGGCTGCGATCAGAGTCGGGGACTGGAAACTGCTGACAGGAGACCCGGGACACGGAGACTGGGTGCCCCCTCAGGTACAGCTCAGATTATTAAAGCTGGTCGTAAATCCAGAGGCATTGCTGTTGTTTTAGTTTTTTTTTTTAGCATTGATTCTGGGACGTGCTCAGTCCCAGAAGCTTGTATTAGATTAAACAATCAACAGTTTTTTCATCTTTAATAGTCCTTTAATATTCCCAAAGAGCACCTGTTTATGTAACTTCTCTGAGGCCCTGGAAGAGCCCTGAGGGTCCAACTCAACAGAACTGAACGAATAATGTGAATAAACCCCACTGTCCATCCTCTGTCCCCTCCTCAGGTCGTCCCGTCTCTGCCCGGCCGCTGGTGGAACCTGGAGCGCTCCTTCTCCTTTTCCCACAAAAGCCCCAAACACAAACACATCTGGCTGTTCAACATCAGCGCCGACCCGTTCGAGCGCCTGGACCTGTCCGACCGCAGGCCCGACGTGGTCCAGAGGCTGTTGGCTCGACTGGTCCACTACAACCGCACCTCGGTCCCCGTGTTCTTCCCCCCGGACGACCCCAGGGCCGACCCCGGCCGACACCAAGGGGCCTGGGTGCCCTGGGTCGAGGAGGACAAGGACGACGCTCAGTTGAGGTTCAGCGGCGTCTACAAGAAAGAAAAGAGTCAGAGCACGAAGAAGAAGAGGAAGTGCCATCTGTGTAAACTCGAGTCCTTCTTCCAAAAACTGAACACAGGACTGATGTCCAACAGGATCTGAGGCCCCTAGGACCGATCCAACAGGATCTGAGGCCCCTAGGACCGATCCAACAGGATCTGAGGCCCCCAAGTCCAACAGGATCTGAGGCCCCCAGGTCCAGTCCAAAAGAATCTGAGGCCCCCAAGTCAAGTCCAACAGGCTCTGAGGCCCCCAGGTCCGACGGGATCTGAGGCCCCCAGGTGCGATCCAACAGAATCTGAGGCCCCTAGGACCGATCCAACAGGATCTGAGGCCCCCAGGTCCAGTCCAAAAGAATCTGAGGCCCCCCAAGTCAAGTCCAACAGGATCTGAGGCCCCCAGGTCCGACGGGATCTGAGGCCCCCAGGTCTGGTCCAAAAGAATCTGAGGCCCCCAGGTCCGACGGGATCTGAGGCCCCCAGGACCGATCCAACAGAATCTGAGGCCCCCAGGTACGATCCAACAGGATCTGAGGCCCCCAGGTCCGACGGGATCTGAGGCCCCCAGGTCCGATCCAACAGGCTCTGAGGCAAATCATTCTTTGAGCTGTCCTGTTATCGCCCATGTTCATTTCCTCTCTGGTCTTTCTGGTCTTTGTGGTCTTTGTGTGATTAATGACAGTTTTCGGGAGGAGGGGGACTGAATAGAATCTATCAAAGATGTTTATGTTGTCACGTTTGTAGTGTTTTCAGACGTTCTCTAACTTTTTTATGGAAGAAAAACGATGAGCCAAAGGTGAACCATAAAAACTAAAAAGTGTCGACTCATGACGAGGTCAAAGTGTGACTAAAGGCTTTGAGCTGAGGTTGGTTCCAGGAACAGCTCTGATTGATTAAAGCTCACGTTAGAACCAACACCACTATTTGTAATGAGGTGGGGTTTTTGTCTTTGTTTAATGTGAATACGTTATGACGAACAGGAAGTGAACAAAACATTCACAACAGACACATTCAAGAACATTGAACAAATTTACTCATTTTCAAGAGATTTTGGATCTGTCTTTTGTAAATGAGTTCAACGCTCGTAAATGTGCCTCTTGTAACTGTGTTTTGAACTTTCTGCTGTGATAAGGGTTTGTTTTTGTTCATCCTGTCTCTAAATCTGACTGGGTTCTTTATATAAGAACTGGATTTTTTTTCAAAACCAGTTAAACGTTTGAATCATCTTAAATACTTCTGTCAGACCAGGTTTTCTTTCATTATTCTTTGTCAGTTTCTCTTTTATCAATTTAAAGTAACACAGAGCAACTTTTCACCAAAAAAGCCTTTTGTTTTGATTAATATTTCCACACATTGCCTCCCAGTGTCTTTAATTTAGTCTGTTTTCTTTTAAATACAAAGCGTGATCTAAAACTGTGAGTGGTCCGTCTCTTGAAGTGTCAGGTTCAATGAAGTTTTATTTTTGTATTTTCTAAAACTGCATCTGTGTTTGTCATTTTATTGTTGTTCGACTCTTTTAGGATAAAATAAAGCTTTTAACACCATCTGAGACAAGCCTGGGTCTGTTTTCAGTTTTGAGTGAATGTATATTAGGTTTATCGCTGTATTTTGCCGTTTGGCGGAGATGCTTTGTCTGGAGTTCAGTCTTTATGCTCCTGAACAAACTGAGCCTCACAAAAGCTCCACAGCTGTTTAGTCCCAGTCCCTCGAGTTCCTTCACATTGTGCGTTTGTACTTTCACTTTTTAACACAGCCCTGAGTTCTGTTGTTTATGATTTGTGACCTGGATGACTGAGAACCTTCAGAGAGTTACTGGAAGAATGTGACAAAGCTGTTCTCATAAATCTGTTTGTATTGGTTCTAACAGCAGCAGTAAGTGTTGCTCATTTACACTTGACTTAATGCCTGAGCCAAGTACATACTCTTCCACCAGATGGAGCCAGAGAGCAAGGGTCACACCAGACTAAGACCATCACATCTTTCAGCTCGACTTTGTGTCCAGCTCTTTCCAGAGCTTCATGAGCAGGTGAACTCCACGTCTCGTAGTTCAATGTTCGACAAACTAAAGTCTGGATAAACAATCAGAAACTAAGCATTTAACCGAGTGGAAAGTGCTGTGATGGGATGGACTCCAGACCGTTTTCTTTGCAAAATTAATGGATTTGGCCGGCCAGGTTAATGTCAGGGGTGGCCATTAGAAAGTTTGACATCAGAGTTAATTCTAGAGTAAAAGGACTGAATATAATTTGTTTAATGCCTTGCTCAAACTAAAACTCCTGAGTTTAAGTAATTAAGACGGACTCTGAGCAGCTCCAGAGCAACACAAAGCAGCGCAGTTCCATTTCTTTTTAACAAAACATGCTTGTTTTTATCTTAAACTAATGTGCTCATAGAAGGACAATCTTCAATCAGCTGCTGTTCTTACGATTAACGGTACAGCGTAACTAACATATACAGATATAACATTAGCTCGTTAAAAATTATTGTTTTACGTGCTGTGGAACTTAGACAGAAGTCCAGTGGGACCAGGGGCGCCTAAATTCATTTGGCCCACATAGTTTTCTTATAACAGTCACTTAATAACAGCCAATGGTTTATTATCGGCACAACAACTTCGAGGACACGATACTTTGTCTTTAAGTGTCCTTCTCGTTCTCGGGCCTCCACTCAGGCGCTGGCCCGTCAGAACAAAATGGAGGCAGAGGCCACAAAGACATTTTAAACAAACCTGGAGGAAGAGCCAGGCTAACGGAGCTGAGCAGAGTCAGACTAAAGTGTTAAATCGACTCGAGACACAAAGAACGACACAAACCGGTCAAACACATAATGCCCTGTTTTTTATTTCATCGAGTGACAATGTTTAAGGAGCGTTTGTCTTCATCGTGTTTCTGAGGAAGGGTTGAGGGGCCACTGAGTGGGCTCTGGGGTTACTGTGGTACAGACAAAGAGAAACTACAAGTAGCCTTGTGCAGTACCAGACTCTTCACAGAAGAGACACTTTTTATTTTAGAGGTTTTCACTTTATTCCCAAATAAAGGCACCCGATAAACTTGTGGATCATGGCCTTTTCAGCCTCTGCAGATTAAAAACAAAGAGAAAACTTCTGTTATTTTCATTTGCAGTTTTTTTTTTTTTTTAAACACTTTTGTTGATTGGGTGGAATGATAATGTCAGTTACTGCATTGTTCTCCTTTTGTATTTTTCACAAGTAACAAAAGAATGAAGACTTCCATTTCCATGGCAGAAAGAAAAGAGAACTGTAAATTAAAATAGGGCTTTGAATAATAATAATAAAAAAATCATACAAAAGCAGCATTGATGAATAAAAAAATTAGTGCTTAGATAAATTAGAAGCAGCCATTGTTTTGTTACTTGACTCAGGAATAATTATATGATGCATGGAAGAGCAGACTGATGCCTTTTTCCTGAATCCAACAAGACGACACATGGAGGAAACATGGAGGAAGAAAAAAAAAAAACGCCTGAAACTGAACGAAACGGGCGTTTTCTTAGCCACAACATCCAAAGAGGAGGGGTTTCTATCTAAACACCGACTACAGCAAAAGGACGGGGAGCAGTGAAGGTACAGTGTCTTAAAAAGAACCAAAAAAACAAGAGGAAAAATCAAACATGGACGAGTGGGAAAACTGTAAACACGGCACAATAAATAGAGCAGGGTCGGCACCATGCGTCTGATGATTCTGGTACAACTCTTATTCAGCTCGCAACAGTTTGTCGTTTTCTCTTTTTAATTTGATTTTTTTAACCATGTCGAGTGCAAAACATCACAAATGAACAATTGTTTGTATTCAAGTAATGTTATATACAAGAATAAAGGGGCAGGGAGGGGTATTACAAATATGCAGTTCTGTACATATATTTGTCATATTAAGAATTTACAGACCATCTCTTATTAACAGTAACAAATGGGGAAATCGAAAGGAGAGGAAAAAGATTGAGACGAGCGTCGAGGTTGAGTCCCAGAGGAAACGGCACCTGGCTCGAGGTTCTTTTTTTATTTTATATATTTTTTTCAGCCGCTGACACTTGCATTTCACGAGCGACAAGACGATGCATAGCACCTAAAACAAAAAAAGTCCCGTGTGTTTCCCGCGGCGCAGACCAGAGCTACGTAACCTCCATGGCCACTGTGTTTTCTGACAGACTGTTCAGCGCCGGCTTGTCCTGTTCGTGATTCTCCCTGAAACAAGAGAGACCAGGATGAGACACAGCTCTGAACAAGGACTGTGTGTGACAACACTCCAACATCCACATGCCCCAGTTATATTAACCCCCTAGAGTCCAGTCTAACCCGGTCTGGAGGGTCCGAGCGGTCCTCACCTGGGCCCCATGTCGAGCGCTGAGGCGGCGGTGGCGGCCGGGACCTTGGAGGGTTTCTGACAGTGGGCGGTGGCCAGCTTTAAGGCAGAGGTGGCCATGTTGGAGGTGAGCGAGCGGGGGCCGTGCAGCCGTTTGGCTGCGGGGAGCGCTGCTCCCAGACGCAGACTGTTGTTGTTGCCCAGAGGGACCTGAGCGGGGCCCGAGGGGTGGGCTGTGCCGTTGTTGTTGGAGGCGGCGCAGGGGTGTAGCGCGTTGGGACCGGGGGCCGTGGAGGGAGGGGCTGGGGCGGCGGGGGACGGGGACGCTGTGCTTGAGAGGTGTGAGCCCTTGTAGACACCTGAGGGGTCAAAGGTGACAGTAAAGCATTAAGTGTCTGAAAAAACACCCTCCACTTTAGGCAGAAGCACTGGACTAACACTGGTCATGAGCTCTGACCCAGAGACCATCATGTAAGGTGTGTGTGTTTTAGCCTGTACCCCTGAGCCCTACCTGAGGGGGAGAGGACTCCATTGACGGCGCCTCCTAGTGGCAGCTCGTCCTTGGTTTTCAGAGCCAGTAGCTGGTCGGTGGACACGAGAGCTGAGGCAGCGAACTGAGCCGTGGCCTGGTCCAGAGTGTTCACCGGGCCCTGCAGGAGACAACATGACTCAGCAACATGTGGACCGTGTGTGAGTGTGAGCGCGTGTGTGAGTGTGAGCGCGTGTGTGAGTGTGAGCGCGTGTGTGAGTGTGAGCGCGTGTGTGAGTGTGAGCGCGTGAGTGAGTGTGAGCGCGTGAGTGAGTGTGAGCGCGTGTGTGAGTGTGAGCGCGTGTGTGAGTGTGAGCGCGTGTGAGTGTGAGCGCGCGTGAGTGAGTGTGAGCGCGTGTGTGAGTGTGGCGTGAGTGAGTGTGAGCGCGTGTGTGAGTGTGAGCGCGTGTGTGAGTGTGAGCGCGTGTGTGAGTGTGAGCGCGTGAGTGAGTGTGAGCGCGTGAGTGAGTGTGAGCGCGTGAGTGAGTGTGAGCGTGTGAGTGAGTGTGAGCGTGTGAGTGTGTGTGAGCGTGTGAGTGAGTGTGAGCGTGTGCATGTGCTAGTGTGTGTGTGTGAGTGAGTGTGAGCGTGTGTGTGTGCGTGAGTGTGTGAGTGAGTGTGAGCGCGTGAGTGAGTGTGAGCGTGTGAGTGAGTGTGAGCGTGTGAGTGTGTGTGAGCGTGTGAGTGAGTGTGAGCGTGTGCATGTGCTAGTGTGTGTGAGCGTGTGAGTGAGTGTGAGCGTGTGTGTGTGCGTGAGTGTGAGCGTGTGTGTGAGCGTGTGTGTGAGTGTGAGCGCGTGTGTGAGTGTGATCGCGAGTGTGAGCGCGTGTGTGAGTGTGAGCGTGTGCATGTGCTAGTGTGTGTGTGTGTGCGTGAGTGTGAGCGTGTGCATGTGCTAGTGTGTGTGTGTGTGCGTGAGTGTGAGCGTGTGAGTGAGTGTGAGTGCGTGTGTGAGTGTGAGCGTGTGCATGTGCTAGTGTGAGTGCGTGTGTGAGTGTGAGCGTGTGCATGTGCTAGTGTGAGTGCGTGTGTGAGTGTGAGCGTGTGCATGTGCTAGTGTGTGTGTGTGTGCGTGAGTGTGAGCGTGTGCATGTGCTAGTGTGTGTGTGTGTGTGCGTGAGTGTGAGCGTGTGCATGTGCTAGTGTGTGTGTGTGTGTGCGTGAGTGTGAGCGTCTGCATGTGCGAGTGAACCTACACAGATGTGAGATACAGAGACACGTACATAGAGGCTGTTGGCCTGTAGCTGCTGCTGCTCCAGTTGTTGCCTCTGCATCAGAGCCAGCTGCTCCTGATGCTGCTGGTACTGCTCTGCCGTCAACACTGAAACAAAACAAAAGCATCAATAAAATGGACCTGGCAGCATGTTTAAGGATAAGTAGCTTTTACAATAATTTTTCCTTAGTTTAAAAATATCTAAAACTCAGTCACACACAAAGTCCACCTGTAGGTGGTGCTAAACAAAACGGAAAAATGAGCAACATTCTGGTTTAATTCCTGTGGACAGACTTACTTGAACTTAAAATAAAATAAACTGTCAAAGTCAAAGCTGTTTAAACAATAAAAAAAAAAAAATTAAAAATTCAGTTTCATGAATGTCCTAAAAACTGTTTGCACTGAGCTTTAATACAAAAGCTTACTCTGCCTTATGCTCACATCCATCAGGAAGTGCTTGTATTCATCATTTATTCAATAAGCAGCAATAAACTTTGGCCAATTTAGACCTGCGTCGTGCAGAGCTGCAGCACAAATACTCTGCTCATAAACGAGGAGGGCATCATTAAACAGAGACAGAGCTGGATCAGAGAAAAGCTGCTGCTGAAAACAATGGACCTTTGCTAATGTTTTGTTAATCCTTCAGCTTTTGTCTTTGTATCTCATAGTTCAGCTGCTGCTCAGAAACGTACTATTCCCAACTTATCCAGTCCACTTGAACTCTGTCGTCACAAGAAGCCAGCTCCCCTCTCTCAGAAGTCTGCACTGAGCTCTGAGACGTTAGAACACTCCAGTCTGATGCCATGTTTAGCTCTATCTTTAACCGACACTTCCTTTTGACAAATGACCCTGATCGATCACCCTGCTCCTGTCTTTTGTCTCATTTGCTCCTAAAAGTTTCCACACCCACAGCAGCGTGAGAGCAGCCCGACGCTGACCTTTTCAGAATTTCCCTCAGTTTGTCCACAGGTTGACCTACCAGCGACAGGTGCCGGCGCTGGTCCCGCTCGTCCCGTCCTCCGTTCTCCGCAGGGCCGTCCTGGTGCCGATGGGACGGGGCAGGGGCGCCTCAGGCCGCGGCTCAGCCTCCTGAAAAGCGGGTGGGCGTTGTCGAGCTGGTGTAGTGGTAGTGTCCGTGGTCTGAAGTGCCTCCATCGGCACGACTTTATGTTCAACAGTATGTGACTGAGGTCCGTGGAAGAGCGGCGGTCCGAGGTATTCGAGTCTGAGGTACGGGGCGAGCGCTGGGGCGACGGGGGGACTTCCGCACGGTCCGGGTCCAGGCTGTGGTAAAGATGGTCGTGGTCTGTGTGGGCCCGGTCCAACAGCAATCTGAGACGGAGCGAGAGAGCGTCAGTCTCAAAGACAAATGGAAACGCCAATGTAGGTCTCTGACATTTACAAAACAGAAGATATACTCTGCCCCAACACTCACCTGCACCTGTCTGAACTCTCCTGTACTGTTTCCAACTGCCTCAGCAAATCTGACTTACACCGACCTTTTACTATCGATCCATTTTAATGTGACGTTTTAATGAAGTGACAATGAAGACAACTATAACAAATGTTGATAAATATTTCATGAAATGTAAAAGGTTTGTTTATGAAACTGTGTTTCTAAAACATTTTCACTCATAATGATATATATATCATATATTTTCATAAAACCCTATATTTAGACACTGTGATTTATGGGATCTTACGCTGGAGGACTACTGATGACATTCCCATAAACAAAACCCAAGTGATCCTTTTGCAGAATTTACAGTAAATGCAAGAAAACAGAACCACTGAACTAGACTCTGACAGTTGCTGGGGTTTGTGTTTCTGAAAACAAAGTGAACCGACCTGCCGCCTCGTCCCACTCGTCGTCTGGCCAAACCCAGGCAACGTCTGGGGACCGTCAGCGTCGTGAGACTGTAACGATAACGAGCATCTGCCAGACCCCCGTCACAGGGACCGGACCAGGGCCAGCTCCCGACGGGCTCCTGGTGAACCTGGAGGAAAAACGACACATCATTCAGACTGAAAGGAACTGAAATCAACTTACTAAATGAGAAACGGTAAAAAGGAACAAAAGTTCTGGTTTAGACCCGGTTCATTTCAACATGTAAACCTAGTTCAGACCCCTCTAACCCTCCTTTCACAGGAAGAGGTTAGTCCAGATTTTACAATGGAACTGAATTACCTCTGCGTAACAAGAAAAACTGATCTTACAACAGCTCTAGACACATTTTGCCCCAGTTCTACTTGACCCACTGAAGCTTAGGACCCCGAGAGGAGCCTGTGAAGACAAAGACTGAGGTGAGCACTCACAGCGTAGTACTGGCAGCCTGCTCTCCTGCGAAAGGCGTAGGCTCCGTCCGGGTCGTTCTCCTCCTCTGCCTCCGAGGAGCCCGAGTGCAGCTGGGGACAGAGACGAGCACAGTGAGTAGAGAGGACCGACAGTGAATAATAAACAATCAGCTCAGGTCAGAATGTCAGAGGTGAGTGTTCTGTGGACACCTGTGAGAAGGGCTCCTCGTCGGAGCTGGGGAAGTCGTATTGGTTCAGGTCCTTGGCGTTGAAGAGGGGCCCAGTGTGATGAGAGGCCCCCGATGACAAGGGCAGCGCTTTTGGTTTCTTCTCGTATTTCCTCTTCTGCCGCGGGGCCTCGCATTTCTCCGGCTGAACCACACCAGACAAAAAGAAGCCAGAGTTAGAGTGTGCTCTGGGATCAAACAGACAGTCAACACTCACCTGGAAGTCATGTTTCCCCGACAACTCCAGAACACTGACTTAAAAGAGACATAATGAACCTGACGCTAAAGCCCACCACATCCTACTGCTACAAAACTGTGTCATCAAAAGACTTAATGATACTAACGGCCCAGAAAAGACAGAGGTGCAACAGATTTGAAAATTGGGTGATGTTAGCAGATAAGCAGCAGATTCTTAGAAAATAAAACATGCAAACAGGCCGATAGACATGGGTTTAGCCTCTGTCCAGCCTTAAACACTGGATATGGTTCTCAGAATCATGTCTAGACTTGGATGACCTTGATGCTGTGTACAGTCAGGCTCCCCATTCAAACCCTTCTAAATCAATAAAACGACAGTTCATTTGTTCTTAAGTTAGAACAGTGGGAATAATTCAGGGGACTACGGTCATGACTGAGCAGTACTTTTACACACAGACAGCTGGACTCACCTTGGACTTGTACTCCTTGAGGTCCAGGTGGTCCTGGTGCCGGTACTGGTTTGTGAGCGGGACAAGAGGAATGATCTGTGGCCGGACCAGAGCCCGTTCAGCCAGGACTTCAGCCATCACCTCTCCGCCGAAGTCCGACATCGAGTTCCTACAAGAGACACGACAGCATGAGACCCACAACGGAAAAAGGACTAATGAATGAAAAAAGCCATAAGTTGTAATAACAGTAAAAATGGTCCTGACCTCTTCTCGATGATCTCCAGCGTGAGGTGAAGCAGCTCTCTCTTGCTCTTTTCTCTCCGTTTGATCATCTCCAAAATGGTGACCGCTCGGCTCAGGTCCCGGCGCAGTTTCAGCATCTTCTCATACGACGCCTCATCGTTCTTACGGTTCTGCAGAAACACACAGCACGTGTTAGAGGCTGCACAGGGAAGGGTTTGTCCCACAGCAAGGGCCCGTTTCTGTCCTGGTTCTACAATAACCCGATTTAAAACAGCAGCAGATGACTTTGTAGTGGATTAGTCCCGTGTAATGTAACAGCACTGAGTCCAGGACAAAATGAGACTGAGGAAAAAAATAAAATCGCAGAATGACATTGAGACCACATTATTTCAGAAAGCAGAATAAGCTAGTGTCCTGGTTTTGAGAAACCTGACAAACTCTCACACTGTAAAAGCAGTCTCCTGGTTTCTGAAGCTGCCGGTGAACTGAGCATGTACGAGTTTAGTTGAGTGTCACAAAAACATGGAGCAAGCAGCTTCTCCCACACAGACCGTTATTAGCCGAGACATATATGACTAAGACTGTGCAGTTTGTCCAACACTTGGACACTTGTGTTTAACAGACATTTTTGTGCCTCAGACTTTTAACGGCGGCAGTAGCTCAGTGGGTAGAGCGGCCGTCCTTCGACTGGCGAGTGGAATGGTTCTATCCCTGCTCGAAACCTCCCAAAACATCATAACATCCTGCTCTCCTCCACATAATGCTGTTGTGTCCTTGGGCAAGACACACAACCTACATTGCCTCCAGTGATGTTCTGTAACACTGGTAAATAGCTTAATGCATGTAAAGCGCTTTGAATGCCTACTGCAGTAGGTGGAAAAGTGCTATATAAAAAGATTATTATAATAATTAATAATAATAATAATCAGCAGCCTACAGTTGCTAAAGGATGCTGTATTCTTGACAGTGCTCTAAACCTTGTTTTGCACCAACACAACATTCCATTCAAAAGGTCAGGACATGTTTTTCTACGCATGTTTTGTTCATTTGTTGGAAATGTGGACACTTGGGAGACAAATAATGTAACCTTAACTTTATTTAACAGCGTTAGGGTTGTTTTTGTTTCTCCCATTCAGTGAAGCCAGGACACTTTGTTTTAGAACAGTTTCTTTAAAAGGCACGGATACAATAACACCGATCGGCAAATGCTACAATAAAAATGAAATACAAACAGCATCTTTCAAATAAACAAGTCCTTTTCTTGGTGTCACTGCTCCATTCAATTTAGAAAAATCTTTGTGAATGAAGAGTTCTGTTTAAGAAGCTGATTTGTAAATGTGTCTTTTTGGGATTGATTTATTGTTGTTAGTGTGGCATTTAAAAACCGTGGTTATGACCCCATGCCGTCTGCGTTTTCACATTTAGGACAAAATAACTCTGATCACCGTCTTTGCTGTAATTTCTAGAGACGTCAGTCAAATATCACGATTGTGAAAGACTAGATATGAAGTACACCTGACCGCTCACCTTCCTTGTCTGCATCTTCTCGGTGCGCCGCCTGAAGGCCACGTAGGGGTCGTTGGTGCTGGAGCCGTCCCGTTTCTCAGTTTTGACGCTGGGGATCAGAGAGTTGCACTTGCTGTTTTTCCTTTTGCGGCTCCAGTAGTCAAACACCTCCTTGATCAGCTCGTCGTCCTCCTTCAGCAGCAGCTTAGCCTCGGGAAGGCTCACAGACTGAACACAGAACAGGGCAGATGTGAGACAGAGAGGACTCATTGTAGATTTATAACTTCCTGGGCATGACTTGGAAAGTTTTTGTTTTTTCCAGGATTTGTGTGAACCCTAATAACATTCTTGTGCTAACCTGCTGGCCACTGCCTTTCTCCAGTCGGTCGATCATCTCCTCGAACTGAAGCAGACTGATCTCCATCTTCTTCTTGAGCTTCAGGACAAACGCCTCGTCGTCTGAGTCCAGGTCGTAGTCGGGCTGCTCTGTGTCCAGACTGAAAGCTGTGGGACAGAACAAACATCAACGCACTTTAAACAGATTTGACAACTGCTGCATAGACTTCAATGTTCAGTCAATGGATTAACACAACTCAAGACTTGTTTAAAGAACTGCTTGTGAGTCAGAGCAGCCAGGTCTGTGCAGTACGTGCAGAGATTTGAGCTTTTATTCAGAGACACCCACCAACATGGCTTCAATTTATCCACAGCTTTATTTTATTTTCAAAGTGAAGAGTCCTTACATTTAAATCTACACTGGTTATGATTCCATGCAGCAAACCTTTGAGGATATACTAAACTGAACTGTGTCATGCTCAAGGACACAGTTCAGTTTGGGATCAGGAATTGTGCTATACTCAGTCTCATTGACAATACTACAATTTTCTCAAGATTAAGTTGGAAAAGATGAAACTCATGTAGTATTGGCTACAACTATTGCCAACATATCGCTACTTTCTCTGGAAAATAACAGCTAAACAGGTTCACTCAAATGGCATCGGGAGAAGCCGGGTCCTGTCGCTCATAACTCTCCTGCAACAGAGCTCGGTGAGGCCTTCACAGAGCAGCCAGAACAGACATGAGCACAGTTCAATGCAGCAAACTCTTAAATGTAACATGTCTGAAGTTTCTCAGTCATCCAGGTCATCTTGAAGAAAAGGCTAAAGCAAAAGCATCAGGACTCAGTTTTCAAGGCAAAGACGTTTTGTCACTAATTCCAAGAGCTTTATCTTGAGGGAGATCTAGAGGGAGGGGCTTGACCTGAAACTAAACCCGATTGGACCAGGATGTTCTGGTCTCAGCCGTTGGCCCTGAAAGGACAGTACGACTCTTGATACGAGAGTCGTTAAGGCTCAGGAGAGTTGTTAGTGACACTGTTCCATTTAAGTGTTGTTCTAGGTTTAAGAACACCGTAATAAATACAAGGCAACATGAATCTAAGGCCACCTCCTCTGTTCAAAAAGTGTTTTTCCATTTTAACAAACAGCAGATAATGTAGCTTAGCCATTTGATGAAGAATCACAAAAATATGGATAAAGTTGGCATAAGAGAGGAAAATCCACACAAGCAGAGCTGTAGTAGTGCCGCTGAAGCTTCCAACGTAAATTGACGCTTTAAAGCAATGCTCGTATGACGCTTTTGGTGTAAATTGGGGAAAAGACTGCACAGTGGTTATTTGTGAGGACAGGACTCTCCAAGTAGAAGTTTATAGGAAGCCAACACACAGACATTAATATTTGTGTTTGATTCCCACCAGCCTCTGCAGCACAAGCTGGAGTCATCAGGACTCTTCAGCTCAGAGCACAAGGTGCCCACAACCTCAGAAGGTAAACGGAAAGAAGAACAACACATCCTTAAAGCCCTGAGAGACTGGATACCACAAATGGACTTTCAACAAAACCAAGAGGACACAGACACCAGAGACACCAAAAGGGAAGGGTGTAGGACCATGTGTGAGTGAAGCTGCAGTGGTTTGTGAAGGAGGCTGTACTCACGCTGTATGTGAATGAGTTGCTTTGGCATCTTGAACTCCCCGGGGTAGAGAGAGTCGTAGTACACGATGTTGCTCTCGGCCTCGGGGACCGGGATGACCATGTTGTCCCTCTTCTCACCGTAAACCTGCTGCGCCGAGATGGCCCGCTGGAGATGGTGCTCCTAAACACAAGAGAAAAAACATTTTTTACAAAAAAATTTTTAAAAAAGTTGACAGGTTTAGTTGAATACATCGACTTGGTATAACTTTTCAGTAAATACAAAACAGAACCCATGTATGCTCAGAGCCAGATAAACCAAGTGTTAACACGGCTCAGACATTCTGGTAGAAAACCACTCTTGAAGTCTGTTCTATTCAAGAATCTGCAGAGTTCTCTCAAAATAAGTTATCTAAGCTGCATATATTCAAATTTTATCAATGAATATTTTTCAGCTCAGTAAGTCCCATAATACCAACATTCATTAAAGTCTCTCTCACACACGTCTCTGAATAAGGGTCTCCTGACATCCCCTGGACCTTCTCCTGAAAACCCTGTTCATACAGCAGCACAGCATGACTACAGGAGACGCTCATACTAGGGCTGTTATATCGGTTCCATTTTACAGACTTTGTCAAAATCATCCAAATTTTCCCAAACAAAGCTTTAAATCAAACGGTGGTGCATACCAATGAAAAGGTTTCCGTTTAATTCAGACTGTCATTTCTTTTTACTACAAACATGTCTGGCAAAGGCATGACAGCACAATAACTCAAAACCATGAGACTGGGAGCTTTTAAGATTTAAAGGAAATATTTGCACATAGTAATCAGAATTTCTTTAAATACTTGC
Organism: Neodontobutis hainanensis; assembly: GCA_024349245.1. Classification (NCBI taxonomy): domain Eukaryota; kingdom Metazoa; phylum Chordata; class Actinopteri; order Gobiiformes; family Odontobutidae; genus Neodontobutis; species Neodontobutis hainanensis. Next base: position 201,216 of record JALDNG010000203.1, read on the forward strand.
AAAACGAGAGAATTACAATAGAGAAAAAAAAAGGGAGAAGCTTAACCAAACTCATTTGTGAAAATATTGTATGGCACATAGAAAACATCAAGGATGATGTCAAAGTCGTATCTTAAATAAATACAGTGTTCTTATACAACTATGATAAAGAGAAATCACAGATGGAATTAGCGATTGCATATACAGAGGACTAAGGGAATAAAAAAATAACCTCATCCTCCGCAGCAGTTTAAGCAGAGACGCACAGACACTTCCTCCAGCTCTTCTGGGGGCTACCAAGGTGTTTCCAGGCCAGCCGAGAGACAGTCCCTCCAGTGTGTCCTAGGGCTTTCCCGACGCCTTCTCCCAGTTCAACAGGTTCAGGAGGCAAACGGATCAGAAGACCGAGGCACCTCAGCTGCTCCTCTCAATGTGGAGGAGCAGCAGCTCTACTCTGAGCTCCTCACTTTGTCTCTAAAGGGAGGGCCCAGCTACCCTGAGGTGAAAACTCATTTTGGTCGCCTGTGTCCCAGATCTTGTCATTTTGGTCATGAACCCCTCAACAAATGTGAAAAGACATTTATTTTTGTATAGCCCAATATCACAACCGCCGCCTCAATGGCCTTAAAACACTGCACTAGACAACATCCTTAGACCCTCCATCAGACGAAAGGAGAAGAAAGAATAAAAAATAAAAGGACACCTCAGGAAGACCCACTATAGAAGGGATCCACTCCCAGGACAGACAGGCCATGCATGAACGTGTCCAGGACAGTTAAAAACAACTTACAAATACACAAAACATCCCTGTGATATGTTCCATTCTAATTTCACTGAAGTGGTCCGGAACGAACACTAATATATGGTCAAGATATTACTTGCAGCTGACAGGAAGAACATGACTCAAGCCTGAGTCATTAAAGTCACGGGGTGGACATGGTAAAATAAATATTTGTAATGGAAAAGATGACCTTTTTGAGGTCGAAATATGCAGAGTTTAAAAAAAAAAAGTGGGACAAATTGATTACCTACTGAATTTTTATTTCCATTTAATGTCATTTTAAATTACATACCAATTTTTAGAAAATACTATAAAGGGCAAAAAAAAAAAAAAAAAAAAAAGTTTGCACAGTGGAGTGTAAAGGACACACCGCTGCACAGAGGTTTCAGCGCTCCACTGTCCTCTCACAGCTCTGGTCAGATGACATCCATTTACAACAGCAGTACAACAGCAGTGATGACAGCAAGCGCTCGTCATCAACAATCAGCATCAGAGCTTAGAGACCAGTCTGGACATGATCTACTGAGGACAATCTTTACCAGAAAAACAAGTCTGAATATCCGAGTATAAAGCCACAAACTCATTTAACTTTTCTCACCAATTCTAAATGAATGAACTCTTTGAACACACTCAACTTCTTAAAAAACAAAAACAGTGTTATCCAAGAGCCCCAGCGAGACCTGAGCCTGCTGCCTCCAGCCCAGCATCACCCGGAGGTAATGTCCTGGAGGAACAGAGAGGGCTGTGGAGCAGTGCAGAGGTCAGGTCCTGAGCCACAAGCAGAGAGAGTAAACAGAGCAGCGTGATCTGGCCTGTTCTCACAAAGAAACCAGGAACTCTATGATCAAGGAGAACAAACACCTGAGGGAACAGTTTGGGCCACAAAGTCTTTTAGCAGATGCTAAAGTCATGTCTGTCACGTCAGTGTGAGTGCACTTCAAGACTCCTACTGTAGAGACTTGTAGGAATTCAGTCTTTATTAATCACTGTGGTCAAACAAACAGTGGCTGTTTGTTATCAATATTAAATGTGTTACTAAACGCTGCTGCTTCCCATTTACTTTAATTTAAAGAATGTCTGATCAGAACTGATGAGCTGAGAAGCACACGTCTGTCTACATTAACCACATTCAGAAAATCTGTTTACTTTTCAACTAGGGATGCACTTTGTCTTTTTCTTTAACCAATAGTAATCAATCATTAACCACCAGCAGGACGTCAGCTGATGTTAATGTTATTAAAATGAATGCGCATGAATAGTTTTTAAACATCAAATTGTAAAATGCAAGCTGCAAACTGTGGTCACACTGTATTTTTATTTAAAGCGCTAGACTGGCTTCTGTTCTTTAAATGCATCAGTGAAGCTTCAAAAGGCCCTTCAACCACACTTTAATTCACTTTATCAGCTGCACTGGAGCCTAAATTAAACTCTAAAACCAGCTCTGATGTGTAAAACACACCACTCTGCACAAACACAAGCAGGTCACACTCGACAGGATGATCCCAGACTCCAGCTCTGATTAAACCCATCCCTGCATCAGGGTCTGTTCATCGCCTCCAAAACAATCTGAAGAACAGAATCAACAGTATTCCTTAAAAAAAAAAAAAAAGGACACAAACTAAAGCCTTGTTTTACTGTCAATAAGCTGTTGCTTGATTCAATGTTTACCTGAAACATTTTGATTATGCCTTTATTCAATAAATGGTACTGCCTCCTCTTACTCGTCTCCTGCTCCAGAGGCAGATCTGCCGCGTTTCAAAACGATTTGACATTTTGTTGCTGCCTTTAAGTTTATCGGCTACACATTTGAATAAACTTGGATACATAAACCGTCCAGGAGGATAAATATTAGCTTGTGGAACAGAACCCCATATTTATCCGGAGCCCTTTCACACAGTCTTTCTGGTCTCACTCTGGGTCATTTTGTTCAGAAATAGCTCAGTAAAATGCCCACATCCATCACCGTCCCAGACACACAACCTGAGGGCAGGCTCTGTCGGCGCTGTGTGAGGACAAACACCACTGTACCAAGATGATTTTAACACCGGTTGGAGGGGGATTCAACAGGAAAAGACTTTATCTTGGAGAGGTTTCTAAAGGAGGAATGGATTTGGAGCATACTTTCATAAAACACACACCTACAAAGTCTCTATTCCATTTACAGGAGACACAAGACGTGGACATGGCAGCAGTGTTTCCCACAGGGTCTTTGGAGACGTGTTGATGTAGAAAGAGAGAACTTGCCTTGTGCTCACATCAAACGTGTGACGTGCAGTGTTCAAAACTCAGGTTGATGCAAAAGACTCAAAAATATGAGCGTTGTGTGAATTACTTTTGAAAACTCCAATTTCTGAATAACAAATATATTTTTGGCATGTGGAGTTTATGGCACGCCATGGACTCGTCAATGTGTGGGAAACACGACTCCACAGTGACGTCTTTACAAAGTGATTGCAGCTTTAGAGTCACTCGGACTCATGAGCTTGAAATCAAAACCTGCAGCAGAAAAGTACCATGTCCTGTTAGTTTTACTGCAGAGGCAAGAGAAAGGAAATCTAAATATATCAGCAACTATTCACAGAATAAAAACTAATTAAAAGTTGCCCTAGCTAAAAAAAGATCTGGTTTATACATCTGCAAATAGGTAGTCATTTAAACACACAGCCCTGTTCCAAGTGTAATAATTCACATTTGCATTTCCCATCCATATTTAGTCTTTTAGGTTTGTTAAAAACACCTGAAAGCATTTGCACGACACAAAACAAACTCGTCCAACACATCTTCTATATTAACATTGTGTGACATTTATATAAATCTTTTTTTTTTTTTAAATGTTTTTTGCTAATGGCGGCAGGTACAAAATAAATTTCACGCCGTTAGTAGTTGGGTACGGAGCCCCTCTGGTCTCACTATGTCAAAAAAAAAAAAAAAAATGTAACTAAGTCGTGGCCATGAGATACGCTAAGTCGTGGCCACGAGATAAGTAAATATGAATAAATATAAAAGGAGAATGCACAATGGAGCAGCTTTTCTCCCAAAAGCATGCACGCTAACTCTGCCGCCCATAAGGCTCATACATACAGCCAGATGGAGGTACTGTGACCTAAGATTAGAACGCCCTCTGCTGACGTTTTATCGTAGGCTACACAGACATGCTTTTCCAAAATGTCAAACACTTCAATAATTAATAAACCAGTCTGCACACTACTATAGACTATCTTAAAATCATAATCAGAAATACTTTATTGATATCGATAACCCAGGGGACAATTGTGTCACAGTTGATGTGCACATCAAGACATTTAAAGAAATATAAATAATAATATAAGTTGGTAAATAAACAAGTAGCCTATACACATGTAAAAAGTATAAATATATGCTATAAAATATAAATAAGAGTTATAAAGGACCATGGATATGCAGCCTACAAGATTTACATTACTGTATTAACAGAATCTTAAAGAAAATTTAAAATGACAACGTCTAGAACGACCTCTGGTAATATAAAATAGTCAGACTCCCTACTGCAGGAGATGCGAGTGCAACCCACTCTCACTTTGATGCAGAGAATGTTGATAAGCTTATGTTTTCACAGAAAAACCTCAATACACAAGAATAGATCATTTTATAGACTACTTTAAAGCACACTGCATTATATTCAAATGTTTACTTCAAATGTTATTCACATTTCGGCACTTTGCGTTATATGCTTCGTTAGAATTTTTTTTTTTTTGAAAAATTAAACCAGTTTCTTTAAAATCCACCCACAAAGACTACACCTAGTCTAAATGATCAATTAAATGTAATGATAGCACCATAAATTGTACTGTACTAAACCAAAAACTGAGAAAAAAAAAACGCCCACCCACCGGTCGATGGACAGCCGCTCTACCCACTGAGCTACTGCCGCCCTTACGCATTAAACTGTGAACTGGCTGCACATTTCTACTGCTGATGCTGCCCAAGCCATTATTTTAACTCCAATCAAGCCTCAGAGTGTCAAACGCTAAAATACTAGCATGGCATAAGTTAGCCTGGGACCCTGTTGCTTCCATTAAATTTAAAGGGCGCGGTTTACAGGCACAACGTTAATCACAGTGGACGCGACGTGAAAAAAAGGCGACACTACAAAGTTTGTAAAACAAGACCCACTAGTGTTGCTAGCTAACATGGCCAGCAGTAGAGTGGACACTTGAACGGTTTCATCGTTTTTATACTTTGCTGGATTATTGAAAACCGAGGCAAGAGAAAAAAATAAACGGCCTCTTAGTAGCACACCCTGCTGCAGACAAACGGCTTGTGAATGGTCCAGCCGCAAAAATTTCCAAGAAAAGGGATTTGCTGTGAGTAAGGGACCAGGCCGTCTTCTTGGGGGAAAAAAAACCAAAACAAACAAAAAAATACATGAAAAGGAAAACAATCTGGTATACCAGGCTTCCAAAATACAGCAGCCATAAGAAAGTCTAAACTCAATGTACAGCAACTTCAGAGGGTCAAAACTCAAATGCCCAATGTGTTTACTAAAGGGCATACTGTCAATGTTTCGTTTCAAATAAAATCTGGACTCAAGTTAACAAAACGAGGCAGCTTAAGAAGAAAGCTTTGACATGGCCTCAAAATGACAAAAACAAAGACACAGCGACAAAGGAGCTGAACCTGAAGAATTCAAAAACACATTGATTAAAAATACACTAAGGCTCAGTTCTATAATCCACCAACAGTACTTTAGATCTAAAATGTCATGTAGGAGTTAGTAAAGGTGCACGCCATACACACACTATACAGATTTATACACACATATTTATACATTTATACTACACAGATTTTTTTTGCATTACCCTTCGAGTAAAAATAAAGCAGTTTAGGTTTGATCCGCCCGTCTACATAGACCAGGTCTAATATAATTTCCACTGCACAAAGCCTTAAAAAAAAAAAAAAAAAAAAAAAGTTAAAAACCTCAGAACTCATAAAATACACAGCTGCAAAGACACTATCCTGCTCCTGTTGATCAGTGTCCTGACACTTCTCTAAACTAAAGAACAACTGCGGTAATAAGACTCCTTCTCTGAGGATTATAAGTGTCTTAAAAGCAGCATTAGCCACGACCAAAGATGTACACTTGTCTTTTTTTGCAAGTCTATGTCTTTGGCCACAAGTCCAGGTCAAGTCTCTGTGGAAATGTAGCTTAATTTAAGAACCTGAAGCATACTACAGCTGTCTTATGAATAAACCTATTCTATATGAATGTATCGGTTTGAAAAAAGTAAGCTATAAAGAGTATAGTTTGTTTCAAAATAGAAACATTTAGTATTCTTAACAGCATTTTGTAAATGTATACTTTAAAACTCGAACACTTTAATCAAATTGATCTTGCCACTGTTTTGAAACAGGTCTGTAATCTCACCAATTCAAAGTAAGTCTTTGCCCTAAACCTTCAAGAATATGTTCAACAGGATGGTGCTTCTCTTTAGTAGTGTGAGGTTCACCGGGCGGATGTGGAAAAAAGTAAGTACTACTAAACTGTGCTTTAACCGGGCACAGTGGTAGAGCACTGGTGACTAGAAGTTTAATGTAAGTAGCTTTGGATAAAAGCATCTGCTACATGTTAACGGTAAAGTTCATAAAGAAGATGAATATAAATAGTGTAGCTTGTGTTATAACAGCAGCATACTAATGAAAGCTCTGTCCCTCTGCTGCACTGAACAGTCCCCCCCTCCTTCTTCACATATTCATTGAACCTGTAGATAAAATGTCATATCTTGGTCAGCTGAATCTACAAAACAATAACTTAACCTTTCTATTTTACATGCTTGTAATTCAATGGTTTCTTTATAGTAAACGACAGATGTAAAAAAAATAAAATTTAGATGGCAAAGCAACAGAAGAATAAAAAGCACACTATACGGCCAAAACTGATATAAAATCTGTAGCACATTAGCTCATGCAGTGTTTAACTTACCGTCATCATTGACCATGAGTCTAAGGCGAGTCCAAGTCAAGTCCCGAGTCTTTGGACCAAAAGTCTGAGTCAAATCGCAGGTCTCTGGAGCAACTTAAGTGTGACTCGAACGTTCAAAGTTAAAAACTCAAGTTAATTGGATTTATTGCCAAGCTCTAGCTCCATCATTACTGAAATATCTGCCCATTCTCAACATACAGAATAAAAAAATTCAATAAATCAAGCAAGTATTTGCCCCTAATGTTTAAAAGCCTGCCGGTAATCTAGTCTTTAAAATTTAGATAATTCCGACACACAATTATATTGCACATGCTTCTTTATGACACTACATTTAGCCAATAGTCAAGATGCTCTTTGTTGAAACAGAACATTAACAGCAGTCGAAAAACAAGTGTGAGCATTGAATTAGTTTGAGCGTATAACAAAACAAAATGCAAACCTCAGTCTGAGTTACCGTCACATCACTGTACCAAATATGAATCATTTTAGACTCTCACAGAAAGAGAAAGCCAACAACCAAAACCTGCCCAGAAGAAAGTGTCTCCTAATCTACAACAGTGAATGCTCAAACAGTTATTTTTAAGCAATTGTGAGTAGGGCTGTACATCATATAAAAAGGGCACTGCAAACAATACACAGCATGCACTTCCATTTACTACTAAAGAAATTACTGCATTAGTATACATTAGAAGACACAGAGGGTTAATGTAAAGGCACACCAAGACAGTGCTGTGGAGTTTCTGCTCATCCCAGTGTCTCCTAAACTCACAGCAGAGCATCCCAGCTGCTGAGCGCTCCTGGCATGTGGCAGACCATGGCCTAGCTCTTATGATAATAACTGTTACATAACGGCGCTCTCCAGTCGAGCAGAGCAGACTCTCCCCGTCGTGCTGCTTCTGCCAGCCTGCTTTAGCCCCGCTGTGCCATCTGACACACTGAACCTCTGACACCGAGCCTGAAACTGAAAACAACCACCGCTGCAGAGATCCCAGACTGAACCCAACTCATATCCAGATATTGTTTATAAGTAACGAAAGATTTAAAAAAAAAAAAAAAAACTGAATCCTTTCACCGACTCAACTAAATCCATGTACAATAGACAACCTAAGTTGACCACAGTGCTGCAAGCAAAAAATAAAAACAATAACTATAACTGCTATATATGTTCAAGGATATACTGTTAGTGCTCAGGCATATTTTTGTGATGATATGTCATTGTCCAGCCTTGATTACAGTTTTGCCTTTTAAATGTCACATAAAAAAGGGCTACAAACCTAACTGTAGTTAAATCAGCCACTTTATCTACCACACATTTGGTTTCCATCTATCAAACGCCACTAATGTAAACCTGCGTTAAGTAAACTCTAACGTCCCCAGAGTAGCCTGCTGTGGAAAGTTAGCATCGGCGTATACACCCTGGAAAACCTCACCAATTTAAACAATATATCCATCCGTCAGTGGCACAAGGAGGAGGTGGGCATCATTTCGCAGGGTTACACAAAACATATGAAAAAAATAAATAAAATATAAAAAAAGATAGGCCTTTGAATAAACAGGTGTAGCGGTGCGGAAGCTAACGATGCTAGGTGCTAAAAACAAGCCAAGTAGGATATGTGTACTAATGTAAGGACAAATCAATTATGGTGGTTTATAAAACATATTTAAGGGCGCCAATAGGTAATATAACAAGATAAAATGCTGAAATAAGTCTGGAATAAATGCTTGGCACATGATTTTGTTGGAAACGTGTTGCTATTGTAAATGTTAACAGCTTAATTTTTGTCAAACTGGTGCACTAATGGATTTTGCAAACGGACTTTCCACTTCAATACGTGATCAGAGAAAAATGCACTTTATTATCATCGATAACATTACAGATAAATAGAAAAACCCGGACCTCAGTGACCTCAATGCTTCATACAGCCGTGGCTAATGTGACAGCATGCAAGAAGCCTAATGTGAGCGACTGCTCAATCAAAACAAGCTTAGAAAGACTTAGATGTTCAAAGACAGTACAAAAAGGCTGGGATTTAAGTCCAATGTGACAGTTGAGCGGGATGACATTGTGTTTAATGGCATTGTTGACATTTCTGACAGTTGCAGTGATGCTAAACAGAAGGTAAAAGAACTAGCGCCCCCTGGCTGCTGTATAACGACGCCAACAGACAGACAAAACAAAATGTCGGAGCGGCTGAAGTCACATGACCCCTTTGTACTCAGAAAACCGCCTCACACACAAATACTTGCAACAAACCCTGATATTTTATCTAATAACGACACAGTGAGACACTGTCTAAAACACACGGGGCTCCGCGGCGGCCTCCAGAGCCGTTAAATGCTGAAATTCGTCGTGTGTCTTCTCAGAAAATCGGCCGCCATTTTGTGAAAGCTGGCGCAGAAAAAAAGAGGGACGCCTCTGTCATGCAGAAATAAAATAGAAACCAAAGCGTGGATTTTTGACAGTTTAAAGCATACCGATTCTTCTTCTTTCTCCATCCCCGTTGGCATCTGTGGCACTGCCCGGTTAATAGATGCATATTCGTGGAGGTCGGGTAAATCCTCACAGCGGAAGACGGGTAGTGGCTTGGAAGCGTCCAGCGCCCGCGCCCGAAACGACAGTTTACTCATTTTTCACAATTCCAGACGCGATATAAATATATCCGATCTCCTAATATTCACAACGGAGCCGAGTAGAGCTTTCATGGATGTTTCTGTGCAGTTAATCTCAGTCTAACGTTCGTAGGGTTGTAGCCGCGAAGCCGGGGGAAGGCCCGGATCTCGGTCGCTCTCTCTCGGACTGTTTTTTTCTGACGCTCCGCTCCCTAGCGTCGGTTCAGTGCGCCATGGACAACATGGCGGACATTTAAAACTCTTCTGCTGTGTTTGGCTCAGAGCGGTCCAACCCCCGTCACAGCTCTGACCAATCAAACCCGCCATTCTGAGCATGCGCCGTGAGTTGTGGGGGGAAGGGGGCTGAATTATTCAGGTAATTGACGGCCAACAGCGGAATATAAAATAAATATGAAAAATATTTACAAAGAAAAGTTTACAGGAGTCTTGAATTTCACTCATTTACATATAAAACATGCACAAAACTGTATTTCAAACTTAAATATTCAATTATTCTTAAAATGTCAAAAAGAGACAGACATTGACATTTCTAAACAAATAGGCTAGTGATTTGACTCCGCTATCAATGTCTGTAAAATTATTCAAACTTCTCAAAATACATAAGAGCAATAATGTACAATTGTTAAACATTTCCCAATTGACACTTCTGCATCTTGCTTAGTCTCTCTATGTATTATTAATTCATAGCACACAGTAGCCTACATCTGCTTGGTATATAAAAATGTATATTGTATAAAGTACATAAATCTAACCTCAATAAAAAGGCTAAAAAGTACAAAATGTATATTTTCCAACAAATACTTTATACTGTGAAACCTTTAAAACAATCAAAATGAGCCAAAATAATTCCAAATACACTATACAAACACTGAATCAATACAATCACTGAAGAAAGTGAGATAAATTAAACAAAAAACATGCCAACTGTTCAGCTCAATAACAACAACAAATATGCTTTTAAGCCCACAACTTTAATGTATCCTAAACCAAGCAAACCATCAGTTCCACACATCTTTGTACAACCATCTTATGTAAAAATTGGACAAACTGTATCACAGCCACTTTCAACTCTGCATGCTCAACCCAACAAAAAACATTTACACAAGCAACATTTAAAATCACCAAAAGAAACCCTTGACTACATCATGACATCTAAGAAGCTTCAGTCAAAATATGTTTTAGGTTAATCCTAACAGCAGCTTATGGAAACTTGATTATAACAACAATTTTAAACCTGTTCACCTGAAACCACATACACATAAAACAGACCCTCACAGGGTCATCCTTTTTCACTTTTCCATCAAATATTGAGCAAGGACCTTTTCTGGACAATTCAAGTTAGTGTTTTCCTCATTAACTGTTATTTATAAATTTATGGCAGACAATTGACTTAAAAAAACTACAGAAACCTCAGAGAGGTGATGGTTTTATAAATTTACAATTGGCTAAAATCTATAATGGCATAGTTCATTCATTTGCTTTGCACAGGGGCCATTCTTCTCTGAAACTGTTTCCAGGCCTCATCCAGACACAAACTACCTCAACACAGCCAAAGAAAATAAAAGTGCTAATGCGACTTCTCTGCCACATTGGTTAAACCTCTTACCTCTTGTTAAGTGTTGGCCTTATCCAGGGTCCACCCAAAGGAACTGGGCTCTTCTCTGCTCCAGTAAATCCATACAGGCTGAGGTGGACCTGAGCAGAACCACACGAGGCTTTCATTAAAACACTCAGGACCTAAAATCTAAAGTTTAGCAGAGGGGAGGAGCATTCAGCAGCTGGGGTAAATTGGCAAGAGTGTGGCTCTGAACAACAGCACCTGGCTCCAGCTCTAGTCCATCAGTCTGCACGTTTATAGGATTTTTATTGTGTTGTACAGGTCTTGAACAGGAAGCGGGGGATGGACCGAGCTAACGGACAAATGAGTCTATTGCTGTAATATTGAAACTGCAGTTATTGGAACATGTGACACTGAACCGAACAGTAGAACGTGAAGAACAGCTGCAGAAAGAACAGGGCTTTATTTTCACCGAAGAACTGTGACTGGTGGTGGAACTGGCATCAGGGCAGAGGATTTATAAAGTTCCTAAAATATATCCACGATTTGGACGAAGAGTGAGACTCTCCAGCTCCTGTGAGGAAGAGCTGTCCTCATGGAGTACTCCAAGGTCTCTGCAGCCGAGTTTCTGTTTTTGCAGTGACAAAGATACATTCTGTGCGATTTTTTTCTTTTTTTACCATTTCAATTATTGTATGACTTGGAAATAACCAATGGGAATCGAATGAAATAATCTGCTGCAGTGCAGTTCCCTTTGGTCGCAGCGTGGTGCACTTTAAATGCATTTATTTTATATAAAGTTTACGCAGCACCACGTCTAATAATGATTACCTCTACCAATGCAAGAGTTGTTTCCTTAGATGTGCACGGGCTAAATGTGGTATGTTATTGTTGCAGCCACAGTCATATTCTGTCCTTTTTTTAAGAATAGGTTTCCAATTGACAAAATAAAAGTCTAGAGTAACCTCTGCTCTGAGGTGCAGACATTATGTCAAATGTATAGCACCAGACTTAATAATGCTTCTCCAAGTACATTTTAAAAATAGAATTAAAATCTATCGTACTACTTCCAAGTCAAACTATGTTTCAGCTGATCTTTCAAAAAGTGTGAAACTGCACATGTAAGCGAGAGTTAAAGTGTTATCTCCCCCGATGCAGGATGAGTTTTGAACCTCAGGGTATAATGTCGCTCTGTTTTTGGCTGTCTTTTGTAAATATGGCATTGCACTGACAGGATAAATAAGTTAAAGTCTGACTGGATAAAGTTACAAAGCATCTAAAAAGATCTTTATCTGAAAGTTTCCATCTTTTCCAAGAGACTGTTTAACACGTTTTTCTTTTGTGCAAATTTACAAAAACAGAAACATTTGAATCGGGAGGTGGAGGTGCTTTGGTTTCTTCTTCCGTGTAAACAGTGAAACCAGCTTACACTGAAAACAATCACGTCAGACACAGCACGAGCCAGCAACATCTTCAGAAGAGGAAGGAGCAGAAGCAACAAAAAGAAAACCCACCCCCTCCTGGTCTGGTGTATGAACTACCTCGTTTTGGCTCAATATAGATTAACGTTTAGAGTTTTTTGGCGATAAAGTACTTCAAAAAGACAGACCAACCAAAAAGACAGACCAACAGTTACATTAATAATAGACTTTTCCAACAATCTTTTTCCTTTTCTCTTTTATCCGGAACAACCAAACTCAAACTCTAACCAAGACTAAATCAGTAACAAAACAGGACTAAACCAAGGCCTATATCTGACTCAACTGCTTCCAGTGAAGGTCAATGGCCTCTAAACAAATAAACAAATATCACAATAATGTATCGTGAGAAAAACCAACAACGATACATGCGATATATTGACTCAACACTAACCAGGACTAAACTCTTGTCTAAAACTAAACTTAAGTCTAGAACATAACTAAAGTGGGATAAAACCTGGTCTAAAAGTAGGACTAAACCAAGCCTACACCAAGAAAAAAATGAATAAAAATAAACAGGTTTAACCCGACTGAACTGAGGACTAAAACAAGACTAAACCATCACCTAATCCATGGATTTAAACAGGCCTAGACCAGGTCTAAAACCAGGTCTAAACCAGGATTTATTTATTTAAGGACAACAGTCTCTGGGTTAAGTTAACCAAAACCAGGACTAGCACCAGCACCAAATTAATCCAAACTAACTAGACTAATCCAAGGACTCAAACAAGACAAAACCAGGTCTTAATCTGCCACAAAAACCAGACTCCACCCAGATGTAAATCCAAGACTATATTGAGACCAAACACAAGGCAGGACCAGACCTATAAGTCAGCACTAGACCTCGGACTAAAACCAGGTCTAAACCAGGACTAACTCAAGACTAGACCCAAAACAGCAAACCAAAACCTGGACAAAACCCTAATTCCATGATGCAATATAAGACTATGGTTGGTAGTCACATGATAACACAAGATACCGTGCGATTTCTGACGATAATGTCACGATACATCGATACAGGCATTAATTTATAATAAATGATAATATCTGTGAAAATACAGGGAAGAGACAGGCTCAAACCCACGACTAAAGAAGAGACATAACCAGGCCTAATCCGAGGACTCAAACAAGACTAACCCCGGTCTTAATCTGCGACAAAACCTGGACTAAAGTTAACCTGGACTATTCATAGGACTAGAACCAGACTAAAACCAGTTCCAACCAGGGCTAAACCAGGATTAACCCAAAAGAATATGAAGGGAGGACTACAACCAAGCCTTAAACTAGGACTAAACCCGTTTTTGTAGCAGTAGATCCTTGTATTAAACCTTTGACCCAACATTTTTATTTAATTTTTATAAGACAACGTCTGCTTTAATGTTACAATTGTAGAAGCAGTTTAAACCAAGGTCTAATGATTAATTTCGGTAAGACTGTGTACAGAAGGAAAGTGTGAGGAACTTGTGTTTCGGTGAGAAGAGCATCCAGCTGAGCCCCAGGAATTTGATGATGGCGTGTAACAAATCATCTGATGCCACAATTCACCATTCACCGTTCACACCGGGCCCCTTTTTTAACCCAGCGATTATTTTTATTATCAACCCAAGGAAAAATAAAACACTTACCGACTCAGGTTTACAGTAGAAGAAGTAGTCCGAGATTTTAACACCGTTTGGGACATTTTTGTGCAAAGTCACAAGTGAAAAAGCTCCGACAGTAAACGACGCAGCGAGAGGCGGTCAACGTTCACCACAGCGGCCGTCTTCGAGTTACTCCGAGCGGGATTTAAAAAATATTCACCAACCGCTGTGGATCGTGGAGGCGTTAAAAGCGTAAGAAATCCGTGTTATTTCCCGTTTAACGGCGTTTATTTCCCGTTGAGGCTGAAAGTAGAAGGAGGTGGAAGCCAAAGTGCTGCTTTTGGGGGTTAACAACTTTGCTGTGAAAGACGCGCTCTGATTGGACAGCAAAGTCAGCCAATCAGAGGCGAGAGACGGGCCACGTGACAACGTGACGACGACGTGCTGCTGCTACAAACGAGAAAAGAGAATGTAAAAATATATTTTTTTGTAGTTATTAAAATAGTAAAATTAAATTTGACTAAAATACTGTTAAATACATTCACCATTTATTTATTTTCATTTAAAAAGTTTAATACAAACATAAATCCTGAATTATATATATGAAAAAATAAAAAAATAAACTTTTTTTAATAAAAGAAAATTGTTAAAGTTCAATTTTATTATTAAACTAAATATAAAAAATAGGAAGCCATTTTGTTATCTCCAAATGGATGATTGGACAAAACCTTTCCAAAAACAAGTGGTACTAAAACAGGTCTTGAGTGACTGTACAGAATTATGCATGACACGATGTTCCCGAGGGTTGAGACAAAGTCAGCACAGGGGTCGAATCTGGAGCATAGACTTGATAAAACTACATATCTATATAAAGTGCACAAAGGTAACAGGAGGAACATGTTTCAATGAATGGACATCAGCTCAACGTGAAGGTAATCTTTTATTCACATTAAAGTTAAAGAACAAACCCTGGGGTGAGTTTATTTAAATAAATAATTCACAAATGTGGCTGTGATGAAATTTAAAAAGGCACTTAAACAATAAGTTGAACCTTTTCCACCTACTCTAAGTGAAACAACCTGATTTAACATTATTTTAATTGTTATGTTTGAATTAAAAAAGGACTGCATTAGATTTGGGTCAAAACAAATGTCATATTCATAAAAAAAAAAAATGTAAATGATATAAATTAATGCAGGATTGTGTTTATTTGGCGTCACTGGCCTCTTTTCTACTCCTTTCTTTGATGTTTGTGGAAAAGAGTGATGAAAGTGAGCAGGACAAGTGGCTACTGTAAAAAAGAACCTGAGTAAAACAAAGTAGAAAAAAATGAATAATAACTTGTTTTAAAAGACAGTCGAACAGTTATTATCACACAGTTGCAGTTGATTGTTCAGACACAGTTACATTTATGGCTTTACACTTTTTCCAACAACAAGCCTCAACTAAAACTAAAGTAGATTATCTGTTTTAAAAAAGTACAACAGCGCATTAGGACCACATTTAAAGCACTTCAGGCGTTTTACTGAGATTTATTACATTTTAAACCTCTTTCTATTGACTTTTTGGAGGAGTCTTTTAGTCTGGCAGCCCTAATGAACTTTTAGAACCTTTAGACACTTCTGGCCCTCGTTACCGGCCCTCGTTACTGGACCTCGTTACCGGCCCTCGTTACCGGCCCTCGTTACTGGCCCTCGTTACCGGCCCTCGTTACCGGCCCTCGTTACCGGCCCTCGTTACCGGCCCTCGTTACTGGCCCTCGTTACTGGCCCTCGTTACCGGCCCTCGTTACCGGAACTCGTTACCGGCCCTCGTTACCGGAACTCGTTACCGGAACTCGTTATCAGCCCTCGGTCAGCTACAGTCGCCTGTTGACTGAAGCAGAAGTGTTTCCACCTGAGCTTCTAGTAGCAGAGTCTGTGTCCTACTGTTGTTTGAGCTCTTCTTCATTTGTCTGACTGCTCCTGCTGGGGCCACACTGCCCCCTGCACTTCCTTTAGAGCACTGCAGTTACAACAGGCTATTAAACCTGGTAAATACCTTACGTTTTATGGTAAATAAATGAAAGTATGAGGTAAGTCAAAGAAAAGTGGAAATATGCATTAAGACAGAATAGCTCTGAGTTCTTTTCAGTGTGGCTCTAATACGCTGTTGATTTTTATCAAACATCATTATTTGGCGTCAAACACTCACTTTACATAAAAACACTGATGGCTTTATATATATTTGTAAAAAAAGGCACTGTTAGGGTTTTATCAAAAACATTCCCTCCCAAACCCTCTAAAAACAGACTGTACAAGTTCAGATAATGCATAGACATAAAAAACACACGTCAAACAGAAACAGAAGAGCGGCAGATGACATTAAAACGGTGAAAAAAAACCTGGTTTGCTTGTCTTTACAGTGTTGTTAAAAAGAAAACAGTGAAAGTCCATTATTTTCCCTCGTACTTTGGATTCACGACGGTCGTAACGGCACTTTTGTAGATCGGGTTTTCTCCCTGAAGAAGGAAAAAGAGTGTTTAGATTTCAGGATGGAGACTGAAGGCTTTAGGAGGTTTTCGGACACGCTTGTGGCGTTAAACAACAAAACAAGACTGGGACTCATCTTCAGTAAAAGAAAATGACCCTGTTCAAACTACAGCTGCTTTAGAGGGTCAGAACCCAAACTACAGCAGCTTTAGAGGATAAGAACCCAAACTACAGCAGCTTTAGAGGATAAGAACCCAAACTACAGTAGCTTTAGAGGATAAGAACCCAAACTACAGTAGCTTTAGAGGATAAGAACCCAAACTACAGTAGCTTTAGAGGGTCAGAACCCAAACTACAGCAGCTTTAGAGGGTCAGAACCCAAACTACAGCAGCTTTAGAGGGTCAGAACTCAAACTACAGCAGCTTTAGAGGGTCAGAACCCAAACTACAGCAGCTTTAGAGGGTCAGAACCCAAACTACAGCAGCTTTAGAGGGTCATAACTCAAACTACAGTAGCTTTAGAGGGTCAAAACTCAAACTACAGCAGCTTTAGAGGGTCAGAACTCAAACTACAGCAGCTTTAGAGGGTCAGAACTCAAACTACAGCAGCTTTAGAGGGTCAGAACTCAAACTACAGCAGCTTTAGAGGGTCAGAACTCAAACTACAGCAGCTTTAGAGGGTCAGAACTCAAACTACAGTGGTTTTAGAGGGTCAGAACTCAAACTACAGCAGCTTTAGAGGGTCAGAACTCAAACTACAGTGGTTTTAGAGGGTCAGAACTCAAACTACAGAGGCTTTAGAGGGTCAGAACTCAAACTACAGCAGCTTTAGAGAAAAGGAAAAAAGGAAAAGGTACTGTTGATGATAAAAGGAGAGACTCACAGTGTCCCACTTGGCGTTCATCTTCTCCTTCTCAAACTTGGCGAACTCGCGGCGGTCGTGGATGATCATGAGCAGTTTCCAGATGAGCAGCAGAGCCAGACCGATGAGGACGATCCCCGCCACGACTCCCAGAACGATCGGGATGATGTCGGGGCCGGGAGGGCACTCTGGAAACAGAACACGTGAGGGAAAAATGAGTTATTCCGGCACAAGGACAGAAACAGTCGGGAAACAACACGGCATTAGAAACTTTAATAGACCTTGATAAACACAGCTTTAACTTCTCAAAAGACAACTCCAGAGGAAAGCCGTGACGTTTAATTCAGAATAAACCAGAAAGTACCTGAAAATGTGACGTGCTCTGGAGTATGAAACTAAAAGAATGATATAACAGGTAAATGATTTTTCAAAAGCTTTAGGAGTGGTTATTACTGCAGCCTTTACACATAATGAATAACCTCTTATAACATGCCTGAAAAGGGAAATGTGACACTATAACTACATGACAACAATGTCCTTTTCTACTCCATTATGAGAGCTTATTGATCAGGTTAAATCGTTCATAACCGTTTTGTTATCGGATACTTAAGGGTCTGTTCCAGCTGCTGTAAGACTTGTGTTCAGGACTAAAGTGTCGGGTGAGTCTGGGTCTAAAACCGAATTAAGAAACACACAAATAAAGTGAATTGGCAATTGTCTATTTACAATAAAACGTACATCAGTAAAACCTTCATTATTATTATTCATGTCTGGAGCAAAAGAAGCTGGTTTACTTTGTGAAACTCAGATAAAGACTGACCGAGATTATCGACTACGTAGACCTCCTTGGTGCTGTTCTTGACGGAGTAGGTGAAATAGAACCAGCAGTCGTTCTCGTCCCGCTCTTTGCAGTGGGACAGAGGGAAGGGCGTGTCCGTGGGCTGGGGCAGGTCACTGCGGTCTTTCACTTTCAGAAGCTGGAAGTAGTTACAGTCGCGCTCGCACACGTCCTTCTTCTCTCCGGTCTGGAAGGTTCTGCACTGGACACAGTCTCTGCAGGAAAAGAGTCCCGGTTTAGACCTGGTTCAGTCCTGGTTCAGACCTGGTTTAGATCCGGTTTAGACTCGGTTTAGTCCTGGTTCAGGCCCGGTTTAGTCCTGGTTAGGTCCTGGTTCGGTCCTGGTTCAGACCTGGTTTAGTCCTGGTTAGGTCCTGGTTCAGGCCCAGTTCAGACTCGGTTCAGTCCTGGTTCAGACCTGTGTCATACCTGTGTCAGTCCTGGTTCAGTCCTGGTTTAGACCTGGTTAGGTCCTGGTTCAGGCCCAGTTCAGACTCGGTTCAGTCCTGGTTCAGACCTGGTTTAGACCTGGTTAGGTCCTGGTTCAGGCCCAGTTTAGACTCGGTTCAGTCCTGGTTCAGACCTGTGTCAGTCCTGGTTCAGTCCTGGTTCAGTCCTGGTTCAGACCTGGTTCAGACCTGGTTTAGACCTGGTTTAGACCTGGTTTAAAACTGGTTTAGACCTGGTTAGGTCCTGGTTAGGTCCTGGTTCAGGCCCAGTTCAGACTCGGTTCAGTCCTGGTTCAGACCTGGTTTAGACCTGGTTAGGTCCTGGTTCAGGCCCAGTTTAGACTCGGTTCAGTCCTGGTTCAGACCTGTGTCATACCTGTGTCAGTCCTGGTTCAGACCTGGTTTAGACCTGGTTCAGGCCCGGTTCAGGCCCGGTTCAGTCCTGTGTCAGTCCTGGTTCAGACCTGGTTCAGACCTGTGTCAGTCCTGGTTCAGTCCTGGTTCAGTCCTGGTTCAGACCTGGTTTAGACCTGGTTCAGTCCTGGTTCAGACCTGGTTTAGACCTGGTTCAGTCCTGGTTCAGTCCTGGTTCAGTCCTGGTTCAGGCCCGGTTCAGGCCCGGTTCAGGCCCGGTTCAGGCCCGGTTTAGTCCTGTGTGTAAACCAGTGTTTGAGTCTTCACTGATGATGTTTAAGCTGCTCTAGGAGCTGCTAATCAAAAACTGGACTGGAACTGTGTGTGTGCTGTGGTCTCACTTGTGCTCGGGGCAGGCCCCGGGGCAGGTGGGACACGTCTCACAGGTGGTCCCCTGGAACTTGGGGTCGGTGCACTGACAGGTGCCACACACACAGGTTCCTCGTCCGTTACAGATCTGACCGTTTTGGGCCAAACACTTGGTCTGGTCCAGGGAGCAGTCGCAGGCGCTGCCCGTGTAGTTGGCGTCACAGATGCACTTCCTGCACTCACAGCGGCCGTGTCCTGTTTAATCAGAGACAAAGCAGGGTTTACTGCAGAACCTGTTGTGGTGGGATATTCCTGAGTGTTACCTCCACAGAGCTTGTTGTTGGAGCGGTCACAGTTGAAGTTGTCACACTCGCAGTAGGTGCCGCTGTAGACCTCGGTGGGGTTCTCCCTCTTCTTACACTCGCAGGTGCCGCAGACGCAGTCCCCGTTGTTGCTGC
The DNA here is from genome assembly GCA_024349245.1 of Neodontobutis hainanensis. Lineage (NCBI taxonomy): Eukaryota > Metazoa > Chordata > Actinopteri > Gobiiformes > Odontobutidae > Neodontobutis > Neodontobutis hainanensis. The sequence goes on from JALDNG010000203.1 coordinate 220,983, forward strand.
AGATGTCGGTGCCGTTGTCTTTTCGACAGTTGGCGTCCAGGTCTTCGGCACGAACCTCGTCTTTGCTGCACTCACAGAGTCGTCCGATACGGCCCTCGTTACATCTGCAACAGCAGGTTTAGACGTTAATGAGGAAGTCCTTCTGAGAAGAACACACCTGAGCTAAAGGCATATCTGATCTGAGGACGAACTTGCAGGCGCCGCACTCAAAGGTCCCGTTTCCGTCGTGGCACTTCTTGCTCTTAGGCTCGCCCCGAGTGGAGCACTGACACTCACAGATGAAGTTCAGCACCACCTCCACCACTTCGTTAAAGCCCAGGGCTTTGATTGTGATCACCTCAGGTTTATCGTGACACTTCTGCGCCTTGATGGAAATCTTGAAGGAGACCTGAAAAAAGAAGGAAACCTTTAGGAAACAGAAGAGAATAACTCAGTAAGGTTTGTGTAACTGGTGTACCTCGTCTCCGATAGAGATGTCGGAGCACTTCCTGCCGTTCTCTCCAGTTCCTTCGACTCCGTTTTTACAGATGGACGTGTACGAGATGGAGACTCCTTCTGGAAGTCTGCCGTTCTCCAGGATGACCTCAGACGACAGCGACTGAAGAATAGAGACAGACATTCAGCTGATGTTCAGTTGAGTCTCGAGGTCAGTTCTTATTATTAAACAGGTCAGGACTCACGTTGTAGGCGTTGATGATCAGTTTGATGACGTTGCTGGAGTTGGAGGAAAGAGTACCGACGGCTGACTTTGGAATAAGATTCTTCAGCTCCTGCCGGAAAATCACAAACACAAGACAGAGCACGTTTAAATACAGCACGTGAACAACGATCAAATCCATTAATTCAACAGAAAAGAAACACGAGGGGTCACCAGGCAAACTTACAGACCAACACAGCTGCTGGTACAGTTTATATTTTTGTGGTTGAGTTTAATTTAAATAAATGTTTAAATAAGCCTCAAATATATTCTATGGCTTCATGAATAAAAACTGATTTGATATTAATATTAGACACCGAGTTTAATAAATAAGGAGCAGATGAAGTAGCTTTGATAAACATTTCTAGAGATGATTCAAAACGAAGGCAAATTCTAATTTGGAATGACATTAATAAATGACATTGTGGTATGTTGTAGGGCTGTGTTATATTTCCTTTGTCAGTAAATAAAACAGGCTGCAGCTGACCTTGTAAACGGGCTGGAAGTCGTCAGTGACGGCGAAGATGGTCTGAATGTTGTGGTCACTCAGTTTCTGAACCAAATGAGCGATGGACGGATAATCCTGTGGAAACAAAATTAGAGTCACTCTGTAGACGCTGCCATCATGGAAACTTAATTAAAGCCAACAGCTAACACCTCAGGAAACTGGCTGAGCTAAAGTCAGACTAAACACTCTGATCCAGTGTTAAAGCAACACTTATGCATCTGTAGACGACGACGTGAGTTGAAAGAGTTGAAAAAGGAAATGGCTCCATCTACTGTGGCTTATGATGCATTCACGTGCTTCTTAAAAGAGTTTGGAGTTGCAGAGGAGCTGTGTTTTGAACTGAGAAAATCTGAAGTTACCTCTTCAATAAAAAAGCTGTATTCATTTTTTAAACATTGTCACAAAGAAGTTAAGCTTTAGGTTAGCTCTCTTCTATTTTTAACAAAGGCTGAGTGCTGTATGATATCAGTCCCATGCTAAATGAGTGTAACATGAATGCATCTTGAGAACTGGTGTCTACGTACGTAGTAGTGGCTCATGGTGTACATGTTGTTCTCCAGATGACACTTCCCGTCGTTGGGCAGGACAATCCCGCCCAGTTTCCCGTCTCCGGCGAAGTGGAAGCCTGCGTCTGTGGAGAACACCAGCAGACGGGTCACGTTCCTCCAGCCGATCTGCTCCTGTCAGAACACACAGCAGCGTTGTAATTGTTCCTGTTGGACCATCTGAGCGTGTGTGTTCTGCCCCGTGCTCGAGAATGTGGGGCAAAGTCTGACAACAGTTTTAAAGTTGACTGAAACTGAGTGACAGGTATTTTCGAAGATTGCGCCTCATGCGTCCGTTTTAAACACTGCTGCCCTAAAACTCAAAATAATTCAACAATTTGGAGCAGTTAACCACTTTCCATCAACCCATAGAGCTCTGTAGTCTTCAGTTCAACAGCTACGTCTCAACTAGGGCTGGGACCATGTACGATTATATCGCTCAGTGCAATGAAAACAGTAAAGATTAATTGATACTGGCAGTTTTCATCTGGATAATCGATCGTCAAGATAATTGCCAGCTGTTTATTTCTCACCATAATTCCATTTAGACTCATTTGTTAAATAATAATCCTGTTCTTAAGCTCATTCATCAGCTGCTCCACTTTAACGGTTGTCCTTAGTTTTCTCTAAACGTCCCATTTATCAAGTGCCTGCTGACGTAACAGAAGCCGAGTCCAGAGTGGGATGTTTAGGCCTAAAGACAAAGGTCACACCGGAGATTTAAGAAAAAGATTTCCAAATGCGGCTCGTTTTCTGTTTTCAGCTCCGTCGCTGTGACCCTCACTGAAATAAAACTTCAGTCTGTGTCCAGCAGAGAACAGGGCTGTAGACGATAGTTTGTTGAATAAAAGTTTGTAAAAATGGTTGTTTAATCACAAAAAGTACTGTAAAGTGATTCCAGTATGTTTTAGTGACATTATAATTATTGTGATAGTATCGTTAAATCACAATTATTGAGGACAGGATACTTATGACACAATTCTAATATTGTCCCACTTTGCAGAAGAGTCTTCACTCATTCCCCTTGAGAATCTAACATCGATCTAACATTTAACATGTCTACATTTATATAACCCGTGTGTGTCTCTTCAGTTTTTGGGTGTATTCAATAGTTTAATACATTTATGGACCTTATATTGTAAATAAACCTTAAAACATCTGATGATTATTTTAGACAGGATAATTGATTGCTACTTTTTGTCCCTAAAATCTTTCAGCTGGTTTTTTCGAGTCTTTCTCCTGAAGATAATTTCCTGTCCTTCTGGTTTGATCAACACCAACTCTGGCCCTGTCCTGTTGATTTGAATAAGACGTCTTCTATTCCAGCGACCCAGGACAGAGGGGTGTGCGTACCTCACAGACGGCCACCTGCATGATGGCGTCGAAGCCGCCCTCAGGAGAGTCCAGGTTCCCTGAGATCTGCTGCTGACTGACCAGACGGTTGAACTCATCTCCTTTATTGGTCAGCTTCAGGACGTTCTTGTAGCTGAAGGGGCTGGTGCAGTTCTGGTTCCCGGTGCAGGGGTTGAGGAGACGGGCAGGAGTGGTGCTGATGTAGGGCATGACTGTTTTCTCCACGAACGAACCGAAACCTACACAAGGTAACGTTTATTTCACGAGATATTTACAGCAGTTTATAAAGACAAATAAAAAGGTATGGCACAGATCAGTCAAAGGTTCGACTGGAGCAGGACTGAGGCCTTGAACTGTAGGACACTGCTGCAGCCTCTGGATTTAACGTTTAGAAAGATGAGATTAAAGCAGAAACACTCTTCTGTTTCTGTCTCTAACCTTTCACCAAATCTCTACGACCAGAAAATAACTACATTAATAAATATTTGAGCTTTTCCCACATAAATGTGTCACTAAATGAAATATTAGCAATAAAGTATTTGAGGTTATGTAAAAAGTCCCATCTTTAATGTTAATAAAAAACACAGAATTTTCAGTAATAATTGTTACCGTTATGTTTGACAAATGTATTTAAGATTTACATAACTTTTACAAAACCCAGAACCTTTTAAATTTCCATGACTTTTCCAGTTTTTTATAACACCACACAAGAATTAATTCACTATTTTAAACGTTTTTTTTGTTATTTTAGACATTTTGCTAAACCGTTTTGGGCTGTGTGTGTTTTTTTTACCGATTCTGAAGTCGGAGGTGATCGCCTGCATCTCCTTCATCAGGTCCGTGCCCAGGTTCTTGACGTTTTCCAAGTCGTCTTTCATGGAGAAGGACAGGTCCATGAGGTAATACAGGTCGATGGGGTAGTCCTCCGCTCGTTTGAACTTCAGAGAGAACGTCTGTGGCTCACCTGGAACACAGCAGTCACACTATTACTACTCAAATATCCACTATTAGACCGGATTATACCCACAGCAGTAACACGTTCAGCCGAGGCACAGAAGCTGCTCTCATTTGAGGCTGATACCGACGACGGGGTCCATTTAATGTGGGTCTATTACAAATCTAATTTGGGAGATGCTTTAACCTTTTCTTTAATATGACCTGGATGACTGAGAACCTACTTCAGTTGTATCCTGCTTTACTGGACTTTAAATGAATCTTGAAACCAGAAACAAGCTCCAACAGGAGTTACATGAAAAAAAGTCTTGGGACGCCTCATACCACAGGAGACCTGGGTTCGATTCCAGACTTTGGTGCCGGCAGCTTTGAGCTAACGCGACTCTTTCAAACGTCGGATGAGGTTTGTGGTGTTGGGGGTTGTTGGAGAGATTCCTTTGACAAATGTTACTCATACACCAGGCCAGAGTCTTTATGACACCTGGAGGGTTTTTAGGGAGGGTCCTGGTGATCGGAGCAAACCCTTAGTGCTGATGACATTCCAGTTTGTAGCTTACAGATGGAGTTTTATTTCATTTGGCTGAGGTACAAAAAGATTAAATTAAACTAACGGCCAACGTAAGGTTTGAGATTTGACACACACCTTTCCAACTCAACACTCACTAGACATTTCACTTTAACCCTTCTAGGATAAGAAATAATCAACTGTCCCACTCCTGTAGTCGGCTGTGGTTAAGACGTCCTCGTTACCAGATCTGAGCGTCAGGGTGAGTTTCTGAGGCTGGATCTGTGTGATGTCCTCAGGCCTCAGTTTCTCCGTCGAGTCTTTTTTACGGTTGGTCAGAGGTTTGTCTTTGTTGACTTGGATGGATCCTCGAGGGTTTTCCACTTTGTCTGCAGGACATTTCCTCTCTTTCAGGGACTGGAGGTCATCACAGCGAGAGGACTTGGCCTCGCCCACGCTCAGGAAGTTCTAGGAACACAAAAAAGCACAGATTAATACTTTTAAAAGATGGAGATTGAACATGACTGTTCTCCGGCCACAGGACTCATGATCATTTGTTCTCAAAGATCATGAATAAATCCATTGTAATATAATAATATGATTTTGGTCAAATGGTGGTTGAACAGATTAGAAACCTTTTCAGAGGTTTTTCTTCAGCTGCAGCACCATCAGCTCAAGTCTGAACTAAAACAGACTTTTGTTTTGTTCCAATGACTCCATTAAAGCTTGATTCTTAAATGTTTCTTCACTTGACACTTTACTTAAATATTTTTTCTTGTACACAGGGAAAAAATAACAAAGAATGTGTTCAATAAAAACAGTAGAACTTCTTCAAAATAAAACTACAGCTGTTCTCGTAGGTTTACACAGAAAATATGAATAATCATTTTTCACTCAGTGTTTGGGTGAAGACATTTAATGTCAAACAATTGTGTTTAGTCTTTTTAAAACCACAATGACCACAGAAATGACCCAAATGACCCTGATCAAAACTTTACATAGCCCAGTTCTTAATAACTTTGATTTAAAAAGACTAAACACAGTTGTTTGACAATAAATCAAACACTGACTATGAGTGAAAGAAAAGGTTTTGCGTTATTTATATTTTCTGAAAATGGCCTAAAATAAATAAATAAAAAAGAAAAATATCACATTTTCTGCCAGTAACGTATGAGCACAAGTGAAATACGCCCAGGCCAGTTTCCACGGAAACAGAAAACAGCATGTCCCTGCAGGGCTCTAAAATAAAGAGTGTGAGGTTTGGAATTGCCTACACTTTGGTTTGTCTCCCAAGTTTGAAGTTGAAATGACGCTCACTCAAATGCAGCCCAGTGCTTTGTAGTCAAAGGACAGATTTATTTAGACGATGCTCTTTCTGATCAGAGAATATTTTAGTGGAAGTGTTCTCACCTCGTCCAAGCACCAGCCACAGGTCTCTGAGACCTGGATACACTCCCCACACGACTGAGCGTTGGCTTTAACACAGATGCTGCTGCCCTCTGGAAGAAAACAAACAGGAGTCAAATCTAAAACAGACGCTGTGCTTTTTCCAACTCTGAGAAAACTCCAGGCAACAAACCAGCGCATGACTTCACATAAAACTAAAATAAAACGTGAATAAGAGAGCTTACCTTTCTGAGCTCTGGAGCCTCCGAGGAGCACCACCAACGTCAGCGTGAAGAGCAACCGCACATCCATCTGGAACAAAAGAGGACAACAAGGGTTCATTCTACAACAGCATTAACTTTTAGAGCCCTGATGTGGAGCTGCTCCAATATTTCTATTAACTCTGTGTTTAATACGCGTTTATACTGAAGGAGGAGAGTAAAATATAATGAGAAAACACACTGAAACCTAAAGAGGGCAGTACAGGGTTGGATGAACACAACTCCATCCTGTGAAATTAAAACTGATGACTGACTTCGATAAACATCTGAAAAGTGCTGTTTGTTAACATTTCTGGAAACGAGGAGAAAAAACAAAAGATGGCAGAACAATTGGTGGTGAATGACACAAGATCCGGGCCAGGTTCTGCCCGGCTGATTGCGAGGCATTCAGGAACACAGGAGATATGAGAACAACCAGGAAAATACCAGAAGACTTCTCCAACCTTCACATTATGGACTTCTCTCATCAGTTTGTCCTGATCCAGTCATGACCAATACAGGGTAGGAAAAGGACTTGAAGAAAAAAGGAGTGATAATATAGGTCTGGATCGGTCACCAGTCTGGACAGGTCTGGACAGGTCACCGGTCTGGCCCGGTCACCGGTCTGGACAGGTCACCGGTCTGGATAGGTCTGGCCCGGTCTGGATAGGTCTGGACAGGTCACCGGTCTGGACAGGTCACAGGTCACCGGTCTGGACAGGTCACCGGTCACAGGTCTGGACAGGTCACCGGTCTGGACAGGTCACCGGTCTGGATAGGTCTGGCCCGGTCTGGATAGGTCTGGACAGGTCACCGGTCTGGACAGGTCCGGTCACAGGTCTGGCCCGGTCACAGGTCTGGACAGGTCACCGGTCTGGACAGGTCACCGGTCTGGATAGGTCTGGCCCGGTCTGGATAGGTCTGGACAGGTCACCGGTCTGGCCCGGTCACCAGTCTGGATAGGTCTGGACAGGTCACCGGTCTGGCCCGGTCACCGGTCTGGATAGGTCTGGCCCGGTCTGGATAGGTCTGGCCCGGTCACAGGTCACAGGTCACAGGTCTGGCCCGGTCACAGGTCTGGACAGGTCACCGGTCTGGATAGGTCTGGCCCGGTCTGGATAGGTCTGGCCCGGTCTGGATAGGTCTGGCCCGGTCACCGGACTGGACAGGTCACAGGTCTGGCCCGGTCACAGGTCACAGGTCACCGGTCTGGCCCGGTCACAGGTCACAGGTCACCGGTCTGGACAGGTCACAGGTCTGGCCCGGTCACCGGTCTGGACAGGTCTACAGTCAGTGTACTTCTCAGACTAAAGCAGCCTCAGACGGAGTGGAAACCCTGTTCTCTCGGTGTTGTCTAAATGTTTAATACAATCATGTCTAACATTTACAGAGACATAAACACTGTTGGCCCATGTCTTTGTTTGGTCAGACACCAGCCTGCCTCTGTGTCGGGACTTACGTTTACATTAAACAGAGTCGGAAAAATGAGAGGAGCAAACTCAGATCAAACTAAACTGGTTTAATGCAAGCAGCGACACAAATCTAGCCTCAGTTCTTCCTTCTGTGTTGAATCTTCTGAAAAAACATGAAAAAACTGGACGTGTATTTATAAAAATAATAACGCAAAAGTAACAACCGTAAAGTAAATGTAAAGTAAATCATTTGTGTAACGTTTAGTGAGACTTGATGTTAAAGCTTGTTCTTTTTTTCACAAAAGTGTGGAGTTGACTGATCTGTTTTTGTGATGTTGAGAAACTGATAAAGTGGAAGTGACAGCAGTCTTTTTAAGCAACATTTTGGAGAAGATTCCCAGAACTTGATTTAGTTTTAGCCTGAAGCTATTCTTTGTTGCTGCGTGATATCAGCTATCATTTATTTCCATGTAAACGGTCTTTTCTCCGTAAAGAATGCCTCTGAACAGCTGCTGAGACAAGTCTTTTGGAACTCAAGTGAGGCCTGGCCTTCCTCCGTTTGAGTTTCTGAATTCATTGTGTTAATGTTGGAATATTAATGTTCAGGTTTAAGGACTAAAAAGGTTTATCAGTGTTTACGCATGGCTCCAGTCAGACTTACCCTTCTCGATAATTAAAAGCTGACTAATAACTATAGCTTTGACTGAAAAACAATTACAGTATTACATATTGTGCTTGAGTTAAGAGCCTTTTGACTTGTCCTCCCTTTCCTCAGTTTGTTTGTTCTTTATGTTCAAGGGCTATTCAAAAAATGGAGTTTTCAATTTCAATGTTGGCTCGCAAAAACCAGAAAACGTATGTAATCGAGAAAAAAAATCATTTAGTCCCGTTCAGTTTTCTGTTACTTTGGTCTGATCCCATTTTAAACACGTTATGTGCAAGATTTATTAGGCTATTTTTATTTATTTATCTATTTATATGTTTGAATACAATATTTATTGTAAAAAGGACTGTTTTATTCATGATGAGTCCATTAGTAATTGTGTAAAATACTCATGAGTCTTTTCCGAGTCAGGAGACTGTCCAGAGACCTGCAGCTCCTCGGGCATTTGAAAGCTTCTGAGAAAACAGAGCTGCCGTGACATGCCCCTGAAGTGCAGCTGTGGGCTTTATCTGTCGTGCATTTAACCGGGTTCAACCATAAATACATGTCAGAACAGGAAGTGGTGGAGTGAACACTTGTTTATGGCCACTTCCTGTTTGATTCTTTTTACTGAAGGGCAGAGGGCACTGTGGGCAGATTATAAATGATAAGTGGGTCTAGGGCATTTCCAGGTCGACTTATTTCAATCAGGAGGTGACTGACACCATTAGAGCCTCGATGACCTTTCCTCTGCTCAGTGTTGCTCTCACAGTTCTTTATTCAGACGATTACCCGCTGACGCCAGACCTTCTTAAAGAGACCCTTCTAAACCAATATTTCAACCGAGACAAAGAAAACTCAGCTCACAAATACCTTTATGAGCTCTAAAGACGTACAAAAGAGCAGTGTCTGGTTTTGTGTGACGGTAAACAACACATGTGGGAACGGTTTGTAATCATTAACAAACGCTGTGTTCAGACTTTAACAAATGGCCTCTAACCACGGCTCGACGTCTGGCTCTGTTTATGGAAGGTCTTTTTAGTTTAACACCAGAAGAAGCCTATAAAAATACTTATGGTAAAATAAAAAAGGTGACTATAAAGATGAGTTTCTCCCATTATTCTTGATAACAGACACATGAATAGATTATTGTTCATTCAGCAGGAGCCATGCACAAAGGCAAAATTAAACCCACACAGAAGAGTTTGTCTTTAGTTTTAGCTCTTGGGCCTAAAGAGTGTCCTGATCTATTCAAACCCTGTCCAAACATGTTTCACCTGCTTCAATTAAACCAAATATAACTGTTTTATATTTATCTGATGTTATTTCTGGCTAGTTTTATTTTTCTAAAAAGGGTGTAATTCACTTTTTTTCCTAAACTTCAATAAAGAGCTTGAAGAGCTGTCTCCAGTGTTGACCTGTCGAGTCCAGAGTTTAGTGTTTCTTCACACATTTGACTTTAATCGAACATTGACTATGTCACAGCTTTTATCAGTATTCCACATAGTTATTACACAACAGTGTTTTCTACACGATAAAATGTTAATCATCACCAAAAACCTGCTTGTGTCGCAGTAACGTTCTGGTGTTTTAAAATGTTTGTCAAAGCCTTAAAGCGGACCGTGTTGTGGCTGAATGAACAGTCCTGAGATACTGAGCAGCTCTAAAGTAAAGTGATTTAAAGTGAGATGAACCTGAGACAGAGCCTACCACAACCTCTCGGATCTAAACAGTTCAGTTCCGTATTTTAGCGGTAAACCACAGAGAGATCTCTAAAACCTGGCAGCAATAGTTTCCTCTTGTGAAAATAAAACCACACTGTATCACCACTTCTGCAGCTTTACACCTGACTAAAGGCTTGGTAATTCAGGTCTAACTGCAGTTACTCAGCTAAGCTTGTGTAGGTTATGAACTTAAAAATAAAGCACATTATCCACAAAATGACACTTGTTGAGGCTTTGACCCATAATCGTTTTAAAAGACACTTTCATCCTTGAGATTGGTGTTAATAGATTTATAAATCCTCAGTGAAATCAACAGTGTTCCTCACAGACCTGCAGGGGCTCTGTGGCTCTCAGGACGCAGACACGGTTTGAGCTAAATTAGTTAATGGCTCGTCGATGTGGAGAAAACCGAGCAACGCGATTGTAAAATAAACAGTCATAGTTTAAGCAGGAAGGATCTGAACTAGAAACCCACGTGTTACTGAAAGAACAGCTGCAGACGAGGTGTTTGAAGGAACTAAAGGTCTGAGAATAGAGCATGACTTTTAACAACAGGTCTAAAACTGATCTGAAACTTCATTTGAACACACCACAGTTTCATTTAGAGCTTTGTTTGGACAATTTCTACAAAGAAAGTCAGGGGCTGAACATATAATCAATAGAAACGACTTTGTTGACCATTTGCTGTAGTAAAGTCAAAGCCCCAACAGAGAGTGTGACTGCTGCGTTCCTGCCCCAGCGCTGGACTCTGGACGTCCCTCACAGACCGACTCTTGGCAGTGTCACAAAAATGTGACCGTTCTGGGTTTGTGTGTCAGTCGCTGAGCTCCTCGGAGAGATGAGCTAACACATTCCTCTTTAACAGACTCCAGGCCGTGTCCAACAACGTGACGTAATGCTTCGAGCTCTGCAGGTCCACCGTGTCAGACTCTGGACCATTAACGTCCAGTCTCCAGGTCCACCGTGTCAGACTCTGGACCATTAACGTCCAGTCTCCAGGTCCACCGTGTCAGACTCTGGACCATTAACGTCCAGTCTCCAGGTCCACCGTGTCAGACTCTGGACCATTAACGTCCAGTCTCCAGGTCCACCGTGTCAGACTCTGGACCATTAACGTCCAGTCTCCAGGTCCACCGTGTCAGACTCTGGACCATTAACGCCCAGTCTCCAGGTCCACCGTGTCAGACTCTGGACCATTAACGTCCAGTCTCCAGGTCCACCGTGTCAGACTCTGGACCATTAACGTCCAGTCTCCAGGTCCACCGTGTCAGACTCTGGACCATTAACGTCCAGTCTCCAGGTCCACCGTGTCAGACTCTGGACCAGTGACATCAGTCTCCAGGTCCACCGTGTCAGACTCTGGACCATTAACGTCCAGTCTCCATCTCCACCGTGTCAGACTCTGGACCATTAACGTCCAGTCTCCAGGTCCACCGTGTCAGACTCTGGACCATTAACGTCCAGTCTCCAGGTCCACCGTGTCAGACTCTGGACCATTAACGCCCAGTCTCCAGGTCCACCGTGTCAGACTCTGGACCATTAACGCCCAGTCTCCAGGTCCACCGTGTCAGACTCTGGACCATTAACGTCCAGTCTCCAGGTCCACCGTGTCAGACTCTGGACCATTAACGTCCAGTCTCCAGGTCCACCGTGTCAGACTCTGGACCATTAACGTCCAGTCTCCAGGTCCACGTGTCAGACTCTGGACCATTAACGTCAGTCTCCAGGTCCACCGTGTCAGACTCTGGACCATTAACGTCCAGTCTCCAGGTCCACCGTGTCAGACTCTGGACCAGTGACATCAGTCTCCAGGTCCACCGTGTCAGACTCTGGACCATTAACGCCCAGTCTCCAGGTCCACCGTGTCAGACTCTGGACCATTAACGTCCAGTCTCCAGGTCCACCGTGTCAGACTCTGGACCATTAACGCCCAGTCTCCAGGTCCACCGTGTCAGACTCTGGACCATTAACGTCCAGTCTCCAGGTCCACCGTGTCAGACTCTGGACCAGTGACATCAGTCTCCAGGTCCACCGTGTCAGACTCTGGACCATTAACGTCCAGTCTCCAGGTCCACCGTGTCAGACTCTGGACCATTAACGTCAGTCTCCAGGTCCACCGTGTCAGACTCTGGACCATTAACGCGTCAGTCTCCAGGTCCACCGTGTCAGACTCTGGACCATTAACGTCAGTCTCCAGGTCCACCGTGTCAGACTCTGGACCATTAACGTCAGTCTCCAGGTCCACCGTGTCAGACTCTGGACCATTAACGCCCAGTCTCCAGGTCCACCGTGTCAGACTCTGGACCATTAACGCCCAGTCTCCAGGTCCACCGTGTCAGACTCTGGACCATTAACGCCCAGTCTCCAGGTCCACCGTGTCAGACTCTGGACCATTAACGCCCAGTCTCCAGGTCCACCGTGTCAGACTCTGGACCATTAACGCCAGTCTCCAGGTCCACCGTGTCAGACTCTGGACCATTAACGTCCAGTCTCCAGGTCCACCGTGTCAGACTCTGGACCATTAACGTCCAGTCTCCAGGTCCACCGTGTCAGACTCTGGACCATTAACGCCCAGTCTCCAGGTCCACCGTGTCAGACTCTGGACCATTAACGTCCAGTCTCCAGGTCCACCGTGTCAGACTCTGGACCATTAACGTCCAGTCTCCAGGTCCACTGTGTCAGACTCTGGACCATTAACATCCAGCTTTAAATCAATTTAACTAATTTCAAATCAAGCTAATCCAGACCAGACCCAGGACTAGAGCGGTCTCAGAGCTAATCCAGACCAGACCCAGGACTAGAGCGGTCTCAGAGCTAATCCAGACCAGACCCAGGACTAGAGCGGTCTCAGAGCTAATCCAGACCAGACCCAGGACTAGAGCGGTCTCAGAGCTAATCCAGACCAGACCCAGGACTAGAACGGTCTCAGAGCTAATCCAGACCAGACCCAGGACTCGAGCGGACCTGTGAGTCACCCGGTTACACTTTGTGGATGTTTGACCAGGAGACGGCTGAAGGGAACAGCATGAGTCAGTCTGGGACCACTGCCCGGTCCTGGTCATGACTCAGATCTGATTAAGACAAACCCTGACTCAATAAAGCACAGTCATGACCTGCTTCTCAAAGACTAACCCAAATAAGGACTGAACTTAAATCAACCCAGACTTAACAAGACTGAGCCAGGTCCAAAAGAACTCCAGGACAAAACCTGTTCAGATCCAACCAAACCCTGTTCAGATCCAACCAAACCCTGTTCAGATCCAACCAAACCCTGTTCAGATCCAACCAAAACCTGTTCAGATCCAACCAAAACCTGTTCAGATCCAACCAAACCCTGTTCAGATCCAACCAAACCCTTGCATCAAACCTAAAACTATCCTAGTCCTATTATTAAACTAAACCACACTAAACCTGAGGCTGAGTGCAGAGCTGAAGAAGAGTGCAGGCCTCACCCACAGCAGCAGAAGCAGATTTCAACATGTCTAATGACACAGTTTTCTGAGGAAAAACGTTCCCTGAGGCTACGAGTCCTGAAGTAAACTCTGAACGCTGCAGACGAGACCGGTCTTGTCACCCTCACCAGCCCTGACTCACACGAGGACACTCTGGTTAACCGCTCCGGCCTGGTTTAAGACGGTCTGGATGAGTCCTGACCACAGTTTACAGTCCATGAAGCCAGACTCCAGATGCTCTCATGAGAACACTACAGGTTCTGTGTTTCCTAAAGACATAACCCAATCCCCGAGTTAGATCTGGGACAAAACCAAGCAGGTGTGAACAGAAGAAACTAAAGAGGCGCAGAAACTCTGAGTAGACTTCCTATAACAAAAACAAAAGTTTCTTATTTTTATCAAATCAGAATGATGTAAACAAAACCTAAAGCTACACTGGGTCTGGGACTCATCTAGAGCTAGACCCAGCCTAAACAAAGAAAGTCAACCTAAACTAGATTAAGACTAAAACAGGCAATTATTAAATTAAGAATTAAACCTACAACTGAACAGCTCCCGAACCTGGCAACTGGAAATAAACCAGGAGCATGTCTGCAGCATATTTCAACACGAACAGTGTTTAAAGTTATAAACACTGATGATATCTGAGAACCTGAACACCAGACAGATAATAACGTCTGGTCGGACAAATGGCCTTTAGTGGCTTTGTCTGAATTTAACTTGCACTCAATAATCCTCTGTTTACAGGAGAACCTACCAGCTCTACTCTCTGGACTCCATGCATGCATCTGTTAAGAAAGTCAAAACGAAGTGTGGTTGAAACACGAAGAAAGAGCCTCCAATAAAACACTGAACTAATGCATATTCCGGAACTGATTTTTGCTCTAATCTAGTCCTGACTGGCTTCTGGTTTAGTTTGATCTTAACCTAGTTTTAAAACCAAAGTACCTTTTTCTTAAAACTGATGAATTCTAAACAATCTTAGCGTTTTTAACAGTTGTTGATAGTTTAACAGACTTCTGGAAAAGTAGGACAATAGCTGTTCAGTTTAACAAAGCTCAGACCACAACCAGCCTCCAATTAAAAAGAAAACCACAAACTGTAAATAACCAAAGTAATAACTTTAACGCTTTCAATCCATAGAAACTCAGAGGAAGTGGAAAATAAGTCTCAGAAAAAAAGCCTGAATTATTTGCGCTAATTCGGGGAAACAGCACTTCTGGGTCAGTCTCATGGCCTGCTTTTCCTAAAAAGCCAAAGATTCACTGCCAAAAGCTTAATTTCAGGAGGTCTCAATAGAACAATGCACTGAGATGTTTATTAAAGTAATAAATATAAAAGGAACAGGAGTTTTTCTCGCCGGTTAGCTTCACCCACACCCAAAGTGTGCCCGAGGACACACATTCTTCCTCGTGTTTAATTCTTTATATTGTTCTCCGTCGCCTTAGACAGCTTACATTAACTAAAACGTAATAAAAGAGGTCGAAAAATGACTCTTACCTTCAGTCGTTTTCTTTGTTTCAGACTGACATTAGTTTCTGAAGCTGTATGTTCACAAAAAAATCCAACGGTGTTTAAAAATCTGAGCCGTTTCTCGCTATTTTTTCAGTAAAACGCGTCAGTTACAGCTTTAAACTTGGATTTAAAAAATAAAATAAATATAAGGTGTTAAAGTGCGTTTCCTGTGGTTTTGGAGGAGCAGCCGCTGAGGAGTTATTATCTTTTTCTTTTTTTTCTCAACTAACCTCTTGTTCGGAGTTAAGCCCCGCCCAGACCGGAAGCCTGTGGCACAAAGGGAGCTGTTAAGCCCCGCCCAAACCGGAAGCGCTGGTGTTATGCCGAGATCTGTCTCAAAGTAAAAAGAAACCAGGTTTGAGTTCGACAATAAATTAAAAAAACTCCATTTCTGATGGATAATAATTGCCACTGCTGGAAGACTATAGCTATTAATCTGCCTAAATGGATTCAGATCTGTGAGCAGGCAGATCTGAGCGGAACACCGGGGACAACCTGGAGCAGTGAGCCCGGGCTCACCTCAGAAGGATGTGGCCATGTGGGCACAGGCCACAAACACTCTTTTAAACACTTTTGTTGAGTTCTCAGAGCTTTAAGGTCAAATGTCATGAGCCAAAAATGTACAAAAACAAACAGAAAATTGAATCATCATCAGTCAATATTGTTCTATATAATATATATAGATAGATAGATCTCTTAAACCACTTAAAGTCAAAACGAACAACTACCCCCTTTTTTTTTAGCACTTTAGCCCTTTAAATGGCAGTTTGAAAACGACCTACGCCCCTAATGCTGCTCTTCTGTAATTAAGTTGTTAATTTTGAGTCTAGTTTTTAAATATATTTTTTAATTTAATTTTTTTATTTTATTGTTTAGTATTTGTGAGATAAACAGAATTTACATACATAAGGTCAATTAACTTCTTTGAATCTTAAATAAATATGTTATATTACAAACATAGCCCGAGGAGTCAGATATAAGATATTATTATTATGATGTTATTACTTTAAAGGAGTCTGAGCAGCTCTGAATAACTGCAGAGTTTATGATGAGTGTGTGACAGCTGCTGCAGGCTCAGAGTTAACATTACTCTGATAATCCCCGGGGTTTATTTCAGAGACTTCAGACTCCAGCTGGAGGAGTTCAGGAATGATCTGCTGAAGAAGAGAGCGAGCTGCTTTATTAACGTGAGCTCTGGACACGCCTCAGACTGAGATTAAAGCACATTTGTAGAACCTTGTAACTAAGAATTAGAGTCGAATGCAGAAAATTACCTTAATCTGTAGCTTTGTGTCAGTTATAGTAATATTGCTTAAGTTTCCCAGTGTTCTTCCAAAAAACTAAGCCTCACACCAACTTTTACTTAAATACATTTTAGTAGAACATTTCCTGGATCTGGGTCTGGATCTGGATCTGGGTCTGGATCTGGGTCTGGATCTGGGTCTGGATCTGGTTCTGGATCTGGTTCTGGATCTGGATGAGAGGTGAGGAGCGCTAAGTGTAATTTTTCACAGAATTCTTTGTCATACTGATTACTGATTACTGATTACTGATTAATGATTACTGATTACTGATTAATGGAATGATTCAGATGAATTCTTTGTCATACTGATCACTGATTACTGATTACTGATTAATGAATGATTCAGATGAATTCTTTGGCTCGTGCTGTGGCCAAACACAGAAGGGTTCCAAGGACAACACTGCCACCTTGTGGTCAAAGTGTAGTACTGCACACAGTGCATTCTCAGCTTTTCTTTCTTTAAAAAAGTTGAATCTGAAACAAAATATTAAGTATTTTAATCTCCATCTTAAACACTGTGTGGGAGCACGGCCAATAATTATCTGTTTATCTGAGTACACTACATGAGTACATTATCTGAGTAAAAAACCTAAAGACATCAAAGACAAGGATTATGATGAGTTTGAATTGTACAACTATATTAAAAAGCACCTTTAACAATACATAATTTTGATAAAATAAATATTGTCACAGTGTTGTTCTAAAGGCTGCAGAATTATGAAAACTAAAGGTGTAAGGGATATTCTAGAGCTGTGCAGAATGATAGTTTATTTACTTATGTTAGGTTTTTCTTACATTTGAAAGATTATATTTTGTAAAAGCTCTTTTACCCAAGAATGCATCAAATGTCTGTTGTAATTGTACAATAACAATAAAAATATTCTACTCTTCTCCCTTGAAACCTTGTAGGCTTATTCTTTGTGACACAGCTCCAAATGCAGAGTGATCGAGCGCTCATCTGACGTCTCGTTGGACTGGGGCAGAACCTTAACCATCAGGACTAAAGAAGTCAATCCTTCAGCCTGAAATCGAAACCTAGTTAACAACCAGTCAACTTGTCGGTCAAGTTAATCCCCAAAAACCTGCTGCTGTGACCCCTCTCCACCTCAGAGGCCTTTTGGTCAGTGGGACATGGAGCTGCTGACCTTTGACCTGAAGAATGTGTCTGTCGTTTGTGTGAGCGTCAGTCTCGGTCAGCAGCACAGACTCGTATGTGGCTAAACACGAACTGGACATTGAAAACTTCTCAGTTCGTCACAGCAACACTGGCACTATCGACAAAAACACAGCAGAAACAGGCTTTAGTTAAAACATTTATTTTCCTCCAATTCTTTGGAATGTAGAGTCTGCGACGAACAGAGACGGATGGGTCTGAGAACAAACAATACTCCAGTCACATAAGGCCTCACTGCTTTTCACATCTGCACCTGGATCTGACACAGCAAAACCACAGAACATCAGCCCAAATAAAACTTTATACCAACAACAGAACATCAGCGACGAAAACACAGTCAGGTGAGTTTATACCGAACGGACCAAAACAGCTCTGTCAAATGTACATTTCAGAATTCCACCATTTCATCTGAAACTTTAATAGATCCACTTCCACTTTCATAAAATACATTTTTAAATATAGATCAGTGCAGTTTCGACTCGTGGTTAGTCAGTGCTGCAGCATCCTTTCACACGTTTATTTTCTGTGAGCGCAGTGAACATGAGGTAAATGTCTCAGTAAACATCTCTACTTCACCATTTTACTTTTGTCTTTTCACTTAAGTCAGAATTTGGGGTTTAAATTTATCGAACAGTTCAAAAAAAGAAAATAAAGCAGTTAAAAGAAAGTTTTGTATTTAGCTTGATAAACTTTTAAAGTGAAAGGCGGTCGTAAATATGTTAGCACTGTTAAAAAAAATAAAGTAAAATAAAAAATTGTCTGATTTTCTGTAAATAAATGTGAAATGAGCCACTGTGACTTTAGTGCTTCCACACACAACCAGAAATAACCCATCTCTTACTCTGAGCCCTTTTGCTTCAGTGGAACAGCTCTTCCTCTGATCGTCCACATTAACAAGAGAGTGTTTAACATTGTCATGGCAAACGTTACATCTTCATGAGAATACAAAAAACCCTGTAGAAACTCCACTTTGGAACATTCATAAATCTCTAATAATTCGTCACAAACAGAACAGAACTGGACAAATTCACAATAACATTCAGTATTTTCTGTACATGTTCTGGACACAGAAAGGATCCTGCGGCACTGGTGCCAATAGAAAAGAGTCTCCAATATATTAAACGTATATACAATATGTAGCATGTGCCATGAAACAGACAGGGCTCCTACAGCAGGCCTTTCACTTTCCAAACCACTCAAGAAGCCTACAGGTTCAGACCAACCGTAATCTATTTTCTAAAAAGAGTTTAGTTGGATTTGAACAGCTTTTAGATGAATTTGAACAGGTTTTAGTTGGATTTGATGAGGTTTTATTTGGATTTGAACAGGTTTTAGATGGATTTGAACAGGTTTTATTGGATTTGAACAGGTTTTAGTTGGATTTAAACAGGTTTTATTTGAATTTGAACAGGTTTTAGTTGGATTTGAACAGGTTTTAGTTGGATTCAAACAGGTTTTATTTGGATTTGAACAGGTTTTAGTTGGATTTAAACAGGTTTTATTTGGATTTGAACAGCTTTTAGATGGATTTGAACAGGCTTTAGATGGATTTGAACAGGTTTTAGATGGATTTGAACAGGTTTTATTGGATTTGAACAGGTTTTAGTTGGATTTAAACAGGTTTTATTTGAATTTGAACAGGTTTTAGTTGGATTTGAACAGGTTTTATTTGGATTTGAACAGGTTTTAGTTGGATTTGAACAGGTTTTAGTTGGATTTAAACAGGTTTTATTTGGATTTGAACAGGTTTTAGTTGGATTTGAACAGGTTTTAGTTGGATTTAAACAGGTTTTAGTTGGATTTGAACAGGTTTTATTTGGATTTGAACAGGTTTTAGTTGGATTTAAACAGGTTTTATTTGGATTTGAACAGGTTTTAGTTGGATTTGAACAGGTTTTAGTTGGATTTAAACAGGTTTTATTTGGATTTGAACAGGTTTTAGTTGGATTTGAACAGGTTTTAGTTGGATTTAAACAGGTTTTAGTTGGATTTAAACAGGTTTTAGTTGGATTTAAACAGGTTTTATTTGGATTTGAACAGGTTTTAGTTGGATTTGAACAGGTTTTAGTTGGATTTGAACAGGTTTTAGTTGGATTTAAACAGGCTTTATTTGGATTTGAACAGGTTTTAGTTGGATTTGAACAGGTTTTAGTTGGATTTGAACAGGTTTTAGTTGGATTTAAACAGGCTTTATTTGGATTTAAACAGGTTTTATTTGGATTTGAACAGGTTTTAGTTGGATTTGAACAGGTTTTAGTTGGATTTAAACAGGTTTTAGTTGGATTTAAACAGGTTTTATTTGGATTTAAACAGGTTTTATTTGGATTTGGGGGCCGGGACTGTTTGAACCAAAAACAGCATTTTCAGACGCTACACACAAATGCTGCAGGTGTTGTTTCAAAACACTTTTATGAAAATGAAAAAATAGTTCTGTTTTTTTTCTTCTGCTATAAAACACTGGAAGTAGAATTACCTAAAGCAGCGCAAACAGATTATTATTGGAACCAAACAAATGTCCACCACAAATAAAGCCTTTCTGCTTCGTAGAAGTGGTCTAACAGGAACTTCCAGGACAACAGAAGCTAACTGTGAAGACGTCAGTGTAGGAGCCCTGAATGTGACCCCAGCCTAAAACAAGGCAACAGAAAAGTCCAGAAAAATAAAGGCACTGTTGGAACTGGACACCGTGAGACACGCTCAGGGCTCGTTTACACCACAGCCGTTTGGATGAAAACTGTTTCTGTTGCATTTCCAGAAACACTGCAGACAGGCCGGTTAGTGAACACACAGAGGTCTGAAAATTAGCTCCAAAAAAGTAAAAGTACATGACAAATAAAACCAGTTAGCAGCCTCTTCCAGAGCAGCGCTAACCAATGCTAATAATAGAAGTAATTTTGTTATTTGCTCATAAACCTACAGAGTTCGTACTGGATTCGAAAAAAGAACAAAAAGGTGAATAGAAAGGCCAAAGGTGTTGTCAGTAGCTACGGCACAAAATCTAGGTTATTGTTTAAACAAACGTCAAAAATGTAAAAGAAAATAATTATTAATAATAATTCATAATTCAACAAATGTATAAAACACATCACACTCAAATGGTGTTGTGCAAACCAACGGCAGAAATGCAACAGAAGTTTTCAGGAAACCGCTGCAGTGTAAACGACATTTCTCTTTCTCAAACATTTACGTAACACGTTCTCACTCAGACTTAAACACACAGCTTCACGGATCAGAAACATTTCAGCTCTTCTGCTCCTTCCTTCGGCGAAAACAATGACATCCGGAACAAGACGAGAAAAACAAAAATAAAAAGTTCACAAACAATACTTTCCTTTGAATTGGTCTCAACACCAGCATGTGATCACAGGAACTCAACGAAGCACGCCGAAAAACAAATAGACTCCTTAGTTTTCTTTTTTTGCTGTACAGATTCTTTATACACAGTGCCCCCTGCAGGTCCTTCACTGCCGCTCCTGAGTTTAACCGGCTCACTGTCACCGTCCCGCCGCGGCCTCAGTCCTCCAGCTGATTGTATCTGAGCAGAGCGTCCCGGCCCTGTCTGGCCTCGCCTCACGCCTCCGAGTAGTTCGTCTGTCCGTTTATCTTGTCCTTCTTTAGCTTGACGCCGTCCACCAGCTCAAAGTTATAGTTCTCCAGAGCGGATAAGTTCCTGTCCGTCATGCTGCCCTGGGAGCAGGCGCAGTACAGCACCACGCCGCAGATGGCCCCCAGGAACACGCCCAGCGCCGACATGGCGATGATGGTGATGAGGATAGGGTCCAGGGTCTTCAGCATGTTTCCGGGACTGCCCAACTCACTGGTCTCACTCGAGTCCATCGCTGCAACACAAAAGCAGATTAATGCCCTCGTTTTCTACAGAGACGTAAATCTGGGGGGGTGGGGTGGGGCATGTACAGGTCAGTACAGGTGCATTTCCATCACTAAAAAGATGTCTGGAGTGTCCACTGTGAGTACACCTGGGCCCAGCGTCCCGAGTGTGGGGTCCCTTTTGTAAACCCTGCAGTCAGTCCTCTGATGGGCCACACATAACGTACTCTCTTTTTATATGAATTATTATCACATCCACGTTTGTAAAAGCCTGCATGTATTATAGTTTATATTTTCACATGTTGGTTGCTCGTGTGTGACTGTGACATCTCTGAGGATAACGTGCAGTGGTAATGTCCCAGGTGCAGTACGTACGTAGTATTAGGATCTCTGTTTGGGCTGAAGTGGGACTCTCTGGATCTGGACGAAACACAAACATTAGATCTGACACAGACTGTATTTACTTTAAAAAATGTAGAGAGCGTGGCATGAGATCCCCACCTTTACAATCCTCGATGTTGAGCCCGTCCAGGATCTGGATGTTGTCCACCGCGATGTGTCCCGTACTGTGTTTGTCAGCGACTCCCTCCACGATCACCTGCCCACACAGGTTTAATAATGTTTTGAAGAAGGCCTCTGGACGGGTTTAAAGGTCAAGATGTTTTTATCAGTTCAGAAGTTAACTGTGGGTTAGTGTCCCGTTACCTGATATGGTCCGGTGACAGGGGGCAGCACCAGTCGCCCCTCCCTCCAGTGGCTGCCCTGGTGCCCGCTCACTATCCACAGCAGCTGCCCCCCCTCGGCCCCGCTGCGCTGCCGGATCCGGAGGGCCCCCGCGTGCTCCCCGAACATGTGGTACCAGAAGGACAGGCACAGGTACGAGTCTTCCGCCGTCACCGGGAGGCTGACCAGGCTCGCCACGCGCTCCTCGGCCTCCTCTTCACCTGCAGCTCCTTTGTTCTCGGGGTCCGAGTCACTCAGCTGCATGAACGCGAAGCTCCCGAGGCCACCTGCAGGGGGCGACAGTTCACATTAAAAAGACGAGTTTTTCATAAATGTGGTTCTATCAGATAATAGTCAGCCCAAGTTTAATTCTTCAGTTCTTTTCACTTTCTTCATTTTCTGATGAAGTATAAGCTCTCATCTTTTATATCTTGGACTATGTTCTTAGTCTTTCCTCTCTGTGCTTTGGCTGACACTAACAGATCCACCAGCAGGGGGCAGTAGTACATAAGGAAACACACCAGACACACATTCAACCAGGATCAAACCAGGATCAAACCAGGATCAAACCAGGATCAAACCAGGATCAAACCAGGAACAAACCAGGATCAAACCAGGATCAAACCAGGATCAAACCAGGATCAAACCAGGAACAAACCAGGATCAAACCAGGAACAAACCAGGAACAAACCAGGATCAAACCAGGATCAAACCAGGAACAAACCAGGATCAAACCAGGATCAAACCAGGATCAAACCAGGATCAAACCAGGATCAAACCAGGAACAAACCAGGATCAAACCAGGATCAAACCAGGATCAAACCAGGAACAAACCAGGATCAAACCAGGATCAAACCAGGAACAAACCAGGATCAAACCAGGATCAAACCAGGATCAAACCAGGATCAAACCAGGATCAAACCAGGATCAAACCAGGATCAAACCAGGAACAAACCAGGATCAAACCAGGAACAAACCAGGATCAAACCAGGATCAAACCAGGATCAAACCAGGAACAAACCAGGATCAAACCAGGATCAAACCAGGATCAAACCAGGAACAAACCAGGATCAAACCAGGATCAAACCAGGATCAAACCAGGATCAAACCAGGAACAAACCAGGATCAAACCAGGATCAAACCAGGATCAAACCAGGAACAAACCAGGATCAAACCAGGAACAAACCAGGATCAAACCAGGATCAAACCAGGAACAAACCAGGATCAAACCAGGATCAAACCAGGAACAAACCAGGATCAAACCAGGATCAAACCAGGATCAAACCAGGATCAAACCAGGATCAAACCAGGAACAAACCAGGATCAAACCAGGAACAAACCAGGAACAAACCAGGATCAAACCAGGAACAAACCAGGAACAAACCAGGATCAAACCAGGATCAAACCAGGATCAAACCAGGATCAAACCAGGAACAAACCAGGATCAAACCAGGAACAAACCAGGATCAAACCAGGAACAAACCAGGATCAAACCAGGATCAAACCAGGATCAAACCAGGATCAAACCAGGAACAAACCAGGAGGCCTAAAGCAGGAGTAGAACATGAATAAACCTGCTCCATGACAAGCGCCAGAACAAAGACTAAACCAGGACTAAACAAACATTCAATTAGGGCTAAACTGAGAAAAATCTGTTCCAAACCTGGTCTTAAGACTACATTGAAACTAAGAACTAAAAAGGTCTCAACAGGATTGAAACTGGATTATATCAGGACTAGATCTGAAGCATGATTACAAGGACTTAGTCAGGTCTAAACCAGGTCTAAACCAGGTCTAAACCCTGTTTAATGAAGACTTGTTCCCTCCCTCAGAGTGAGACTGTGGCAGGCCAGATTAATCCAGCTCCAGGTTTTGAGTGCTCAGACTTTTGAAGGACAGACTCTGTTCATTCATTTCTCTGAAAACGTCTGAAAATCAAGGAGAGACCATTCATTTAGACCGGAGCTGCTCACATCCATCAGAGGAAGTCCTCAGACACAGAATCTTCACTGTCTCAGTTTTATACTCGTTTATGAACCTGTCATGCCCCTCATTTGTATGGTTTAAATTCACCCCAAATGTTCACAAACATCCTCAGTGTCTCACCTGTGTGGTCCAGAGTGGGGCCCTTGTGGACCGGCGGGGCCCCGTTGGTCTGGATGAGCCACTCTGCGCCCTGTCCCGCCTCACTGGTCCAACCGCAGAAGGACGAGAAGTCGAAGTTACAGGCGAACCACACGTAGGCTGCACCAGAAAGAGACAGGACACAAACATGAACGTCTGTCACGTGAGAGAACACCCTCAGCAGCTCTAAAAAAACATGCACCAAACACAGAGCGAGCACAGACGGAGCTCATCAAAAAGAATGATGGGTTTGTACAAAAGTGCTGCTGGACATTTCCTCCAAAACCCGTCAAACAGGAAGTGTTCTGTCAGACTCGTTAGACAGAACACAGCACCATATACCACTTTGTTTACCGATGAATGAATATAAAGTGAAATATTAAAAAGTCACACGTGGAGTCCCTCAAGGATCCATTTTAGGACCAATAAGTTTTCCAATAAAAGTTTGTTTAATTGTTAACTGTTTAAAGAGCATTCAAAAGTCACAAAGTCATGTTTGTACTTTCAAGAAAATATCCAATGTATTAGAAGTTAACGCTAAAAAATATCTATTCAGACAGAGACTCTTACAGACACCGGAGCAACAAATGCACCGACGATAAACCAGCACCACACTCTTTACGTCACAACGACACCGATCGACTCTCGGAGCGCTCAAGTGAGAGTATGTTTTAAGAAATGAACCAAAGAAGTAATAGTATCTTGTTTCCTCTGCTCTGTTAAACACATTCTGACCTGAGCCTCAGTCTCTCAGAGCCTCTCAGAGTCTCTCAGAGTCTCTCAGAGTCTCAGAGTCTCTCAGAGTCTCAGAGTCTCTCAGAGTCTCAGAGTCTCTCAGAGCCTCTCAGAGTCTCTCAGAGTCTCTCAGAGTCTCTCAGAGTCTCTCAGAGTCTCTCAGAGTCTCAGAGTCTCTCAGAGTCTCAGAGTCTCTCAGAGCCTCTCAGAGTCTCTCAGAGCCTCTCAGAGTCTCTCAGAGCCTCTCAGAGCCTCTCAGAGCCTCTCAGAGTCTCTCAGAGTCTCTCAGAGTCTCTCAGAGTCTCAGAGTCTCTCAGAGTCTCAGAGTCTCTCAGAGCCTCTCAGAGTCTCTCAGAGTCTCTCAGAGTCTCTCAGAGCCTCTCAGAGTCTCTCAGAGTCTCTCAGAGTCTCTCAGAGCCTCTCAGAGTCTCTCAGAGTCTCTCAGAGTCTCTCAGAGTCTCTCAGAGTCTCTCAGAGTCTCTCAGAGTCTCTCAGAGCCTCTCAGAGTCTCTCAGAGTCTCTCAGAGTCTCTCAGAGCCTCTCAGAGTCTCTCAGAGTCTCTCAGAGTCTCTCAGAGCCTCTCAGAGTCTCTCAGAGTCTCTCAGAGTCTCTCAGAGCCTCTCAGAGTCTCTCAGAGTCTCTCAGAGTCTCTCAGAGCCTCTCAGAGTCTCAGAGTATCTCAGAGTCTCTCAGAGTCTCTCAGAGTCTCTCAGAGTCTCTCAGAGCCTCTCAGAGACTCTCAGAGACTCTCAGAGTCTCTCAGAGTCTCTCAGAGTCTCTCAGAGTCTCTCAGAGTCTCTCAGAGTCTCTCAGAGTCTCTCAGAGTCTCTCAGCCCGTCGTCAGCTGAGCCTCAGACTCTCAGAGGAAACAGAGCTGCAGAGAACAGCAGCTTTATCTGATGCAGCCCGTCGTCACGTGAGGCTCCGGCTCCACTAACTGAGCCCCAAGAGGCCCTTATTCTCACTCTGCACCTTTCCTCCTTTACCTGTCCTCCTTTACCTTTCCTTTCCTCCTTTGCCTTTCCTTTCCTCCTTTACCTTTCCTCCTTTACCTTTCCTTTCCTCCTTTACCTTTCCTCCTTTATCTTTCCTTTCCTCCTTTGCCTTTCCTCCTTTACCTTTCCTTTCCTCCTTTACCTTTCCTCCTTTATCTTTCCTTTCCTCCTTTGCCTTTCCTCCTTTATCTTTCCTTTCCTCATTTACCTTTCCTTTCCTCCTTTACCTGTCCTCCTTTACCTTTCCTTTCCTCCTTGACCTCTGCTGTTTCCTTGTAAAAAGTCTGGGTGTTAAAGCTAAACCTGAAGCTGAAGAGGAGATTGATCAGCGTCGGTGCTCACCTGGGATCATGTCGTCTGGGAGGATGGAGTCGATCACTGCTGCTTCTGTGGACAGATGAAAGGTCAAAGGTCAGAGAAGAGGCCCCTCCCACACAGAGGTCCCGACTGTGGATGAGCTTTTACCTGTAACAGAGTCGTAGTCCTCGGGGCCTGGGTCTCGGTCCCACAGTCCTGGTCCTCCTCACAGTCCGGAGCCGTGCTGGCCCCGGGAATGGTGATGGGGGCCATGGTTGTGGCCCCAAACGTGGTCATGGGGACAGTGGAGGCCTCTGCGGTGGTAGGGGGCGCTGTGGTGGTGATTTCTGAGAAAAAGAGGTGATGGCCTGGATCATGTGATCTGACAGTAAAGATGCTAAAGAGGACTTTCCTTTTATAAAAGCCTTATCCGTACAATATAATACTTTTAATATTTCACATCACGTCTCTCTCGTTTAGTTAAATTAAATTAAATCCAGTTCAATTTGATGTATTTAGCCCAATACCACACCAACAAGGGCCTTAAAGAGCTTCACAAAAAACAGAAGGCAGTAAGTGCCAGACAAAATCTTCTGATTGTCAGGATCAGTGGAAAAAGGGAAGAAGAACTCGGGGAACTACAGAGCGAGGATCCTCTTCTGTATAGTCCATTATGAATCAGCTAAAACATTCTGTTCCAAGCTCTGAATGAAAGTGTATCAAAGATCAAGACAAGACTAAAACCCCAGCGTATGATACACCAGACGAGAGCCCGACAGGAAACACTGAAACTGGACTGGAAAATGGACTGTAGAGGAGGGCGTGGCCGACGCATGTTTTCAACAGAGAGTTGCTCGTTGGTGTGTAAAGAGTTTGTTTCTGTGATACGCTGTAAATAATAATAATTCATACACTGTTTTTTTTAGCTCAAATCAGCTTTGTGCATTTGTGACAATAGCGGGGGTCGGCTGGGGAAGGGTCACGTTGGAGTTTGTGTTGCAGTACCAACAGTGACCACTGGGTACATACCGTCGAGCTCACAGCCCAGCAGCTCCAGTCTCAGACCCAGTCCCTCGGTCGTGGCCCGTTCGGGGTAAATCCGGATGAAACGTGTCAGGATCGGACCCAAAAGCCTCAGCTCTGGAGTGTCGTGGTTAGAATTACCGATGAATATCTGCCAGACATAAGCCAAAGACACAATAATATCACACTTTACAAAAGTTACATGTGATGTTTGACCACACCCTCAGTCTCCAAACTCTACTGTAGCTCTCCATTCTCCAGCCTTCTGCCCTGTGTCTTTTAATAAAAGCACTTTAAAAACCTGCAGGACCTCAGTTTTCCTGGTGCATTTAGTCAAACACTGGTGCTGTGGACTCTCATACATAAACATCAGACACATACAGACTCCTGTTACCTGAGCTCAGCATAATAACCACCAAAGGGACTCTTGGTTTGAGAAAACACACTGAGAGTAAAAATAGGAGGTCATTATTCACACTGCAGCTGAAACATGCGCTGAATATAATTTCTCACATCATTAGTTTATTATTATCAACAGATGAAACATAAAACAGCAATAAAACAGTTTTTGTCTCAAAGGTATAAAGGGTCTTTGTCTAAAAATGTTTACAAAAAACATTTGCAAAAACAGTTTTACGATTAGACATTTGCTGCAGCTTTTAGAAGTTCACGCTGGTTAGTTTATGCTCTTTTTCTGGACATCTGTCGGTGAAAGTGCTCAGCACATAACACATAGATTACATTGTTTTACATTAATATGGCTCTATGTTTATCACTACGTCTCCTAAAGACTCTTATAGTTTCAGGAGAAAACACGTACATGTGGACAGCAAAGAACTGAGGAAACATGTATTTAACATAACACTTCTGTGTTAAAGGAAAGGCTGGTGGATTTCTGACAATTACAAACTGTAAGGATTTTAATAGATGAGAATGATCAGCCCACAGCGAGAGTTTGGCCAATCACAGCTCACTTCAGAAAAAAAGGAGGGCTCCCATTGGTCGACACTGTCAGTCGTTGAGCTTTAAATTAACTCCAGATAGAACTGCTCACAGAACAGTCTGTTTCACAGAACCATCTGGAAAGGCTGCATTTAAAAGTGTTTGCAAAAGGCCTTCTGTTGGAAACTTGTGGTGATTGGATGAACTAGTCTCCGCCTACCATGAGACTTGTTTTAGCCAATCATAGCTTCATGTTGTGTGCGGATGACATGATGAAACAAACCTCTGCAACAATAACAGTTTAGTTTTATTTTTCACAATATTCACAATAAGTAAATCTGAAAAAAAAAGAAACGCTAACCCATACTAAATTGGTAAATGAAACACGGACATCGGCCGATGAAGAGCGTTTAAGAAAGACTATGAGATCTAGGATGTGCCAAAGCCAGCAGGAAGAAGAGCACAAACATCTTTTCTTTCCAGAATAATCCATCAATGCCACATTTTTTAGAATTAGCAAAAGAAGTTAGCATCAATGCTGATATCTTTCAGCGTGGTCATGTTGAAAACAAAGAGGAGAAGAAGACACTTGTTGCATTTGTCAAAATAAAAACCCGCCTCTTGCTGTTTATGCTGCCACATCATTGGTCAAAGAAGCCGGTGAGCCAAGTGTTCGACTGAAGCGGTTGGTTTGGCCCGATACAAGATGGATTTACCCGAGTTTGGAAACTCCTACATCTCTCAGGAATCCAGTGGCAGCACAAGGTTAGCTTTTTTTTTTTTTGTCAAAAAAGGTTTTCTAATGGTGTCCTCTGTCCTACTTTTCTCAATGACATGTGAAGAGAGTTATGGAGGTGACAAAGAGAAACATGAATATAGTTTATGTTCTGTGGTTTCTTTCTAATCCAACACTAAAAAAATAAAAATATTTTCTGCGCCAATAAAACTTGTTCACTATAGGGTTTTCGTATGTGCACGATTGTCTCTGAACATGTCCTCCACGTTATGTTACAGACATTTTTTAGTCTGTGGTCTCTGGGGAATGTTCCCATAACACAGTCAGAACTTTTCCTCAAAAACTCCCAGGTCTGAGGTCACATTATTCCCAGAAACATGCAGCAAACAGCTCCGTCATGTCTGTCTGAGCAGACTCCACTGAGCACAGGGTTGTAATTGTGGAGCCGTCACCCCAGCAACTCTCTGTCTCTAAAATTATTGACTTATTGTTGGAGTTTCTTAAGTTATTTGACTCTTTTTTAACCATGTATTTGTAAAATCACCTTAGGCTTGGTGGTGTTGTCCTCGTGGACGATGCTCCAATCCTGTCCGTCCCGACTGTGGCCCACTTTAAACCTCTTCATGAAAACGTTTCTGTCGCGGTGTTTCCCTCCTTGGATCACAACACCACTCACCATCTTCTCCTGGATCAGGTCCACCTACGACACAGACAACAGTTACAGAAATTAATGTGTTCATCAGAGCGTGTTCTGTTGCACGCAGTAACGGGAGTAACGTCAGTAACAAGAGTAACGTCAGTAACAAGAGTAACGTCAGTAACAAGAGTAACGTCAGTAACAAGAGTAACGTCAGTAACAAGAGTAACATCAGTAACGAGAGTAACAGCAGTAACGGGAGTAACGTCAGTAACAAGAGTAACGTCAGTAACGAGAGTAAAGTCAGTAACGGGAGTAAAGTCAGTAACGGGAGTAATGTCAGTAACAAGAGTAATGTCAGTAACAAGAGTAACATCAGTAACAAGAGTAACGTCAGTAACAAGAGTAATGTCAGTAACAAGAGTAACAGCAGTAATAACAGGAGTAACATCAGTAACTGGAGTAACGTCAGTAACAAGAGTAATGTCAGTAACAAGAGTAATGTCAGTAACAAGAGTAACGTCAGTAACAAGAGTAACGTCAGTAACAGGAGTAACATCAGTAACAAGAGTAACAGCAGTAGTAACAGGAGTAACGTCAGTAACAAGAGTAATGTCAGTAACAAGAGTAACAGCAGTAACAGGAGTAACATCAGTAACAAGAGTAATGTCAGTAACAAGAGTAACGTCAGTAACAAGAGTAACGTCAGTAACAAGAGTAACGTCAGTAACAAGAGTAATGTCAGTAACAGGAGTAACATCAGTAACAAGAGTAACAGCAGTAACAGGAGTAACATCAGTAACTGGAGTAACATCAGTAACGGGAATAACGTTTCTCATAAAGAAACACGTGTATGAGGATTGTACCTAGATTCCGATGCTAACTTCCTGCTCCTTCCTCAGAGTCAGGGATGTTAGTGAGACGTGTCTGGAGCTGGCTTACACAGGTTTTGTGGTTCCACTTGTAGCAGTAGGACAACAGTGCCCTCTATAGGTAGACTTCTTTAGAACAGTGTCCCAGGATTATAACAATAGAGGAGAACAAACACTGTTGGATTAAGGAGGCGATTCAGCCCAGAGGACAGTAAACTGGGACGAGTGGTGTATATGCTGTCACATTTCTGAAGTCGGCCTACAGAGGCGCTGTCGTCCTACAGGTGGAACCACAAAACCTTTATAAAGCAGCTTTGCTTTTTCTGTATAAGCCAATGACTCTATAAAATATGGACATCTTCCGCCCATTGCTCCGATATTGTTGTTATTGTTGACTACTTGAGTTGTCACGTAGTTAAAATTTATCTCTAGAGACCGGAGCCATCTTTTGTACCAGGATGTAAACATGATTTTTACAAGCCTGCCCTCTGGTGGACGGAGGTATATCGTGTGGTGGTGCCCTTAATCGAGTACCTTTTAAGGGGTTCCATGAGAGATGCTTGCTATAAGCACGTTTCTGTAACATCACTGACTCCGTGGAACAAACAGGAAGTTAGCTTTAATCTTCATGAACACGTGTCTGTTCACGAGCAACTGTAGAAACATCCCTCCCTTACTTCATTATGTTCTGGACGACAGAGAAACTCCACAGACAGGTAGATAAAGTGTTAACAACAAGTGTCTAAAGTCTCCTTTTTGTGCAAACATGATGTTGAGCTCAGTCCAAAAAGGAGCTTTTCATGCAACTGCTTCTTTGATTTATCACAAAGACCAGACTTGTTCAGTGCGTCCGATAAGAACCCACCTGGAGCCACTCGTTCCTGAAGGGCTGTTTGGTCTGCTGGCCCGTCCAGCCCGAGCGTCCCGTCAGCAGCCGGGCGTTTTCTGCCACCCAGCCCCGGTCGGCGTAGGACGAGGCGCTGATCTGCGCGTCGGTGATCTGCCCCGAGACCATCCCCAGCATCACGGAGCAGGGGTAGTCTGAGCAGAGACAGAGACACGAGAGAGAGCTGGGATCAGACCAGGATCAGACTCATCAGCTGCAGAAAAGTGGTCCTCTTCAAGCATTTGTTAGTTTGAAAAGATGGCTCTGGTGATCAGAACTTTTTGCTCAGATCCATTCCACACAAATCCAGTTTTTAACAAGATATAAAAGAAGATATGCACAAATAAACTCTTACAAAAGTTTTTCTATAAATGATAAAGTAAATATCTTTAACTCATACACAAACACTGACAGAGTGGGTTTATTATTATTATTATTATTATTATTATTATTATTATTATTATTATTATTATTATTATTATTATTATTATTATTATTATTATTATTTTAATCACAAGAACTCATTATTAAATTTAACACTGGACTCAAAAACAAAAAATAAATTAAGTTGATTAAAATATAAAATGCCTTAAACTTCTGCGTTTCTTCTACTGTAGGATTACAGAACAGTATTTCTTACACTTTTCATTTGTTCATGTTTTTATGCATTCATTTTCTTTATATTTTTAATATATTTGTATTGTTATCTGTTACTTTTTTCCACTGATAATAATAAAAAGTCCTTGTTGTTATAATGCTCTGACCATAGAAGGGTTCTTTAACGTTACATGTGGAATTAATTACAATTAAAAAGTAAAAAAATCTTGGTGTAGAGGCTGGAGGTCGACTATTATCTTTAAACTCCACATTCCTACAATAAACCCATCCCTCGGAGCGCACTTTAAACCCATAAAGACAAACTAACACTGACTTTTCACAAAGAATAGAAGCTATAAACTCACACTCCACCAGACTCCTCTACGGAAACATTTATCTCCCATTTTATCTGATACACAGCTTTATTATCCCAACACTGCAGAGTCAGGATATTCCAGCCGCTCGTTGTGTTGAACAGATTTAACCGGCTCCAGAGACGAGAGAGAATGACTAAAGTTTGTTGTGGAGGAGATTCCCACACACTTTCTGCTCGAACATCTAAAATAGCAGATTGTGTCGTCGTCTCGGGTCGACGCCGTGTCATCGGTGCACGATACAGTCTGTCAGTGTCAAGGCCCACGACACGGGAATGTCCAAGCTGCTCCACAAATGGTGCAGTGGGAGTTGTTTTACTCACAGTCTCCATCAAGGGCTGCACTCAGAGCTCAATATCTCATCTATTTTAAACATTTTTCTAAAAGTAAAGTGCATCGTCACAAGAGTTGGTCAAAGCTCTTCAGAAGTTGTCAAAGGGTAATGAAAATATTTTGTTTATTTCTTAAGAGTTTTTGTGCCAGTGACTTTGTAAGAGCCACAAAATGAAAAGCTGTTTTGTTTCATTTGAGCCAAAGCAGGATAAAGTAAATGTTCATTGTTGAGTAGATTGTTAAATAAATAAATCTGTGTATCTGTTCACATTAGTCTGTTAAATGTGATGTTTTCACTGACGCTCCTCCACAGAACGTGAGCAGGTACAAATATGTCAGATTTTGAACTCCAACAATAATGGTTTCAGGTTATATTTTCTCAGTGTACTCCTCTCGGCTGAGGTTTAACACTGAGGTCACTAAACACTGACGTCTGATTGGACGAGAGAGAATCCTCGCTGGAGACAAAATGAGAATCAAAAGAGAAACACGATGTTTTCTCAGATGAAGCTCGTCTTGTGATAAACACAAGAGAAATATCTTGGACATATCGGCTGCAGCAGTGGAAGAAGAATCTTAACAGAGAAAAGGTCAACAATATGAAACTCAATACACGCACACTCTAAAAAATAATGGTAAATTTCACTATTAAAAAAAAGAGAATAATCATATTGTTGAAATTTTTCCAAAATATGTTTTTACATTTATTATTTTTATTATATTTTTTTTTACCATAAAAGTGTATTTCCATGTTTATTATGTTGGAAATGTAAATGGCTAATACTACTAAATAGTTTTTGAAAAGTTTTTTTTACACTGAAATTCAGGCCACCACAGCTGCCAGTTCCTGTAAATTTAACAGATTTTTTTAAACTGACATTTTTCTTTACCAAAAACATAAAACTCTGAAAGAGCTATTCCGGTCCTGCGTCTGAGCGAAACCATTCTTTCTAAAGTCAGCAAATAAAAGGCAGCTTTATTCCTTTCCTGTGTTTTTGTTTTAGTTTTTGCTAAAACTGGCGTCTCGAGGTGAACAGTGTTACTTTAAACAAAGGACCTAAGAGTCTGTGAAAAGAACCCACAGCTGCACCCCTGCCCCCCCTCCACTGTCCGACTGAAGACCTAATCTCTGCTTTATGGGCCGCTCCAGCCTGGGGTTTGTGAGGTGCTGATGCACTTTGGGCTCAGTTTGGGTTAGAGTCATTATTTGAACTCAGTGAGAGCAGCCAACAGGAGTGTGTGTGTGTGTGTGTGTGTGTGTGTGTAAAGCGTGGGAATGTAACGATGGTAGAAAAGAAAACAGAAACACAACAAGAGCTAATGAGAGAAAAGTTTGGATAATTATATTACTTTAAAGCCTCACGAACGACGTTCAGTGGAGGCAGCCTTAAACACAACTAATCTTATAATTGCCAAAGATTGTTTGAGAAAAAGTGTGTCAGGGTTAGAAGTTCTAAGTAATGTTAAAGAATCTTGTGCCATAGTCCAGTTTCAGTCCGGTTGAAACCCACCTGAGGTCCTGCAGCCGTAGAGCTCGAAGCGCAGACAGATGCCCTGCTCCCACGACATGGGCCTGATCCGGATGTAACGGGTCAGAGTGGGCTTGGGCAGGAACGACCGCTCCTCGTCTGTCGGGTTTTTGTTTCCTTCAAACACCTGTAAAAAAAAGAACAGACACAGAACAGTTAAAATAAAAACACAAGGCGGGTCATCTGCTCAAATAACACCACATGGAGGAGCCACAGATGGTCTTATGGCCTGTGCTTCCCCATCAAAGACTGTTAAAGTGAGATTAGCACACAAGCTAAAGCAGCCTGATAAATGAATGTGAAATATAGATGCTTCTGTTGTCGGTGGCTCTGGATAAAGGAGCCGAGACTCTCACCTTCGGCTTGGAGCCCTCCTTCACCGTGACCCAGTCCTCTCCGTTCGAGCTCAGGTCCACCTTGTACGAGCGAACAAAGTAATGCTTCTTGGTCTCTTTGGAAATGGCGCCCTGAGTCCCGATGGCCGTGACAAACCGGAGGAAGCCCAAGTCCACCTGGAGCCGATAAATGAGGACCAGTCAGTGGAAAAGGTATTTAAATGATAAGACTCCTGTGGTCTCAGGAGGATAGAAAGGATCACTTGAGTTTTTAAGGAACAGGAAGCTTGTCTGTGATTGGCTGGAGCTGTGTTTGAATGACACATGTTTGACAGACCTTTGTAACAAACAGAGCTTCAGTTTTATGTTACATTTAAGTTTACAGCTGGACTTTAAACTGTTTTCAGACCACATTATGTACTTTTCTTATCTACAATTAAATCATGAGCTACGTAAAAGTTTTCTGATATTTTTACAGAAAGTAAACATGATTTTATTTCTGGAAATTCTGAGAGAAACGCTGAGAGCCCTGCAGATGTGTGGGCCCCAGGGGCCGCCGTAAAACCCAACTAAACAGACTTGTTTTTGAAAATCGTGACGTAAGAACAGGAAAGGCTTCCTCTCTCCTGACGCGAGGTATTTATAGACGCCCTGCCGTTTGTCTCGAAGACGTCTGACAGCGGCAGGAAGAGCCCAGCGCCACATCTGGACCACATCTGGACCACATCTGGACCACATCTGGACCACATCTGGACCCAAACTGGACCCAATCTGAACCCAAACTGGACTACAGTCTGGACTACAGACTGGACCCAAACTGGACCCAAACTGGACCCAATCTGGACCCAATCTGGACCCAAACTGGACCCAAACTGAACCCAAACTGGACCCAAACTGGACCACATCTGGACCCAGACTGGACCCAAACTGGACCCAAACTGGACCCAATCTGGACCACATCTGGACCACAGACTGGACCACAGACTGGACCACATCTGGACCCAAACTGGACCCAAACTGGACCCAATCTGGACCACATCTGGACTACATCTGGACCACAGACTGGACCACAAACTGGAGCCAAACTGGACCCAATCTGGACCACATCTGGACCACAGACTGGACCCAAATTGGACCCAATCTGAACCCAAACTGGACCACAGTCTGGACCACATCTGGACCACAGACTGGACCACAGACTGGACCCAAACTGGACCAAACTGAACCACAGACTGGACCACATCTGGACCACAGACTAGACCACAGACTGGACCCAAACTGGACCAAACTGAACCACAGACTGGACCACAGACTGGACCACATCTGGACCACAGACTGGACCCAAACTGGACCCAATCTGGACCACATCTGGACCACATCTGGACCACATCTGGACCACAGACTGGACCACAGACTGGACCCAAATTGGACCCAATCTGAACCCAAACTGGACCACAGTCTGGACCACATCTGGACCACAGACTGGACCACAGAGTGGACCCAAACTGGACCAAACTGAACCACAGACTGGACCACAGACTGGACCACAGACTGGACCACAGACTGGACCACATCTGGACCACAGACTGGACCACATCTGGACCACAGACTGGACCACAGACTGGACCACAGTCTGGACCACATCTGGACCACAGACTGGACCACATCTGGACCACAGACTGGACCACAGACTGGACCACATCTGGACAGGTTAGAATCAGAGAGAAAACAACAGGAGATACTCAACAGGAGTGTGAAGGTCCGAACTAGACCGGGACTAAACCAGGACTAGTGAGACCCGGTGAGGAGTGTGATCTTAAACAAAACTCTGTCTATTAAAAATATATATAAATAAATAATAACAATAACAATAACAATAATAATAATAATAATAATAATAATAATAATAATAATAATAATAATAATAATAATAATAATAATATAAAATATAATAAAAAATAAATAAAATAAAATCATTTCTATTTTTCTAGTTTACTTTACAATAAATCTTGCTTGAGACTGCTTTAAGACTGTGGTCAGTGGTTAAAACAAAATGCTCTGACGTCGCTCACGTACGCCCCCAACACTTTCTGGAACCGGGGCTCGTCACACTTCGGTCACTATCACAGTCGAGGCAGAGGAGGGTTTTGGCAGGAAGTCTTGTTTCTGTTCAATCTCAGTCAGACAGACTCTGAGGCTGGGCTCTGGGTTTGTTCAACTGTTGGAAGTGTTTTCTGGAGCTCGGATGTGAACGGGATGAGGGACAGTATCAGCTTTAAATGAAAACAGAGCATTTATTATTTATTTTAAAAGGGATAGTGCATGTTAAGGAACATTTCAATGTAAACATGCCAGCGTGTAGTACCTGGCAGGTCACAATAAAGTAAATCAACAGACATTGACAGCAGAAGAACACACTGCTCACAACATGAAGGACAGTCAACAAGAGAAAAGACGTCACACAGACCTGGAACCTCTTCATCCATCGTTTGAAGATGGTTTTAAAAGTATTAAATGTAGAACAGTCTCTTATTGCTTCTGCGATGTTAAAGGTACAGTCGCCTGCAGCAGAGGCTCTGGTTACTTTCCACTGCTTCTGGATTATAACTAATGAACTCGCCTGAAGCTGGTGGAGCCATACAACACCTCAGAAATTGAGCAAGCTTAAATTTGATAACATTTTCAAAACTTAGAGTACTGTATTTCTGAAGTATGAGACAAATATGGAAAGTGTAGTAAAAAAGAGATTCTATTAATGTTGAAGTCGAGCTTGTCAGAGACCAGTTAATAATAATGTTCAATGTGAGAGGAAATCAAGCTGTGGACAAACATTTTAGCTGCATTTTCTGGTGATGATTTAATTTGCCTAAAATTGTGAAAATTTAAATTGACAATTTAAATAAGTTTGTTTTTTTAAAGGACAGAGTACAGTCCGAGATAACGCTGAGATATTTAAATTTGTGTTTGAGCTGAAGCTCCTCCCACATGACGTTTTTTTATGTAAAAATGACAATGATAAAATAAAGCGTCTCTTGTCATTTCAACTTTGCGTCCATTGAACTGAGGAGCAGACATTTTTAACTGAGGGATTATTTATTTAGTGATTCTTATTGATAAGAGTTCGAGAATGTTAATGTCCAGGTTTTCTTTCACTTTCAGCTTGTTTTAAACGTCGCTCGTAAAAGATAAATGATCAAAGTAATAAAAAACTGCTCTGCCTCAACTCATAAATGTCCTTTTATTCACTTTGACCTGCGTTTATTGAATCAGAAGCGTTTTTATCACCTCTGTTTTTAGCTTTACCAATTATCTTTTTATACTCTTCATAAAAAGTGAGATATTGTTGCAATAAATCAATGGAGTCATTTACAAAACCTGAAACAGACCAGTTTTTATGAAGGATATGAACTTTATTCAACTTTTCCTGAGGTCACAAAAGGCCCTGATACTGTCCTCTTTTATAAAACGATATTCTCCTTTTCAAACTTATTCAAAGCCCGCAGTAAGGCGTTCTCTTATCTCTCTTTGAAGATAATGATCGGTTACATCTTCGTCAGAAAATCTTCGTCTCTGTGCGGCGCCTCTTTCAGATAAACGTCCATCTGAAGCCTCTTTATCTGCAGTTTTAGCCTCAGATCATAATTTCAGCAGAAAAGTGAGAAGAGCACAGCGCCGAGATAAGACCAGTGTAATTCCAGCAGGATTTACTTTTATTAAGTGTCTCTTTAAAGTCAAACTGGAGATGATTGCATTTATTTCATTACTTTTACAGAGTATCTTCGTGCCTCTGGGCCCTTCTCGATGGGGAAAAGTACGAGTCGAACTGGAGTTTTTCCGGCTTCAGCAGATTGTGAGTTCATCAGACGAAGGACGATGGCTCGAGTCGAAGGAAACTACCTCTGACATAAACAAGTCTCACATGTTTCAGGCTCAGAGCGTAAACCCCACACAATGGCTCTGAACTCAGTGAGAGTTTTAAACCAAATGTTCGGCCGGCTCAGAGTGGATTTCCACATGTGACCCGCTCTGTGCCGCTCGACACGTGCACATGATGTGGCTCCATCGTTCAACAGACAGAAGCCTTTATCTTTATCTGCCAAACAAACGAACATTTTAGACGAATCAAAAGGTCTAAAGCAGAAGAGCTGCTCTGAGAAATAAAATGTACAAATCTACAGTCATGGGTCGAATTATATCTGCCCCTGAGCACTAAACTCAGGGTCACAGAGGTGAACCTGCAGCGGGACGAGGGAGGGTCCTTACATCTGAGGTGTTAAAGACGAGAGGGACTGAGTTCAGGCAGACTTTAAGACTTTTCTAAAGCTGTGGAACATTTGCCCATGACGATAAAGAAATTCAAGCTGTGTCTTTGGTGATGTTATAAAAGAGAATATGAAAGAATAACAGAATAATTAATAAGTCTGCAAAGTGAATCAGTGACGTGTGTGTCCTGAAGGAACCTCTGGTTACCATGTTCAGTTTGGGACAACATGTTTGTTGTTTTCACGAACCACAGAAAATCACGTCGAAATGTGAACAAATGAGACCAGTCTGAAAACACCTGTGTCCTCACCTGCTCTAAGCCCTAGGTAAATGCTCTTTAGTAAATCTGAACAGCACCAGAGATGGGTTTTACAACACGACAGTTGTAAATCTGTTCCTGAACATGTTTGTTTCTTTTCCTGAGGTCAAAAGTCACCATAACCAGGTGTTATCTGTTAAAACTGTGCACTGCCTGTTTTTTGGACTTAAGTAAATCTGAAGTAAACTGTTTTTACCAAATGGGTCTCCTGTCCTTTATTAAACAGTGTTGCTACATTTACACGAGATGTTCCTTTTGAATTAAACAACGTAACGATAAAAGCAACAGCAGTATTATTCTAACTCCAGATAATGAGCTGCTCCTGGCCCACAACGGCCAGAACAGAACCTGAAAATAGCAGCGGACGATAAAATATAAATGCCTTTAAATGAATAATAGAGCTGTTTGCAGAAAAAGGAGTGAGCCACGCTTGAATTAACCCAGTCATAATTTTCTTCTGGAGGTTGATGAATAAAAGGCTGTAGGCAACACGCTGCGCCTCGACACACTTCATCAAATAAAATAGAAAAATGGAAATGTTAAAACGCACTGAAGTTTAAATTTCATGCAGCGGAAATGGCTTGGAGCATTTTCAGTTGGTGTTAGATGAAGAAATAAACACATAAATGACATGAATGTGGTCAAAAAGTATAATTTTGAGGCTGTCACTGTAAAACCAAAGACATGACACGATCCATTTTATTTCTTCAGCAGCAAAGAGTCCTGGTCCACCGAGCGTTCCACAAACGCATCTTAAACTTTCAACAGAGGCCTCTTAAAAAAACCTTTTCAAGAACATAAATCACAAAAAACTGTGGCCAATAAGGAAGGAATCAGTTCACTTTTGAGAGTTAATACTGTCGGATTAAAAATGCCATGAAAAAGTCTGTGAAGGTTCTCAGTCATCCAGGTCATCTTGAAGAAAAGGTGAAAGTAAAGGCCTCTGGAGTTATTTTAGATGCCTTTGCTTTAACCTTTTCTTCAAACCCCAAAAAGGGGCAGGATTTATCCAGTGTTTGTTCTGTCTCCTGGAAATCCAGCTCAAATCCACAAAGTCCAGACTAACTCTGTATCGATGATAAAACGAGTAAACCTCTCATCCATCTTCTTCCACTGATCCAGGGTCAAGGGTTAAAAAACTCTTATTATTAAAGCCTGGTTCGATTTGGGACATGGGATAACAAGAGTACTCACATCCAGTACATGTTCCCTCTTCATTTCTCAACACGTTACAAACACTGCAGACGTTAGTTTCGGATTAAACCCTGCCGATCCTATTGGCCGTCCTGGGAGCTGCGGCCCTTAAAGTTGTCCCCAGACGAACAATAGAGCTTTAATAACTCGCCTCCAGATCCCCTTCTTGTCCACTTCCTGTTTAAAGCCAACATACAGGAAGTGGGGGCTTTGTGTGCGTTCGTTTATGAGTTCCTGTCGGGACAATGGAACGCCCCGGAGACAATGGAGCCACCACACCTTCAGCACAAAATACTGCAAAAAGAACCATGCGTCTTCTGTTGAATTATGGAAAAATGTTCAGTGTGAGAGTCAGACTTCATAATGAGACTACAAATATGGTGTGGGCTTAAGAGGCGAGTAAATAATGCATCATGGTTTATTTCTGTCTCTGCAGAAGAGTGGAACAAATGAGACGACAATAATCAGAGGAATATTTCTGCTCCAGTGAAAAGGCAAATATTGAAATTGAGACAAAAAAGGCATTTGTTTTGTCCATTTGTTTGTTTATTTTGTGAAGCCACGACTGAGCTGCGTGTTAAAGGTGTTTGGATTACTTATTCTGTACCAAAGATGTATTCTGTAAAATGTTTTATAAAGACTCGAGCAAAATAAACAAAGGTCAAACCTGTATTAATCGCTGAAAATAATACATTTTGCTTAAGTTTGTTTTGGACAAATATAAATTTAAATTCTACTTTTTTTTTAAAGCAAATTTATGACTCTATGACAATTTTTATTGTAAATATTCTCTCTAATATTTGCCCTTAATACGCTGTCCTACTGATACATGCCGTACAGTAGAGCTTCCAGTCGCGGCAGGGCTCACAGCGCCCCTACTGGCCTGGAAGAGTGTTTGATTTACACCACAGGCCAACGTTTGTGTTTCGGTGTAAACGGCTGCTTAAAGGAAACAAACTCCCTTTAAATATGTGTTTAAAGAAAAGCTGTTTTAATCAGAAGCCTTTGTGTTTGAAAAAGATCTGATCAAATATGGACTCGACACAAACAAAGGAGAAAACTGTCCAAAGAGACAATGACAGAGGACATTATAGCTCTGAAGCAGTTTTTATTGAGTCCTATTGTCCTACCGTCCTACCCATCCTCCTGTCCTTCTGTCCTCCTGTCCTTCTGTCCTCCTGTCCTTCTGTCCTACCCATCCTCCTGTCCTCCTGTCCTCCTGTCCTCCTGTCCTTCTGTCCTCCTGTCCTTCTGTCCTCCTGTCCTTCTGTCCTACCCATCCTCCTGTCCTCCTGTCCTCCTGTCCTTCTGTCCTACCCTCCTCCTGTCCTTCTGTCCTACCCTCCTCCTGTCCTTCTGTCCTACCTGAATCCACTCCCGGACGGTGTCGTCTGAAGGTGTCCAGCCGTTCTCGTGGTAGTGGAGTCGGGATCGTTCAGGAGACCAGTTCCGGTTGTACTGAGACGAGGCTGAGATCTGTTCTGAGCTGATGTCTCCAGACTCCATCCCCAGAGGCTCCAGGCAGACGAACTCTGGAGAGAGACAACACAACAGGACTGTGTTAGTCCAGTCTTAGACCAGGTCCAGACAGAGTTAGTCCGGTCTTAGACCAGGTCCAGACAGAGTTAGTCCGGTCTTAGACCAGGTCCAGACAGAGTTAGTCCAGTCTTAGACCAGGTCCAGACAGAGTTAGTTTGGTCTTAGACCAGGTCCAGACTCACGGAGGTCAGAGTTAGTCCAGTCTTAGACCAGGTCCAGACAGAGTTAGTTTGGTCTTAGACCAGGTCCAGACTCACGGAGGTCAGAGTTAGTCCGGTCTTAGACCAGGTCCAGACAGAGTTAGTTTGGTCTTAGACCAGGTCCAGACTCACGGAGGTCAGAGTTAGTCCAGTCTTAGACCAGGTCCAGACAGAGTTAGTTTGGTCTTAGACCAGGTCCAGACTCACGGAGGTCAGAGTTAGTCTGGTCTTAGACCAGGTCCAGACAGAGTTAGTCCGGTCTTAGACCAGGTCCAGACTCACGGAGGTCAGAGTTAGTCCGGTCTTAGACCAGGTCCAGACAGAGTTAGTCCGGTCTTAGACCAGGTCCAGACTCACGGAGGTCAGAGTTAGTCCGGTCTTAGACCAGGTCCAGACAGAGTTAGTCCGGTCTTAGACCAGGTCCAGACAGAGTTAGTCCAGTCTTAGACCAGGTCCAGACTCACAGAGGTCTCTTCTCAAGCTAAATATTTTCAATCATGTGGTTGTAATTTCCAGTTTTAATGCTCTCTCTAAGTCTTGGGTCTTTGGATCAGCAGCAAAAAGGAAGTGTCCTAAATAAATCATGAATGTTTGTGTTGGGAAGACTGTCTGGGGACACTGTTGGACAGAACACCACTCACATATTCAACAGAGAAACTCTAATAATTGCCTAAGTCTGACTAAAATCTTTGTGATTAATCAAAACGTCTGATTTCTGATCCTGCTCTGTGTGGCGTTGTTGGACTGGAGCTGGACTATGACCACTTTGGAAACACACACACATTAACTTAGCACTCCAGGACTAAACCAAATTTAAAACAAAATCTTCAAAACGTTATTATTTCCTCTGTGGGACACACATTCCTGAGCTGAGGTCACTGAGGTCACTGAGGGTTGCTGAAGTCAGAGGGCAGACATAACTCAACTGTCTCCAGGATGTGTCTTTAAAAAACATCATCACAGCAAAGTAACACCCTTTATATTCACTGATCTTAGAAACACAGACGAGACATATTAACGTTAGGGGATCGTTTTCGATGCTTGACTCCCACTGACCCTGGTGGTCATGTCCCGGGCTCCTCTCTTGGATGGTGTAGTTGGCGGAGAAGCCCTCTCTGGCGATGGCGTTGTCGGTGGTGATGGTCATGGACAGAAAGCCAGTGTAGGAGATGACTCGGCCCGGAGACGTCTGACCACAGTAGCGTCCGATGTGAGGCCCCACTGCAGCAGGAGGGACAGAGGCACAATCAACACTTTTAAAATTTTAAATGCACTATATACAACGTTTGTTCCGGAGGATATCTTTAATTTTACTTTTTCTGACAAGAACAACAATGTCTGGATGTTATTCTCAACAGTGTATTTCCTGAGCCTTAAACTGAATAAACACCTCTGGCAGACTTAGAAGGGCTCTAACGTCCATATGTCAGCGCTTTATTTTAAAGAGCTGGCTGGATCCTGAGATGCACCTAAAGAGATAAGTGTAAACACTGCTATGGCACAAAACCTACATGAAAACACCTGACTCCAGGTGTATCTGCTGCCGACTGTAGCGGTGCAGAGGCTGTGGTCTGTAGGAGTAGTTTGT
Source organism: Neodontobutis hainanensis (assembly GCA_024349245.1). Classification (NCBI taxonomy): domain Eukaryota; kingdom Metazoa; phylum Chordata; class Actinopteri; order Gobiiformes; family Odontobutidae; genus Neodontobutis; species Neodontobutis hainanensis. The sequence goes on from JALDNG010000203.1 coordinate 264,483, forward strand.
ATTCAGAGCAGGCCACAGTCGAACGCTGCAGCGACAGGCCCCGGTTTGAGCTGGATTATATTTATCAGTTACACTATTGAGCAGGCGGTCGACAAACTGTGGAGGATTACTCTCCAACACTGCAGCTTTATCTGCGACAGCGAGGACGTGTTGTCAGTGCCATCGGCTGGAAAATGAAATCCAACAGAGACTAAGGCTATATTTATATATTTACCTGAGGACATGCTTAAAACTGCTGTCAACAAGAGAAAACTGTAAAAAGTTAATATTAAGTAATGAAATGGTTTTGATGACCTTTATCAAGGTCATGAAAGAGCCTCAGCCTCAGAGCCTCAAAGCCTCACAGTCTCAGACTCACAGCCTCAGAGCCTCACAGTCTCAGCCTCAGAGTCTCACAGCCTCAGAGTCTCAGACTCACAGCCTCAAAGCCTCAGAGCCTCACAGTCTCAGCCTCAGAGTCTCAGAGCCTCAGAGTCTCAGACTCACAGCCTCAAAGCCTCAGAGTCTCAGAGCCTCACAGTCTCAGCCTCACAGTCTCAGAGCCTCACAGTCTCAGCCTCACAGTCTCAGTCTCACAGCCTCAGACTCACAGCCTCAGAGCCTCACAGTCTCAGCCTCAGAGCCTCACAGTCTCAGCCTCAGAGCCTCACAGTCTCAGTCTCACAGTCTCAGAGCCTCACAGTCTCAGCCTCACAGTCTCAGTCTCACAGCCTCAGACTCACAGCCTCAGAGTCTCACAGTCTCAGCCTCACAGTCTCAGTCTCACAGTCTCAGAGCCTCACAGTCTCAGACTCACAGCCTCAAAGCCTCAGAGTCTCACAGCCTCACAGCCTCAGACTCACAGCCTCAGAGCCTCACAGTCTCAGCCTCAGAGCCTCACAGTCTCAGCCTCAGAGCCTCACAGTCTCAGCCTCAGAGCCTCACAGTCTCAGCCTCAGAGCCTCACAGTCTCAGCCTCACAGTCTCAGTCTCACAGTCTCAGAGCCTCACAGTCTCAGCCTCACAGTCTCAGTCTCACAGCCTCAGACTCACAGCCTCAGAGTCTCACAGTCTCAGCCTCACAGTCTCAGTCTCACAGTCTCAGAGCCTCACAGTCTCAGCCTCACAGTCTCAGTCTCACAGCCTCAGACTCACAGCCTCAGAGCCTCACAGCCTCAGAGCCTCACAGTCTCAGCCTCAGAGCCTCACAGTCTCAGCCTCAGAGCCTCACAGTCTCAGCCTCAGAGCCTCACAGTCTCAGCCTCAGAGCCTCACAGTCTCAGCCTCAGAGCCTGTGATGCGAGCGGGCTCTGGTCTAAAGTGAGCTGCCAGATCCGTGGGCACAGCCGGAGCACTGTGGGCTCCTGTCGGGCAGCGAGGCCTGTGGCAGGTGTTAGTTGCTCTGTTCTCGCCTCGTTACACAACAATGGACAAAGGAGAGGCGTGAGACGTTCATGTGTCAGGTGACTGAGGGAACAATGGGCGCTGTGCACATCCAGACTGAGCTCAGAGAGAGCGCCTCAGACGGAGAACAATACGGGCTCCTGGACAGATGATAATTGGATTTTGACAGAAACATAAGTGTAGAAAACATTATTACAGACGATTGTGAAGATAAGATCACTTTATAAAGTCTTTGGGACAAATACGTGCTGTTTCAAAACTGCTCTAAACAGATTAATAAAATCACCATTTAATATTTAACATTTAATAATTAATAAGTATTAACTTTCATCCTTCACTTAATTTATTAAAACGATGTATTTTCTATTCTTTTAGACCGCTGCCATCAACATATTTTTGGATTCAAATAATTCATTAATAAACATAAGATGTTTTTATAAGAGTGTTTGCAACAGTCTAAAATGTTCAGTGTTAATAAGAACAAAAATGAACGTGGTCTGTTCTTCCTCTGGGCCACGCCTCGGTAACAACCCAATCTGAAGAATGTAAACCCCTTTTTCTAAAAATACCTCCTGTTGCCGTGTCTCCTCCCGCTCTCGTCCTGCATCTGTCTGTTTCGACCTATTTCTGCTCTCGTTCTCGTTCAGTGCTCAGTCGTAGCACATCCTGAGGGAAGACATCCATCCTGACGCCCCCCAGACCCCCTCAGACCCCCCCAGCTCTGTCTCTGAGGGTCTGCTCACTGTCAACACCTGCCTCTGTCTTCTGCTGTGTGGGGGTGTTCTCAAGGAAACGTACCGTTACTTACATAAACCTTATGAATCCACCAGGGAGAACACATATTTAAGTATTTATCGCTCACTGACACCTTCCCAGTCGACTTTATTTACCGCCTGACTTTGTCCTCACCTCTTTGTTCTAATTTAACCCAGAGTGACTTTAAATAATGGATTTGAAACTACAACTCTAGTCTTTTTGTCTCTTTCCTGCAGAGTCTGTTTGAGATGTGGACAGGGTGAGTGCTGCTGCTGAAGATAGAACACAATACAGCAGCTGAAATCAGACTAGAAATAAAATATTCTATAACTTAAAAATATTTCTTAGAAAGTCATAATGCTTATTATATTATATAGAGCCAACAAACTAATTACAGTTATGGCTCTTAAATTGATCAAATGTCAAAAGCATGTGGCACTAGAGAACCTTTCAAGACAGTCTCTTTTCGTCTGAATGAACTATCTTTAGCCGAAGTCACACACTTTAGTCTGTTCTGTGACCAGTGTGTCATCCGTCACCGAGGCACCAGGGGGAGTAAACACGGACAGAAGTTATGTTTATTATGAATGTTCTTCCTGGACATTAAAGAGCGCTCGTACAAAGCTGCACAGTTCTTCTCAGAGCCTTTCATAAACAAGTACCACATTCAAATCTGAGAAAATCCACTAATATCACTCTCAAAGTCACCGCCCCTTCTCTGTAGCCCCGCCCCTCACCTGCAGGAAAGCCGTCCCAGATCTCCAGCCAGTCGTATCGGCAGAGGGCCCCCGGCGGTGGCGTGGTGTCTGGCTCCATGTCAAAGCTCTCGAACTCCACCACGATCTCGGACATCTTGGGGGCGAAGATCATGAAGGTGCAGTCCAGGTTGTTGGGGTATTTGTCGGGGAATCCGGGGGTCTTTATCACCCCTCGGGGGGCCGTGAAGTTCCTGGAGCATTCAGGGCCTGAGCAGAGGTCGAGAGGGAAAAAGGGTCAGGGTCTGGTTTTCACATAAAGACCGAGGTGTGGACTTGTGAAGGTCAGAGGTCACCCAAAGGTCACCATGTGTTTGTCAGCACTGTCACTTTAATCAGACTTCATTTCACTTTAGATTAAATTTAATAAAAATAATAACTGACAACATTTATAACTTAAACTTAAACAACAACTGTGGTTCTGTTCACGACCAACACTGACTGGATTAGTTAACTCTATAAAGCTCGCACATATCTGTCTTTACGAGCTCAGGTTCAGCTAACGTCAGTGATTTTACGTCATAGTTCAGACACCAGCACAAAATGGTGTGTAAAAACATAAAGCACAGACTCGTCCTGTCGGCTCTCATCAGTTACAGTTAACACCTTCACTCTCACTCGGATCTGCAGAAGACACACTCGACCTGCTCTCGGTCAAATCCCCCAAAGTGTGTGTCTGTGTGTGTGTTTGTCTATGTGTATGTGTGTGTGAGTGTAAGTGTGGAGGGAGTAATGGAGGGAGGGAGGGAGGGATGAAGGGAGGGAGGGAGGGGGTGGGATGGAAGGAGGGAGGGAGGGATGAAGGGAGGGATGGAGGGATGGAAGGAGGGAGGGATGGAAGGAGGAGGGAGGGAGGGATGGAAGGAAGGAGGGAGGGAGGGATGGAGGGATGGAGGGATGGAGGGAGGGATGAAGGGAGGGATGGAGGGATGGAAGGAGGGAGGGATGGAAGGAGGGAGGGATGGAAGGAAGGAAGGAGGGAGGGAGGGATGGAGGGATGGAGGGATGGAGGGAGGGATGGAGGGAGGGAGGGATGGAGGGATGGAGGGAGGGAGGGAGGGATGGAAGGAGGGATGGAAGGAGGGAGGGATGGAAGGAGGGAGGGCGGGAGGGCGGGGGGTCGTAAGGCCAGGACACATGTGACCTGCTGCTGTGTGAGTATGTCTGTAAACAGTAGGTCTGTGATGTCTGTGGGACACAGGGCGGTCACAGAAGCTCACTGATGAATGAAGAGGAAGAATGAGACTGAGACAGTCTTCGATCCTGCGGCTGCTCTGTTTATGTCTGAGGCTGATCTATAAACAGCCGTCATCATCGACAGAACTCATATCAGCAGAATACAAGAGGACACAGCAGCGTTTGATACGACCTGATCTGAACAGTTACAAATCAATGCAGGCTTTCAACGTCGTTCATTCAGAGCACAGTGAGAAAAAAGAAATCTAAAGCTACAGAGCACACTTTCCATAAATAAATCAAAGAATCAAGAAGTATGCAACTAAATTTGATAAAGAGGATGAAATAAATCTTAAAACCTGGGATCACAGTGCTCTGGAAATAACATTTTTTCCAGAATAATTCTCTGTCGCCATTGATTCAATGTTGACAAGCAGCGTACACCGACAGCTGAAACGAGCCTCCTTTATTCCCTCATTCGTATAAAGATGATGTCTCACTATAATATGCTTTTAGGTGTTTAAACTCCAGTCTAATAAAAAACTTCTCCACAAGACATTCTTCCACTTCATCACCTTCTTTTTTAATCTTGTAAAATACTTTGAACACAGCTCCTGGTTTGTACCAAACAAACTTCAACTAAACAAAACCAAAATGACCTTTAAATGTCCGTGAGGTGCACTGGACGAGCATCATCAGTGAAAACAGAGCTTGTATAAAGTCTCTATTGAAAGTCTCACCACAAACCCATTCATCTTCTTTCTTCTCTTTTATCAACAGTCCTTTTTCCGTCGTCTGTGGCTTCCGTCGGAGAAACCCTCGGGCCCCGATCGGCTCGACCACAGACACATGTGCTTCTGGTTTGGAAGTCTTCAATAAAACACAGCAGTCGAATATATGCCTTCTAAGTGTTGTGTTGAGGACGGGCGCTGGAGGGCGGGCGGGCGCTGGAGGGCGGTCGCTGGAGGGCGGGCACTGGAGGACGGGCGCTGGAGACGGGCGCTGGAGGACGGGCACTGGAGGACGGGCACTGGAGGACGGGCGCTGGAGGACGGGCGGTCGCTGGGGGGCGGGCGCTGGAGGACGGGCGCTGGAGGGCGGGCACTGGAGGGTGGTCGCTGGAGGATGGGCGCTGGAGGGCGGGCGGTCGCTGGAGGACGGGCACTGGAGGACGGGCGCTGGAGGGCGGGCAGTCGCTGGGGGGCGGTCGCTGGGGGGCGGGCGCTGGAGGACGGGCGCTGGAGGGCGGGCGGTCGCTGGAGGACGGGCACTGGAGGACGGGCGCTGGAGGGCGGGCGGTCGCTGGGGGGCGGGCGCTGGAGGGCGGTCGCTGGAGGGCGGGCACTGGAGGACGGGCGCTGGAGACGGGCGCTGGAGACGGGCGCTGGAGGACGGGCGGTCGCTGGAGGACGGGCACTGGAGGACGGGCACTGGAGGACGGGCGCTGGAGGACGGGCGGTCGCTGGGGCGGCCGCTGGGGCGGGCGCTGGAGGACGGAGCTGGAGGGCGGGCACTGGAGGGCGGGCGGTCGCTGGGGCGGTCGCTGGGGCGGGCGCTGGAGGACGGGCGCTGGAGGGCGGGCGGTCGCTGGAGGACGGGCGCTGGAGGGCGGTCGCTGGAGGATGGGCGCTGGAGGACGGTCGCTGGAGGACGGGCGCTGGAGGGGGCGGTCGCTGGAGGACGGTCGCTGGAGGACGGTCGCTGGAGGGCGGTCGCTGGAGGACGGGCGCTGGAGGACGGGCGGTCGCTGGAGGACGGTCGCTGGAGGGGGCGTCGCTGGAGGACGGGCACTGGAGGACGGGCACTGGAGGACGGGCGCTGGAGGACGGGCGGTCGCTGGGGCGGCCGCTGGGGCGGGCGCTGGAGGACGGGAGCTGGAGGGCGGGCACTGGAGGGCGGGCGGTCGCTGGGGCGGTCGCTGGGGCGGGCGCTGGAGGACGGGCGCTGGAGGGCGGGCGGTCGCTGGAGGACGGTCGCTGGAGGACGGTCGCTGGAGGGGGCGGTCGCTGGAGGACGGGCGCTGAGGACGGGCGGTCGCTGGAGGACGGTCGCTGGAGGACGGTCGCTGGAGGGGTGGCGGTCGCTGGAGGATGGGCGCTGGAGGGCGGCGATCGCTGGGGCGGGCGCTGGAGGACGGTCGCTGGAGGACGGTCGCTGGAGGACGGTCGCTGGAGGACGGTCGCTGGAGGGGGCGGTCGCTGGAGGACGGTCGCTGGAGGACGGTCGCTGGAGGGGGCGGTCGCTGGAGGACGGGCGCTGGAGGACAGGCGGTCGCTGGAGGACGGTCGCTGGAGGACGGTTGCTGGAGGGGGACGGTCGCTGGAGGGGGACGGTCGCTGGAGGGGGCGGTCGCTGGAGGACGGGCGCTGGAGGGCGGGCGATCGCTGGGGCGGGCGCTGGAGGACGGGCGGTCGCTGGAGGACGGTCGCTGGAGGACGGTCGCTGGAGGACGGTCGCTGGAGGACGGTCGCTGGAGGGGGTGGTCGCTGGAGGACGGGCGCTGGAGGGCGGGCGGTCACTGGGGCGGGCGCTGGAGGGCGGGCGGTGGAGGACGGGCGCTGGAGGACGGGCGGTTCCTGGAGGACGGGCGCTGGAGGACGGTCGCTGGAGGACGGTCGCTGGAGGACGGTCGCTGGAGGACGGGCGCTGGAGGGCGGGCGGTGGAGGACGGGCGCTGGAGGACGGGCGGTTCCTGGAGGACGGTCGCTGGAGGACGGTCGCTGGAGGACGGTCGCTGGAGGACGGTCGCTGGAGGGGGTGGTCGCTGGAGGACGGGCGCTGGAGGGCGGGCGGTCACTGGGGCGGGCGCTGGAGGGAGGGCGGTCACTGGAGGACGGGCGCTGGAGGGCGGGCGGTGGAGGACGGGCGCTGGAGGACGGGCGGTTCCTGGAGGACGGGCGCTGGAGGACGGTCGCTGGAGGACGGTCGCTGGAGGGGGCGGTCGCTGGAGGACGGGCGCTGGAGGACGGGCGCTGGAGGGGGCGGTCGCTGGAGGACGGTCGCTGGAGGGCGGGCGGTGGAGGACGGTCGCTGGAGGACGGTCGCTGGAGGGGGGGCGGTCGCTGGAGGACGGGCGCTGGAGGACGGGCGCTGGAGGGCGGGCGGTCGCTGGGGGGCGGGCGCTGGAGGGCGGGGTTATGAAAGGAGCATGTGTGGAGCTGTGAGAGATACTTTCAGATGGGATTCAGCTCATGAACCTCAGATATCAGTGGAGTTCATCGTGAGAACGTGGTCCCGGCTCTGAGCGCTGCTGTTTCTGAGGCTTTCTCTTTTAAACTGTGGATGTAAATGTGGACCTTCATGGCCTTGATTTACCCACAATGTAAAGAGGCTGTTGCTTTATGATTTAAAATGAGAAACATTGCGTAAGCGATGATAAATGAAGTGGTCGTTTTGAGCCAAAGGCTGGATATATAAGAGGTTTTTCAGACCTGAACTCTGTATTCACTTGGTGTTGTTTGATTTCCAACAGCATTCGACCACACTCACAGACTTTCAACATTTGTGACTTCAGTGGCTTTTCTTTACGGTTTTATCTGAGAAAATGAATAAACAGACTGTTGCCAAGCGAAGAAAGACTAGCATCACTTTTTTATGGCATTATATTGACCTTGTAACATGAAAAGTGTCAGAGCGGCAGAGCTACAAAGAGGAGTGTTTATCAAACAGGAACAATGGGCCTCATTAATTCAAAGAAATGCTGTATTTAAGATATTGGCATTCTTTTTTTTTTCTAAACTAACCATATCACTGACCCAAGCCATAATGATCACAGCCACAAAGGACACATAAAAAACACATTTGGATTTTCTTTTAAGGTCAGTGGCAAAATAATAATAATAATAAAACACATTGTCTAAATTTCTTGAAATGGTTTAAAACCCTTTATTTTTTTAATATATAGTGCTTTTCCACCTACTGAAGTAGGCACTAAAAGCACTTTACATACATTAAACTATTACCACTGTTACAGAACATCACTGGAGGCAATGTAGGTTAAATGTCTTGCCCAAGGACACAACAACAGTATGCGGGGGAGAGCGGGATGTTGTGATGTTTTGGGATGTTTCGATCTGAATTTTTTTGTGTTTGGAGAAGTGTTTCAGATTATGGAACATTTAAGCTTTAGTATTTGTCTCAGGTTTTGCGTTCCCATGTTTATGTGTCTGTATCTACCCTCATCTCTCCAGAGGCACTCGGGACAGAACAGATTTCACCTCCAACGCTGTTTTAAACCCGTTACGGGGCAGGACCCATATCGAGGCCACCCCCCACACCTCTGGCCCCGCCTCTCCTCGGCTCTCCAGCGCTGGCCCAGTTTCTCTGGTTTTACCGAAGCATCCGTCTCACCTAGAGGTGACTCCGTCGTCTCCAAGGACAGACAGACCATTAGCCAAATGAGCTAAATGAGCTAAATGAGCCTGAGGTCCCAGCACCTGTCGACTCTGAGCCCCACACGTCTCTGAGGACCGTCGGACGATAAAATAAACAAGAGCCAGTACATTTACAAGAGTACTGCCTCCGACTCAAATTAGACTTTCACCTGCTGATAATCCGGCTCTTGGACGGTGCAGGTTTTGATTCTTTTTTTCAGGTTATTAATTTTTTTTTTCTGACCACGGTTTTCTACTGAGAACAGCTAAGGTAACAATGATATTTACACGCTAAAGGTTACAAAGTCAGAGTTTAGGACATTCACTTTTCTTTTAAACATGTCCCTTTCTGTTTTCCTTTATTCTTTCTATTCTTTAGGTTTACTCAGAACTATTTGTTTAAATGTTTTACAAGTTTAAATTTATAAAAACGATCCAGGGGGGTCAAATACAAAAAAAGAGGCCCTGGAGTCGAGCCTTGAGGCACCCCACACTGAGAGGCCAGACACAAAAAAGACCTTCACATTATCCACAGAAGCCATGATGTTGATCCAGAGGAAAGAGCGAGGTTTCTTGTCCAAAACACCCAGACCAGTCAGTGGAGACTCCAGTGGAAAATTCCCAGGGCGTTTTGTCAAAGAATGTGTCGTGAGCCGAACAGTGGCCGGACATTCTCCACAACAACAGGAAAAGCCAGTCCCTGTCAGAAACAAGAACAGGGACGTGTACGAGAAGAGCCGAGGCAGCAGGAGACACCCAACACATGAGCAAAGACCTCATCTGAAACAGTTCAGACCAAAACCACAGACATGACTCTCACAAGCTCTTTTACACATTTGTTCAGTTTCTCGAGCAGCGTGACTAATTTGAACACAACAGAATGAATATCTGTTTGTCAAGGTGGGTTTGCTGAACCCAGGATGGCGGACCGTGCGGTGTGCAGGTATAATAAGACAAAGATGTGGTACTAGCCCGTCTCCCCTGCAGCCATTTCAGCAAAACTGTAAAAACAAACTCCTGGTTTACGGCTGACACCTCGTAGTATTTAGGGTCTGAACGTAACGGAGGATAAAAGACCACAGGAGCGGGGTCCGAGGTGCTATAGGCTGCATAACAAAGAAACCTTTCGGGCATTTGTGTCAATAAGCAGTTCAATATCAAAAAACCTGCTGGGCGCCCCCTGGTGGTGGCAGCTGACAGTGACTTTCCCCATTGGCATAATAAAGGGATAATAAAAAAATAAAATATCATTACCCAAAGTTCACAGATTTGTAAAATATAATTGACAGGTTCATGTGCATAATTTTTGTGACATTTGGAGATTGGGACTAAATATCCAGGTTTAAACCTTTCAGGATTTCCAGGTTTTCCAGGACGTGCAAATGCAGTTCTTTGGATTTCCAGGTTTTCCAGGATGTGCAAATGCAGTTCTTTGGATTTCCAGGTTTTCCAGGATGTGCAAATGCAGTTCTTTGGATTTCCAGGTTTTCCAGGACGTGTGAAACCTGGGGTCCAGACTCTCTCGGCTGTGGTCCTCATTAAAGCACGACAGAGAAGTTGTGTTCATTTGTCACACAGCATTGTCTGAGTTAAACACACCGGAGGATAGTTATTCCAGGACGCTCTGTTTCTGGAGCGGTTATTGGACTCGGGGGGGTTCCAGGTAAACGCACGTCCCGCTTTCGTCTGATTTATCTGGAGGAGTCCGGCTCAAGTGGACCCCAGGGAGCAGCAGGACTACAGATGTAGGACGAGGAGACAGCCAGGTTTTATTTAGGTCTCTGCTGCTAACATCCGGCCTCATCAAACCCAGTGGCATTCTGGGTCTTTGAGTTCATCTGGCTTTGGCTCGAGCACAGAAAAGCATTGTTTGCATGGTTTGAGGCGGCGTGGCTCGGAGCTGTTTCCAGCTGCATTATATGAACAAATATATAAAAAATGAAAAGCATGTCAGTTTTCAGTTGACACTAAAAGACTCCTCTGTCTCCGGGACAGTGTTGTCTGCGGTGACCTGTGACCCTGAGCTGCAGGCGGTGAAGGAACTGTCTCCTAAAATCAGAGAGAGTCCAGAGCCACAGGCCGGACTCAGACCCGGACTCAGACCCTGACTCAGAGCGAGGACTGAAGTCTGTTACAGCCTGGAGTCATCTTCATTCTTAATATCATCACAGTTACAAACTTACAAGAGGAAAGTCTACTCCGGACTAGTTTTAGTAAACTGAAGACTGATTTAAAGCCATATTCGGTTGATTTCTAAATAAATCTTTGTTAAAAAACTGGTCCATGACCCACAATGCCTTTCGAAAGTCGAATTTTATTTTTTTCTGGCTTTTGAATGAGCCCTCATTGTTTTTATCTTCTGTGATTGATTAGGAGCTACATTCCCACAGACGTCCCTCTCAGAAACAAAGGAATAAAAAGCTGAGAGTCTAAGGCCATGACAACAGTTCAATAACCATTAACCACCCAAAGCCTCCATTCTTTTAATTATTTAAAATCCTTTCTGTTTGGATCTGGATGTCCTTGGGTTCCTCCCAGTTTCCAAAAACATGTCAAGGTGAACCGGTGACCTTGAATGCACCCGAGAAGAACAAGGTGTCTCTTCTTAGACTATTGAACGCTTAGAAATGAGTGAATAAATAAAAAGCACAAGGATTTATCTACTTTGCAAACACACGCACAAGCAAGAACCTCAAACCTACACAGTACAAGAGTTCAACTGAAGTAATCCAGAATAATCAGAAATACTCTGGTCACAGTTTTCAGAAACAGACCACGCAGCTCTTCTCATTTTCTCAGAACAAACTCAATAAATCAATAAACAAAGGGAGCTACTTCAACTCCACGACTCCAGACCCATCCACATTAAAGGGCCGTGTCTGGTGTCTACAGCAGACCGCTCTGGGACGAGGTCATGTGACGAGGTCATGAGACGAGGTCATGAGACGAGGTCATGAGACGAGGTCATGTGACGAGGTCATGAGACGAGGTCATGAGACGAGGTCATGTGACGAGGTCATGTGACGAGATCATGTGACGAGGTCATGTGACGAGGTCATGAGACGAGGTCATGTGATGGGGTCATGAGACGAGGTCATGTGACGAGGTCATGTGACGAGGTCATGAGACGAGGTCATGTGACGAGGTCATGTGACGAGGTCATGAGACGAGGTCATGTGACGAGGTCATGAGACGGTAAGTCTGTAAAAAGCTGGTACCTGTCTTGAAGACCTCGTAGCGAATGGAGAAGCCCGCTCCGTGCGTCTCGTAGTCGGACACAAACTTGATGAGCAGCTGCCCGCCGCTGGAGATGATCGGAGACGGAGCGATCTTCCCACAGAACTTCCCCAACATCATTGGAGCCGTCTCGAGGGCGCCGTTGTACACCTCCACGAAGTCGTACCTGCAGAAGAAGACGAGAGAGAGTTAGAGTAAAAACAGTCTTTGGTCCCAGCGGAATGTTGTGTTCACTGTCTGCTCGAACAAACACAGCTGTTCAACAAATGTACGGACAACTGCTGCAGAAGAGCCGTTACCCATAAACACATGGATAAAGAGTGTTATTAAAGAATTAGCAGGTGATTCTTCAGCCTTTTTTCAACATTTACAAACCAAAAACACTTCTAAATCTGTTAATAGGCCATTTACAAACCAAAAACACTTCTAAATCTGTTAATAGGCCATTTACAAACCAAAAACACTTCTAAATCTGTTAATAGGCCATTTACAACTTACACTTCCAACATTTTGTTGAGCTGCAGATAATTTGAGAAAGACCTGGCTTTGCTTTGTATCGAGTAGAAACCAGAAAAAAACTTTCTTTTCCAGCTCGGTAATATCACAGTAATAGAGGAGTAATTATGTAATATTTGTAATTTGTAATATTATGTAATAGAGGACCCCCTCGAAAACGAGATGATTCATCTCAAGGGATTTATCCTCACGAAAATGTAAATAAATAAATGTAATACTAGAGTAATTATGGTTATATATTTCAGTAATATAAAGAATTATTGCTTGACATAACCATGTAACCACTAGGTTTGTACTGAATGCAGGGCCATAATTACTATAGTATTACTGTTTTATTCACATGTTAATAACACATTATTACAATGCTATTAGTGAGCTGTAACAAAAAGTGCTCTGCGGAGCTGCCACACTGTTATCTTTATTCAAGTGAACAGTTTGATTGACAGCTCCAGCTCCGAGCAGCTCGACCTGTCGCTGACTCTGCCGCCGACAACAACAACTCCCACAATGCAAAGCTGGGAACAACTACTGTGTCTTATTTTATTTTGAACAAAACATGGTAAATACGCCTCAAAAGGAAACTGGGTTAGTTTTGTGCTCTCACTTTGTCCTTGTTCTGCTCGTGCTTTTTTAGAAAGTATCTCAACAGAAGTCTGGGGAAAACATGGAAAAGATCTGATAATACTTTCTTCTAACTTCTGCAGCAAAACACCAGGACATAATCCAATCTGTACGAGATAACATTCATCTGTATAATTATGAGTCAAGTTGTGCAGCTGCCTATAATACTTTAGAGCTTCCTTTAATGATTTGCATTTATTTTGTTCCTGAGTCATCTTTTAAAACATTCACTCTGTTGACAAAAGAAAAAACGATTAAGACGAATAGTTACTGAAGTTAACTATTGTAAAAAGGGTTATTTGTCTTTGTAGAGAGAAACATTATCCCAAAGCAGTTATAATACATCAATATGACCCCAGTATTTATGAGAATATACGACTATAATGGTGTTTATACCTGGTCTCTCTCTGCATTCAATCACGAGACCTCCTCCTGTGTTTCTCAGGATTTCAGAGGCTCAAGTCCGGAGCAGGTTTCATTTCAGAACATTCCTTTCACAGGACGTCATTTCAGAAACTGAGCAGAGACTAAAAATACTTTTATGTTGTTGATTGAGTTAAAAACATTGGATATTTTTGACGTAAATCTAGCTGTTCCTGTCTGTTTCTTGTTGAGATAAAGTCGGTGTTAAACAGAAAAGTGATGTTTAAATGTTCCTAATCCTCTCCTGAGTCGGTTCCACTGATGCAGAGTCTCATTATGTGTCACAAACACACAACTGTCTTTGTGAGTCGACCCAAATAAAACCTCCTGTAGGCCCTGACCTCTGACCCACACTGACCCGAACCCTCTCGGTGGAAAACCTTATTAAACGCAGATAAAGCCATGTATTTGTCCTGCTGCGGCTCCAGTGTAGTGGCTGAACTCGTGTCAGACATTCCACACATGTTCGATTCGTCCCGGGCCGTAAAGCAGACGCTGAAACAAACCAGAGCAGATCCTCTCAGCTCTGACCGGCCCAATCCCAAACCAGCAGGAATCCAGTGGGACCGTCCCGTCTGTGAGCCTCGGACATTATTCCCCTGCAGTGGTACAGCTCAGTTTAGTTTCTCTTAAAAATGCTCAAACTGTGTCCAACATTTACAATTTGAAGACAGCTTTCAAAAAATTAGATGTGTTTCGGTCTGAAACCAGGAACAGATCCTGAGATTTAACACTAGCTTTGTTTTTAGACACGCTTCATTTGAGAAACATGATCAACTTTTATTTTTATTGATGAACAAAAACACAAATGGACTGTTGAAAACATACACACTCTTTCTCTCTCACACAGACATACACACACAACGAGAGGTGCCCTGTACCCTTTTATAACATCATCCTCATCATCATCCTCATCATCCTCATCATCCCCATTATCATCTTCATCCCCATCATCATCCTCATCATCTTCATCCCCATCATCCTCATCAGCATCCTCATCATCCTCATCATCATCTTCATCCTCATCATCATCCTCATCATCTTCATCATTGTCATCATCATCCTCATCATCCTTATCATCCCCATCATCATCCTCATCATCTTCATCATCCCCATCATCATCCTCATCATCCTCATCATCCCCATCATCATCTTCATCCCCATCATCATCCTCATCATCCCCATCATCAAGTGATCGACTACAGCCTCCACTGGGACGAGACGGTTGGGACGGGATGGTTTGGACGGGACAGTTTGGGATGGGACGGTTTGGGACAGGACGGTTTGGGACGGGATGGTTTTGGGACGGGACGGTTTGGGACAGGACAGTTTGGACGGGATGGTTTGGGACGGGACGGTTTGTTTACACCAAAAGGGGTCCGATTCGACCCCAAAAAACAAACAGTACCACAGCCTGGTTGGACAAGAGATACCAGTCAAATCACAGAAGGTCTCGGGTTCAATCCCCGCCTGGGCAGGGCCTTTCAGTGTAGGTTTCCTCCGGGTACTCCAGTTTCCCCCACCACTAAAGACATGTAAGACCCCCTTCACCTGAAACATTGAACTTAAACTGATAAGATGCATTAAAACGTCCTGTTTATAAAACATTCAGCAACTTCCCAGTTTCTTGGATTAATTACGCCACACTTTAGAAAAAAACATCCAGACGATACAGAGCCCAGTCTGTAATAAAACAAACAAAAGTGACACCATAAAAACTATTCCTTATTCTTTTATTTTATATTTTGACTTTTTCCTAAACTGACAGAGACTTCTGAACAGCCCTGACAAAAGCCACAGGTAAATTGTAAAGCGTCTCATAAAAACCTGACCTTGTTAAACGAACACACTTCATTATCTTCATTATCTGTCCTCGTTAAAAAACAACACACCTCTGGCTCTGAAGCAACAAAACACTGGGAAAAACTGTGAACCATGAGAAAACGTGAACACCTCCTCCAGTCACGGGACGAACCGAAAGACCCTGTAAAAGCTGTAATTATTAACACATTATTTACACAACCACTGTTTCCACTGTTTCCACTGTTTTCTGTTTTTCACTGTTTTCACTGGTTTTCACTGTTTTTCACATGATTTTCACTGTTTTTCACTGTTTTTCACTGTTTTTCACATGGTTTTCACTGTTTTTCACTGTTTTTCACTGTTTTTCACATGGTTTTCACTGTTTTTCACATGGTTTTCACTGGTTTTCACTGTTTTTTTTACTGTTTTTCACTGTTTTCACTGTTTTTTTTACAGTTTTTCACTGTTTTTCTCAGTTTTTCACTGTTTTTCACTGTTTTTCACATGATTTTCACTGTTTTTCACTGTTTCTACTGTTTCAACTGTTTTCTGTTTTTCACTGTTTTCACTGGTTCTAATGTTTTTTTTTTTAACTGTTTTTCACATTTTTCTCAGTTTTTCACATGTTTTTTCACTGTTTTTCACTGTTTTTCACATGGTTTTCACTGTTTTTCACTGTTTCTACTGTTTTTTTTACTGTTTTTCACTGTTTTTCTCAGTTTTTCACTGTTTTTCACTGTTTTTTACTGTTCTTCACTGTTCTTCACTGTTTTTCTCAGTTTTTCACTGTTTTTCACATGTTTTTTACTGTTTTTCACTGTTTTTCTCAGTTTTTCACTGTTTTTCACTCTTTTCTCAGTTTTTCACAGTTTATACTCGTCTCACAGTTACAGTTAAAACGGCTCTGGTCTGAGAAATTACCAAAAGGAGCTGAAGATTGGTGGATAGTTTAAGGAAGTGTAAATAGATCAGACCCTCCCAAAACCGCAGCAGCTCAGGCTAATCACAAATTAACACGATTCTTCCAGAAACACGACACAGCTTTAACTCATCTGTGAGACGTCATGTGAAGAAGAGTCGTAAAATCAGTTTTTAAAGGTCTCTGTCT
Organism: Neodontobutis hainanensis; assembly: GCA_024349245.1. Classification (NCBI taxonomy): domain Eukaryota; kingdom Metazoa; phylum Chordata; class Actinopteri; order Gobiiformes; family Odontobutidae; genus Neodontobutis; species Neodontobutis hainanensis. The sequence continues at coordinate 280,634 of JALDNG010000203.1, forward strand.
CTGGATTTAACTCAAAGCAAGACCGATTTACTTCATATTATTGTTATTCAAACTACTTTAAACTAGTCCTTACCACCTTAAACCTATTTCAAACTGTTTTAAGTCACTCATGTGTGTGTTTCCCTCAGGTTAAAGTCTGTGTCCATCTAGAACCAAACTCAAAATGACTCACAGTTGAGTTTAAAGCACTTCAAACCAATTCAAATCCTGCTGGAACCAGTTAAAATCCACAGAAAACTAGTTACAGTCCAAGTAAAACCCCCTTTACACATGTCTAAAGTAAAAGTCAGCAACAGCATGTTTTCATTTAACAAACAGAGCAGTTTTTAACAAACGTCTGACTGTTGCTGAAGCTGCTCTGTTTCAGGGAAATGATATCTGTGTCATCACTGAATATATCATAGTTTGTGTCTCATGTCCCCAGTCTGTCGTCCTGATATAAGACTCTTGTGCCACTCCTGAATCCACCACACGATCTCACCTGAACAGGTCTTACTCAGGAACTGGACATGAGTCTGTCAACAGTCTCATCTCAGTCAAAGACACAGTAAACAGTCGCCTGGCTCCTGAAGATGTCCCGTGAGAGCCAAACTAAAAGAACAGGTCAATGTGTTGCACCAAAGACGTAAACATAGAGCAGCACTTGGTCAAACATTAACATCTGTTGCATATATTCCTCAAAACTCCGGTGAACCTCCCACAGAAACCACCCAGTGACTGACTCAGCTCCACACACAAATATTTCACTTTCCTCATGAGTCAGTATTTATGAAGTTCACGAAGGCGCTCTCGCTGCAGACTCAAATATGTAAATGAGGCTGAGTGTTGTCAAACCGCCCACTCACTTCAGCTCTACTTCAGATTCAACAAACGCAGTATACGAATGTTTCAAACCGGAACACTGCAGCTTCACGGCAGGTTCTGTTCCCTCTTTAGGTTCTGTACAACATTCTGGAGATATTAACACAGCACAACCACACAACACTTTGAACAAACCTTCACCCAGTGTTAAAAGACCAAGACAGGTTCAAGACCAGAGTCAAGACCTGGTCTTTCAGCTGCTGAGACTAAGTCAAGACCAGAACCAGTGACCGACTCTAATAGATACAAGTCCAGAGTTAGACCAGGGCCAGACTCATAACGATCACAGAATATTTGTAGCATGTTCTATCGAAACATTATAAAGATAAAGTCAAATAAGAATGTTTCTGTAACTAAAGATTTGAGCTGTTTAGTGCCGTTTAGTGGATGTAGTTTTCACACTCACATCAGCAGAACACGTCTGATCCATACTTACATGTCAGATATTATATTTCCATGTCCTGTTTACATCAGATCAACTCTTTCAGACTGACTCGTGTTTGCAGCAGAGACACAGAGTTCTGGTTTTATTTACTCAAAAGCTGATCATTAACTTTTGACATGAGTTTCATTTGGTCGAACTCCAACAAAACTGAGAGCTGCGTCAAGTGCTTTGAACAAACCTTGTGATAAATGTTGGAAAAGAAAAACCTACTGAGTAAAACTGGGTCTCTTCTGCCCACTGGCCTTTGCCTCAAACTAAAACTGAACTAAAGTAGGCCACTCGTCCTTCACCTCGAACTGAGCCTCGGCTGAACAATCCTCCGGGAAATTAAAAGACGGAATAAGTTCTGAAACCTTAATCCGAGAGAAGAGCCTGTGAATGTTTGGAGACTCTGAAAGATGAAAATGAGATTTACACTGAATTCATTTGGGTTTAATTTGGAAAAGTATGAAAGAAAAGTTTTCCAGTGTTAGGTTTGTGTCTCGGTTGATGTCGGCCCAGACTCACAGACACAGAGGTATTTCTGAAAAGGGTGAGGAGGAAAAAGGTCAGAGTGAGACTAAAGCTGTAAACACTGTCACTTCCACTGGGCTTCGACACGTTCGCCTGAATCTGAAAAACTCACATCTGACTTTCATAAAGTTCAATCGGACACAGAGATCAGGAACACACACAGACACGGAAATTCAAAACACATGGGACAACTTTCTTTAATATAACCATGATGATATTTAACTTAATATTTAATATTAATTTTAATTAATAACTGAACTTTCCCTTTAGAATAACAACTATTAATCAAATAATACTTGAGTCTGAGTCTGGAGCTGAGTCTGAGTCTGAGTCTGAGTCTGAGTCTGAGTCTGAGTCTGGAGCTGAGTCTGAGTCTGAGTCTGGAGCTGAGTCTGAGTCTGAGTCTGAGTCTGAGTCTGAGTCTGAGCTGAGTCTGAGTCTGAGTCTGAGTCTGAGTCTGAGTCTGAGTCTGAGTCTGAGCTGAGTCTGAGTCTGAGTCTGAGTCTGAGTCTGAGTCTGAGTCTGAGTCTGAGTCTGGAGATGAGTCTGAGTCTGAGTCTGAGTCTGAGTCTGAGTCTGAGTCTGGAGATGAGTCTGAGTCTGAGTCTGAGTCTGAGTCTGAGTCTGAGTCTGAGTCTGGAGATGAGTCTGAGTCTGAGTCTGAGTCTGAGTCTGAGCTGAGTCTGAGTCTGAGTCTGAGTCTGGAGATGAGTCTGAGTCTGAGTCTGAGTCTGAGTCTGAGCTGAGTCTGAGTCTGAGTCTGAGTCTGAGTCTGGAGCTGAGTCTGAGTCTGAGTCTGAGTCTGAGTCTGAGTCTGAGTCTGAGTCTGAGTCTGAGTCTGAGTCTGAGTCTGAGCTGAGTCTGAGTCTGAGTCTGAGTCTGAGTCTGAGTCTGAGTCTGAGTCTGGAGATGAGTCTGAGTCTGAGTCTGAGTCTGAGTCTGAGCTGAGTCTGAGTCTGAGTCTGAGCTGAGTCTGAGTCTGAGTCTGAGTCTGGAGATGAGTCTGAGTCTGAGTCTGAGTCTGAGTCTGAGCTGAGTCTGAGTCTGAGTCTGAGTCTGAGTCTGAGTCTGAGTCTGAGTCTGAGTCTGAGTCTGAGTCTGAGTCTGAGCTGAGTCTGAGTCTGAGTCTGAGCTGAGTCTGAGTCTGAGTCTGAGTCTGGAGATGAGTCTGAGTCTGAGTCTGAGTCTGAGTCTGAGTCTGAGTCTGAGTCTGAGCTGAGTCTGAGTCTGAGTCTGAGTCTGAGTCTGAGTCTGAGTCTGAGTCTGAGTCTGAGTCTGAGTCTGAGTCTGAGTCTGAGTCTGAGTCTGAGTCTGAGTCTGAGTCTGAGTCTGAGTCTGAGTCTGAGCTGAGTCTGAGTCTGAGTCTGAGTCTGAGTCTGAGTCTGAGTCTGAGTCTGAGTCTGAGTCTGAGTCTGAGTCTGAGTCTGAGTCTGGAGGGTCTGGTACCTACAGCTCATATTCAGAAACACGTGGCCAGGGCTGCAGCAGTGAGGTTAGACCAGAGCAGGGCTCATTCTGTGAGACATAAATAATGGGAGGATGACTCTGTCCTGGACCAGAGGACAGGGCGGGATGGTCAGTCTTTGTCACTTTCTGCAGGACTCAGAATAGAACAGAAAGCTTTATTGTCTTTGTGAGCACAGCCTCCAACAGAAAAGCACTGCTCTTCGTGGTTTGTGAGAATCTCAGTCACAGCCATCTTTATTCAGGAAACACAGGGTTCTTAATGTGCTCTACAAGGTTCGTCCTGAACCTTCTTCAGGACCTGGCCTTGTCCTCAAAGAAGGGACGAGAGCAACCAATATTTTAGAGCTGAAACTATTTCACTTTATGAAAACATGGTCAGGTCTGGTCAAGACTGAGACCTGCAAATAAACCTGTGGCTTATTTACTTTCCCCAGTCCCAGGAAAACCAGAGAGTACGAGTCTAACAGGTCTGCAGCAGGCTTCAGGACCTTTAGACTTACAGACAAACTCTTCCCCGCACGGGAACTCAAACTAAACCCAACATCTGGACCATGAGTGGTTCAAAAAACCCACTCGATGCTCTGAAATAATCTATAAACACAATTATATGCATTTTACGACGTGAGTTTTACAGTAAACCTGCGTCTGACCTCAGTGACTCTCGTTGTTTCTGCATAAATCCACCTCCCACTCCTTTGTTCTCGTCTCGATGGGAGGTCGCCCCGGGGCAGACACACAGAGCCCTGATTGTACACGACCCCCCAGTGTGACCTCTGACCCTGTACTCTCCACACTGACCCGTCCCGAGCGTTGTAGACCTGACGGGAGCTAAATACGGTCACATGAATAGTGTCCAGTCAGAGCGGGACGGGCGGGTTTTAGAGCCTGAAGAGGAAGTGTGCTCCTCTCTTTGTGGTTTGTGCCACAGTGAACCTATGACCTTACGTGAACACCGTTTAATATATAATAACATTTATTAAATATTAAATATAAACAGAGAAGACACCAAAATTTTTTTTTATATTTTTATTTGGAAAATTACCGTTTACATCCTACACTTCTTTTGTTAGGGTCACAATGAAACCTATATTTGAAAATAAAATTAAATGCTCACTGCACTGAACTCATTTTTACTACAATCATGATACATCTGTGCAATTCATAACTTTATTTGGGCGTCATCCAATCAACTGGGAACAAACTCTGAACACCACATTATTTTTGTTAAAACCCTTCTCTCTATATTTAAGAGCTGTGTCCCAGCCAAACGTTCATAATCAGTTCATAAACAGTTCATAAACAGTTCATAAACAGGGCTCACGTCTCTTTCACGTTGCTTCAGGGCAGAGGAGCTTTGCTATGTAATATTTTAGCCTGTGTCCAGTAGCTGTAGAGCTGAATGTAAAGAACAGACTCTCAAAGGCATAAGGTTATCTCAGAGTTGGACCAGTGAGATCCTCAGAGGGTTTGGGCTTTGATAAGAGCCTGCAGGAGCCACCAGAGCTGCATTTATATCCTGCTTTTTGACCTCTAAACACTTCACAATGTGTTCATTTAAGCACTTTTTACAGATCTCAGCAAGCCTCGTCCTCTGTGTTTCTTTTCTCAGTTGTCTCTACATCACATTATGGGTTCATCTGGAGTCTATTATCAGCTTCTTCCTGCAGCTGGGAGTGACGTTATCAACAGGGTTTGCCATTTTTCTTCTTCTTCAGACAATACTGTGCTGCTGCTCACACACGCCTCACATAAATGGATCAGTCAACTGTTGTTTTTAATCATAAACTGCTCTCAGTATTTAGATAAGCTAACATCTCAGGCCCTTTCCAAGAGAGAATCCAATAAAACTCTGCTCATTATCCATTTATTCTGAGGAGAGTCCACAAAGATGAGTGTGTGGCCCAGGCCTGGTGCAGTTAAAGTCATTTTTTAAAGTGAGCAGAGATTATTTATGAAAAAGCCAATCCAAACACTGAAGAGAAACAATAATAGGATTCAAAGTCCACGCTTCCTTCCAATGGACAAATATTTACTGCAGCGCTGCAAGAGTCAGCAGGAGGCTAATGAACCAACAGTATCCTGCAAAAACAGGACACGTACATCAGCGAGAGGCCGTCACGAGACAAGCACATTTAGCTTTGAGTCCTACTTTATTTATTATTCACTGGTAAAAAACAAAACTGTTCTTAAACACAGTCTGAACTAGGATCAGCCCAGGTTCATCCACTGTCTTAGATCATTTAAAGTCAATTTATTTCATAGTTGTGGCTACAATAATTGAGCTCATCTTGTCTATTTCAGTACATTTGAATGAAAGAAAAGGCATTAGCTTCTGCATAAACAAGATCAACTCTCCAAACAGCAGCCGACGAGTAAATGGCTCTGTTTACACTGCAGCTAACGGCTACGAGCTAAGAGCCGGAGTTATGCACGAGTCGTTGGAGTAAGAGTGCTGCAGCATGTTCAGGTAAAACAGCCTCAGAGTCATTCTGGTTGAGTACGTTCAGATGTGCAGGAGTATCAGAGCGGCCACCCTCACTCAGAAACAGACCGGTACACTGCAGGCAACACGAAGACGCATTTACATGATTTACTAAAACTGTGCAGGGTTTGCTTTGAGTTCATTTTAATAAATACAGCTTTGTCTCCAACACAGGCTCTTCTACTGGACTGTGGTTGAAGCAAGAAGAAAATCACTGAATCATTATATAACTCACAAAAATCCAAAAGCACTGAGGCGAGTCCCAAAACCTCTCGAGTCCACACCCTTCCTCAGATAAACTGAGCTGTGGCCCTTCAGAAAATCTAAAACCAGAAACAGATTTACACTTCCTTTTTTGACTCTAATTTTGTCCCAAGTGAGGATCTGAGAGCGTGTCCCGCTCGTTTAGAAGCAGGGCCGAGAGGAGACCAAGGTGGACCAGAACATGCCTCTCTCATGTGGGATCAAGGCTTAGGAAGAAGTTGGGTTTCAAAAGAGGGAAAGGGGACTAGTAGACAGGGATTATTGGGTTTTTTTTCGGCTCCAAAAAAAAAAACAGGCAAACCTCCATCTACTACTGACCTCATTCCCTTCGCTTTTCTTTTTCTGCCTCACACAAACACAAAAATGTTCCTGCGAAGCACCAAATGATTTTCTGCGTTTCCTGGAAGTGGGCCAGGGCTAACCGTTGTGTGACAGCGGTCTGCTCAGTTCCTGTTTTCTGCGGCAGCTCTGAAAACACAACCATCTGGAGGAGGTCTTTGAAACTCAAACTCAGGCTTAGAGCTGGAACTAGAAAAAACTGAGCTGCAGATTAAACACAGAGCATGTTCTGGTGGAGTTTGTTTGAACTGAGGTTAACTTTACTTCTGACCAGTTTCACAACAACAGGTCACAATGAGCTGACACAGAGCTTTGATTTCTCAACAGTGACTCATTTAGCCGTTTGTCAAACAGCCAACATCTTGTATTTAGAAATCCCTGCACATTCAAACAAAAACATCACGTCCACTGCAGAGGTTTCTGATTTATTGGCCTAAATGTGAGTGTTGAGTCTGTGTTTGTCCCTCTCTTCTCTCAGGACGGGCCCAGAGTGGGACTGTAATGCGAGTGTGTGTTGGTGCCAGAACAGCCTTGTGTAGGAGTGTTAACGGTTCAGCCAACTCCTAAAAAGCTGTCCCAGATAAAGCCCCACCGACGCCTGTTCTGTGCTCGTTCTATTTGGCGGCGCTCTTTGGGGAGTCTCTTCATCCTGAGCTATTTCTGTTGAACATGTGAGAGCAGCTCCGGAGCAAGCGTCAGAACAAAACGCTCCGTCTGTTCAGTGGCACTCTGCAAGAGCTGAGGGTCTGAGGGACGACCCGTTCTGTTCCTCTCAAGCCACGCAGATCCTCAGAGCTCTTCTTCAAATACAAAACCATCGCTCAGACACGTGCAGGAAATGTGAAGGGACTCTGAATGTCACATGAGACCCTTTTCCACCACAGGAACCTTTATTATTTACCCGGGAACTGGAAAAAACCCGACGCATTTCCACCGGAATTACCCGAGTAAAACACCTTCCTTCTACCTCAAACTTTTCTTGAAAAAAGTACCTTTTCAGATTCCCGGGGATTCTTGAGAGAAGGGCTGAAGAACACTGATAACGGCTGTCGTCTTTTGTGCAGGTCACGAGTAAAACACTTGATGCAGGCCTGTTGCCGTTTATGATGTCATTGTGCTCATTTGGCCTTCAGATTATTTGTACTGCCACCTACTGGACTGTTGGTTTAGGGCAGTTTCTTTTACCCAGGTAAATAAATTCCTGGAGATAAAAGTTCCTGGATGTTGGTGATTCTATCGTTGATAAAAATCAGGTGAAGGCTTGGCCCTCGTCTCACACTGAGAGAGTCAAACAGCCCCAGATGAACGCTGAAAACGTTCAGAAGTGTCCGATACGTACAGGACAGTTCTTAAGAGTCCTGCTTTCATTTCTATTTTTCCAGGCTTTATCCAGTTCTTGTTCCACATGAAGATGACAGAACTGAACACACTAATGTTTCTAATCAAAGAGCGTGAAAGCCTTAAGACTCGAGTCACACAGTTCGACTTAATAATCGTATAAAAGCAAAAATCATACAGAGTTAGTTCTGTTCCAACTGGAGCGGGTCCAGTTGGAACAGAGCCAGGTCCTCGTGACCGCGTGTCCTTGTTCAAATACAAAGACTGAACACAGTCACTCACTGGAAATGGCTTCCAGAGAGAAAAGTGAAGATGAACTTTAACCAGAACATTCATCAGGGCAATATTTTTCATCATAAAAGTCTAACTGATCCGTTCAAAACCTGAAATATTATGGTCCTGTATATTCAATATTTAACTACAGCATTTAATATTTCTGTTGAAACCAGTAAACTCTGACAGGAGCTACTCTCTTAACTTCAGTGATGGGGACTTGGACCCTCAAGTTCAGGTTTAAGGAACTTTATTTATCTGTATTTTAGCAGTTCAACAGAAAAAAAACACAACAGCCACAGCAGCAATCAGCATAAACTCCAAAAGGAATTATAAATATACAGTACATATAATTAAAAAGACTAGGATGGGGGGGCACCCAGAGCTCAGATGGTAGAGACCTACTCCCATGAACCTGGGAGACCCGGTTCAAGTCAGGTTATCTGCCCAGTGTCATCCCTCTCTCTCCCTGTTTCCTGTCTACTTGCTGTCTTCTGTCAAGAAAGAAAAAAATTGCCAAAAATATCCTTAAAAGACTAGAACATTGCGCCTGTGAAGAGTCACCTGGGCTGACTCTTCACTGAACTTCAGTGTCACTTTAACACTGCCCCTTTATTAAGTTGATAGAGACATTGAAATAGCTCTGGTAAGACACTGCTGTTGTGTTCAGACAAAACAAAGACACGATGGCTGCATATTTCACTGAAAATGGAACTTACGTTTTAATGGTCTCCAGTTTTTCACCAAACCACAAAAAAGTTTAATGCTGTTGTGATGAGGGCCTTAGATTAATCCCGATTGTTTTTTTAGACACTGTTTTTTATTAGTCGCCTTGGCATCACTATAATGTTATACCAGGACCAGGACCAAGACCAGGACCAGGACTAAGACCAGGATCAAGACAAGGACCAAGACCAGGACTAGGATCAAGACCAGGACCAGGATCAAGACAAGGACCAAGACCAGGACTAGGATCAAGACCAGGACCAGGATCAAGACAAGGACCAAGACCAGGACCAGGATCAAGATCAGGATCAAGACCAGGACTAGGATCAAGACCAGGACCAGGATCAAGACAAGGACCAAGACCAGGACTAGGATCAAGACCAGGATCAAGACAAGGACCAAGACCAGGAGTAGGATCAAGCCCATGACCAGGATCAAGACAAGGAACAAGACCAGGACTAGGATCAAGACCAAGACCAAGACCAAGATACAAAACCAAGACCAGGACCAAGACCAGGACTAGGATCAAGACCAGAATCAAGACCAAGACCAGGACCAAGATCAAGACCAAGACCAGGACCAAGACCAGGACCAAGACCAAGACCAGGACCAAGACCAGGACCAAGACCAGGACCAGGACTATAAGAATTATTTTAATAACAAAAAGAGCTCCAGTAAAAATGTCTTGTTTTTCCAGATTTAGTCCCAGTTCCTCAAATGCCACACTGTGGTCCCTGAGTCACTGAACGTCTTCCTCAAAAAGAAGCCAACATTTCCGTCATGCTGAACATGGGTTTTATAAAAGTGCTGTAATTAGCCTCGTAATTATAAACCCTGGAATCATGAGTCGGCATATTTAGTTAAACATAAATGTAGTTCTGCGGCTCTTTTTCCATTTCAGTGTTTTATTATTGGGGTCTGCAGTTCCAGCTCCAGTTTACACACCAACACTGGGCTTTAGTTTTTTACAGTGAGGCTAATGGCTCTTGGTTAGTTGTTGTTGAGTTTTTAATGACCTCAGCAAAGTAAGCAAAGCATTTTCATCTGACCTCATTTACACAAGCACTGGTGGTCTGAGGCTCAGGTGAGGGGCAGCTCTGTTATTACGTGGGCTTGTCCTTTGCATTATCACTGACGAAAACCTGATCTCTCTCAAACAAAGTCAAGTAAGGCCATACCATACCAAATATAAAACACAGGGCTACATTTTAAGAGGTTCTGGTTTCTGGTTCAAATAGTTCACCTGATACTTTAAAAATAAATATGTATATATATCTCACAAAGTAAAGGAGAGAACAACCCCCAAATCTGCTCACACACTGCTGGGTGTCTGGACATGGATCAAGTCAAGCAACAACCCCACCTGCCCATGTTTAGAGCAACATACAAAAACGACCTAGAAGCTGAAAGCACATTTAACCATTACCAGCATGTACCTTCACCTGTGTGTGTATCTTCGCCTGTCTGTGCACTTTTACCTGTGTGTGTACCTTCACCTGTGTGTGTGTGTACCTTCACCTGTGTGTGTGCACCTTCACCTGTGTGTATACCTTCACCTGTGTGTGCGTACCTTCACCTGTGTGTGTACCTTCACCTGTGTGTGTGTGTACCTATACCTGAGCGTGTGTGTACCTTCACCTGTGTGTGTGTACCTTCACCTGCGTGTGTGTGCCTTCACCTGTGTGTGTGTACCTTCACCTGTGTGTGTGTGATTTCACCTGCGTGTGTGTACCTTCACCTGTGTGTGTGTGTACCTTCACCTGTGTGTGTGTACCTTCACCTGTGTGTGTGTGTACCTATACCTGTGTGTGTGTACCTTCACCTGTGTGTGTGTGTACCTTCACCTGTGCATGTGTGTACCTTCACCTGTGCGTGTGTGTACCTATACCTGTGTGTGTGTACCTTCACCTGTGTGTGTGTGTGTACCTTCACCTGTGTGTGTGTGTGTACCTTCACCTGTGCGTGTGTGTACCTTCACCTGTGCGTGTGTGTACCTTCAGCCTAAGGCTTTGGGCAGGACACCGTCCCGTATCACAGTGAAGAGTTCGACTGCTCCGTGTGATGCCCCAGGGTCTGAGGGCTTAGAGCCAAAAGGGCAAAAGAGACATTTCACCATCTTTACCCAAGAAGACCTAAAATATTTACAAACTGAAATATATCTCTTTCTACAATCTGACAGAAAAAATCAGATACACCTTTCTGGCTGTTCCAATTTGAACATTAAAGCAATATCTCTGCCCTTATGCCCTTAGCTCTGACTGAAGCCTGTGTTTCAGAGACCTTTCCATTTTTCTCATTAACTTTGGATTGATTATCAGTTTTATTATACTATATAAGATCTGGTACCTGAAGAGACAGGAATAAGTATAATTTAGGAAAAGTACAAATAGTTTTCTTGATTCTTGCCTTTTGTGCAAATTCCTCCAAAAGGGCACAAGTTAAAGTTCAGAAAATGTTGCTTTTGGTAAAAATGTGTCTGTTAAATACAAGAAGTTCTGACTGGATTCTAAGTAAGTCCTCTCCCGGTTTGGCTCGTCAGATTCTGGATCATGTCGTGGATCCCTGAGGCATCACACGGAGCAGTCGAACTCTTCGCTGTGATACGGGACGCCGTTCTGGCCAAAGCCTTAAGCCCGTCTCATTTGGACAGATTTAGAAACATTTGAGTCTCTCCCAAAAACAACACGGTTTCTGCCAAGTCCTGCAGCTCCGAGCTACACCCAGCGCCAGCCAAAGCTAACTCACACCAGAAATAATAATAACGGCAGAAACCTTCCAGAAAACTGCCAAGTGAACCGGTGTGGCGACGGCCGGGTGGTCCAAAGTGTGGAGGCTGCAGAAGAGGAGCATAAGTGAACGTTTGAGGTGTTAGAAGAGTCAAATACAAGATTCTTTTAATTTAATTAATCAAGTTGAGTGGGGGCATGTGAACAGCTATGGTGGCCCTGAAGGGACACTCTGTTGAATATGAACAAGTCAGATTGAGTTGAATTACCTTCAGTGACTCCTCTCTGGGTTCACTGGAGCTTTAAATGTTCATTTTCCCCAAGATTATTTTTATCTGAAAAAACAACTCTGACAATGTGTTCAGACCCATTTCTCCACAGTCTCCAGGGGCCCCCGACAGACGGCCCCTGAGAGTGGCTGGGTTAGCTGATTCCAAATAACAACAAGAGGAGCTGTCAAGAGTCAAAGTATTCCAGTTCCACCAAAAATACTGAGGAGCACAACTGATGGAAATACTTAACTCAGCTCAGAACTCACAGCTGAGGCTCCGACGCTCAAGGCTGCTAAGATCTGCTACATATCAGGGCCCCTCGGAGCTCAGGCTGCTGCCACACCAGATCTGTTCCATTTTGTTCAGCTGTAGACTACATTTTATAACTTATCTTCCATGGTATATGAGGTTGTATGAGCCTCATATCTCTGCTCTTAAGTTAAATACAAGAACAGAACTATGATATTCATTTTTCTCTTTGAACCTGTGGAAAAGTTGTCCAGTCCGCCCCGCTGTGCACTTTCAGCTCTGCACTGAACTTTTACGACTCAGATTTATGTCGTTTCATTAAGTACTTAAAGGGCATTATTGCACTCTTCCACTGCTCCCCTGGTCGTCACAAAAACCAGGTGCTTGTAGTGTGAACATTTACAGAAAAACAAGAGAAAGAATGATGAAGGTGTCCGCCCCGAGGGTCGTCTGCCGCTGCCTCATATTCAGATGCTTTATTGGTCCCGCGCTGATGAAACGTGAGCGTCTGATTTACAGTCCAGGCGTTTATGGGGCGTTTAAGGGAGACAGAGAAGCCGACATAAAAGGCCTTATTTATGGACGGAGTGGACGCACAATCGTCCGAGTCAGGAGCTACTGCTGAGAGCGGCCCACACACTTCAGACTTTAACATTGGAGAGAACACACGCTGCATGACTGAGAGCTGTTGTCATGGGTCATGTGTCGCTCTGTTGCTGCTGTCGGGCTCCAGGACAGGATCAAGAGGGTCTTTTACAGGTGTCGGACATCTTTAATGAATAATGGAAGAGCTTGTGTTTTCTTTATATATTAACCTGACATGAAAGAGTAGGACTATAATGTGCATTTGTCACATTTAAATACAAAAAGGTCATATCAATTTTATCTGATATAACGTATATAAATATGCCTTGTGTTTTCCTCAGGTCATAAGGTCTCAGGATTTTAAATCAAGACAAGCCCACTGCTGTCCACATCCACTTATTTAGATGAAAACTTCTATTTTATCTTCATTTAAAAGTCTCTATCTCTGTCGCCGGATGGATTTAAACAGATTTAAGTTGGATTTGAACATGTCAGTTGGATTTGAACAGGTTTTAGATGGATTTGAACATGTTTTAGATGAATTTGAACAGGTTTTAGATGGATTTGAACAGGTTCTATTTGGATTTGAACAGTTTTTAGTTGGATTGAACCAGTTTCAGTTGGATTTGAACCGGTTTCAGTTGGATTTGAACATGTCTTACATTGATTTAAACAAACTGTATTTGTGTGATAAAGCTTTTAAAAATGATTAGAAACTACTTTGAAGGGATCTCAGACCCGTGTTGCTGGCCAGGCTGGACACAGGCCTGTGGCTCCTGTGACTCTGGAGGCATTTTAAACTTCTGAGTATAAACCAAAAACATGTCTTTTGTTATTTTTCGAATGTGGAAAGTGCTACTTCTCTTTACGTCCTGATAACGTCGTGTTTGAAGGTATTATTGTTCCTGCTGGATTTGAAAGGCCCTCTGTTCTGTTGCTCTCGCTGCAGAGGCCTGACAGCATCATTCACTCTGACCCTCGACACATGAAGAGTCAAAATAACTCTTTTGAGAAGGTCTACAGTCTTAACTCTCTCCTCTGTCAACATTTATCTTTATCTCACGCTCAGAGCCCGTCCTGACATCACAGACCTCAGCTCCTCAAGCATTAGTGTCTGAATAGTTTGATTTAACTCCAAAACTAAAAATAACCGCTCTGAAGCACAAGGTGAGAACAGACGAGTTGTTGTTTCTGTCTGCAGTCGTCAACTTGAACAACCTCAGACTTGAAGAGAATAAAACCTCAAAGAATCCAGACAGACTCGCGATAAAAGTGTGTCTAAATCAAAAGACATGACTCTTTCCTCATGAACCAGATCTCTGAGTAAAAAGAGACTGGGTTTGATAAGACTCCTTCAGTAAATCTATTAAACTACAGTCCACACACAAAAAGATCTGGTTTCGTTTTCTAAATGTCTGAAACAGAACCTGCCCTGATCCATTAAAGACAAAGAATAATGCTGGACACAGTCTGAGTTCTATTTGACTGTTCTTCATTTACTTTGACCTTTGTAAACGGATTAAAGAAGCATTCTTACGTCGAGTCACTGACCTCATTTTGGCAACTTGTGACTCAACTCGAGGTTAAGCCTTAATGACGACTCTTACTTTCTTTTTCTCGGACTGGGGCTTGGACTGGTTTATTCTCGGACACAGAGACTCGGTCTGGACTGGTCAGAGTAGATAAGAATATGACATGTTTTAATCAGTTTGGATTTGGACTGGACTCTGACCTTCTTCAGTGACTCGGTCTCGAACACAGAGGACTTCAAAAGTGACCTGGACTTAAAAACTGGAAACTCGACTGCAACACTGCCTCACTTTACGTCATTTCTGTGGCAGGCGTTTCCAGATGAGCACAAACAGAGTCTGGTTCTCCAGTGTTTGTGAAGACAAATGTATTATTCCAACAGCGTTCGTCCAACACAAACACTTCACGCTGCCTTATGTTGGTTTCTTTTCTCTTCAAAAAGCAAAGCTGAACAGGCACAGAACATTTGTAAATACACTCACAACTCAACAAACCTTTGCACAAGACAGTTTTAACATATTTCCATTCAACTGAAGATTTAAAACAGTGTCCAGTGAACCCAGGCTTTTGTCAAATCAACGTCATTACAATAAACACAACAGACCTGCCACAGTGTGGTTTGGACTGGACCAGACTGGACCAGACTGGACCAGACTGGACCAGACTGGACTACACTGGACTACACTGGACTACACTGGACCAGACTGGACCAGACTGGACCAGACTGGACTACACTGGACTACACTGGACTACACTGGACCAGACTGGACCAGACTGGACCAGACTGGACTACACTGGACTACACTGGACTACACTGGACCAGACTGGACCAGACGGGACCAGACTGGAGCAGACTGGACTACACTGGACCAGACTGGAGCAGACTGGACCAGACTGGACTACACTGGACAACACTGGACCAGACTGGACCAGACTGGACCAGACAGGACCAGGCTGGACCAGACTGGTCTACACAGGACCAGACTGGACTACACTGGACTATACTGGACCAGACTGGACTACACTGGACTACACTGGACTACACTGGACCAGACAGGACCAGACAGGACCAGGCTGGACCAGACTGGACTACACTGGACTACACTGGACCAGACTGGACCATGCTGGACCAGACTGGACCAGACAGGACCAGGCTGGACCAGACTGGTCTACACAGGACCAGACTGGACTACACTGGACTACACTGGACCAGACTGGACTACACTGGACTACACTGGACCAGACTGGACCATGCTGGACCAGACAGGACCAGACAGGACCAGGCTGGACCAGACTGGACTACACTGGACCAGACTGGACCAGACTGGACCAGACAGGACCAGACTGGACCAGACTGGTCTACACAGGACCAGACTGCTGCACAGAGAAGCTTCCAGAAGCAGGAGGAAGAGCATGTCCAGGACCAGAAGCTCCAAAACAGATTTGTCTGAGAGCAGCTATTGTTCTACTGGACTTTCTCAAACAGGACATATTCATAAACAAATAAATAAAAATAACTCCACTATCATTTCTTTCCAGATGGTTTTGTCTTTTTTGTGCTTTCTGTTTTTATTCAGAACTCTGTCTGAGGCAGAACTTATCTGGCTCCAGCCCTGGTCAATAGAACCAATAACTTCTAAACATTCTTGTTTCATGGAAGGCTACTGAGTAAAAGCCTGGGGAAGACATTTGGGGAAAACTAAAAAAAAACAAATTTCTCGGAAGCATCTTGTGTTAAAATGTGCCTTAAATCAAAGTTTCCCTCCACAGCAGCAGAGGCTGAGCTGACCGACAGGGGGCAGGCTTCCCCGCTGTATCCAGGCAGGATTCCGCCTCTGCGTGTCTCTGCGTGTCTCTGCGTGTCTCTGCGTGTCTCTGCGTGTCTCTGCGTGTCTCTGCGTGTCTCTGAGAGGAAAGGAGAGGAAAGGAGAGGCTCTTACTTGCAGTCGCGGTCCTCCAGGTCGAAGTGCGGGTTGAAGTTGATGAGGATTTTCTGGCCGGGCTCGGGGGCAGTGATGACCCACACGCACTGCTGTGAGGGCGGGTACGCGCTCGGGTAGTCCGGGGACGTCAGGTAGTCCGCGGTGTGGATCTCTATGTGCCCCCCGCATTTATCTGCAGCGGCACAAAGTTGGACAGAAGCTTAGAGTTATTATTGTCATTTTCGACGCTGCGTAATAACCACAGCTGTCCCGAGACACTAAACCACCCTGACTTAAAACCCACATGTTACGAGTCAGAGCAAAAAGTGCACATTTGAAAGCCTTTACGCGAAGAGCGCCGTATTTAACGGAGCCACAGTGGGTAGTGTCTGAGTAAATGAATCACAAAAACAACAGAAAACACATTTTACATTTACTGTACGTTTTAAAAATGACTTTATCTTAACAAACACATTCTAAAAGGACTGCCTCCGGCCATTGTACAGTATCAGCTTTATTTATTCGCCTAAAACTCTAATATTCCATCGCTGTCTGTTGCTGCTCGTTTAAACCAACCATTGTCAAGATAAAGCTTTTGAATTTAAAGAATTCCAAATATGTAGACGTATAAATAATCATATTTCATACAGTATGTTAACAATCTGTGTCGTTATTGTGGCGTAATCGTGCGTAAAGGTGTAGTTTCAGGTAAAATATACTGTTCAAACCCGAGATTATTATAAATCAAAGGCAGCTCGAACAGAGAGCCGTGTCCTGCTCGTAATGTGACATACAGTTGGTTTTCTGACATGACAAAAGCTGACAAATGTGATGGATTCTTGGATCTCATGAAAACGCATGAGGATAATGAGTGTGTCGTACATATGAGCCCAGCGCGGGGCTTGTCAGATGAGACCCTTTCTGAGCGGACACACAGCAGGATTTACGCGAGAGTGGACGGACCTACCGGTTTGAGTGAGCGCACCGACCAGGAGCAGCGGGCTCAGGAGGAACAATAGCGATCCACTGTACATCCTTAAATCAGGTCTGGAGACGGAATAAAGACAAATACGAGGTCCGTTGGGTCCAAGAGAAGAGCGAGTAGAAGCGGGTCAGAGCATCCCCCGAGCTTCAGCAGCACATCCCCGTATTTCCAGAGCGAGATAATCCAACGCGTAAAATCCGAAAAGAGGAGCAGCAGCAGTGGAGCGTGTTGAACTGCGGCGTACTTCCAACTGAGACGACAAACCACTAGTTGAGGCGTGTGTGTGAGGAACAGGGGAGAGAAAAGCGCCTCCCCGCCTCGCCTCTCACAAAACAAGAGAGTGGGAAAAAGCGGAATCTCCACTCCCTCCCGTGAACTCCGCACAGACAGCAGCCGCAGCAGGAGGCGCAGGGGCTGTCAGCGCTGACCGGAGAGCTCCCGTGCGCTCTCAGGGACGCACCACGACTGCGCACTGTGCACGCGGACACGGGCGTGTGAGCGTGGGCTGTGGCCAGAGAAGATCCTCGTTCGGATGACACACAGCGGACAGAGACAGTGGCTTTAGAGAGGAGCAGCATTTCTGTCATTTCTGGCGTTTCATGAGAGAAATATTGTAGGAAACCAGCTTGGATCCAAATAAAATTCATGTTATGGTTAGTATTAGGCTCATTATGTTTTTGGAAAGACGTGCTTAATGCCGTAAAAGATAAAGAAAATAAAGATTTAACCCCTTCAAAATAAAACCTCTTATTCAAACAAGTTTATGAATCACAGATGTGGGCTGCAACAACTGACTATTTAACTATTTTAGAAATATAATGTTTATCATGTTAAATAAAAGTTTCAGAAATCACGATTTAACCCTTTCAAAATAAAGCGTATTCTTTGAAAAGTTTATAAACCCCAGATAGGGTATAATTATTTTATAAGTAGACGAATATTATTTTATGTATTATTCACATTTTTTTGTCACATGCACTAAAACACACTCATTTATCAAAGGTTCAAACGGCGCTGACGTGATTAAAACAGTTCATAAAGTGGCTCCAGCGACAAAAGAACCCATCACATTCAATGGTTGAAGCATATTTAAGCCCTTTTTAAAAACCACAGCTTCCTCTTTAATAAATGACTCAGTTTCACAAAACAGAATAAACTCGGATGTGTTAAGCATATTTCATCAATAACCTTTCGAACGTGACACTAACACATTCATGATTTATTACAGACGAAGCATGAGCTGTGGTTTTGATGAATGTGATGGAAAAGAACACACACATGTTATTGACAAAAGCATGTGTTAAAATCTCTCTGACACTCAGAATAAGTCCAGTCTCATGAAACTGACTCCATTATCCGAGAACAACTCTGAGAACAACTCTGAGAACAACTCTGAGAACAACTCTGAGAACAACTCTGAGAACAACTCTGAGAACAACTCTGAGAACAACTCCGAGAACAACTCCGAGAACAACTCCGAGAACAACTCCAAGAACAACTCCGAGAACAACTCCGAGAACAACTCCGAGAACAACTCCGAGAACAACTCTGAGAACAACTCTGAGAACAACACTTTGATTCGTCAGGTTGTTTAGCGTTATATATTTCAATAAAAATCTGCCTGTATGTCACAAACTCCATGTTAGTCCTAAAACCGGGAACCATTACTGATGTTGTTACCATGGATACGCAGATGCTCACTGGCAAAAGAACAACAATGTGGATTTTATTTTACCAAAAGTCAACTCAAGTCCACCTGTTACAGGGTTTAAACAGACATATTATTTTTATTAAAAATAACTGTCCTAATAAAGGAGCACTCTTAATTCTACTTTTACCGCCGTCCATGGGTCTGAGATTTAAAGTCAAGGGGAGCAACTGTCATTTTCTACAGATGCTGTTGAAACTGTCGCAGGCACAGCAGGTCATTACATTCAATGCACCAAAGAGACCAAGGGGTTTCATCAAAACGGGACATGGACTCATGGGGAGCAGCCTCTGTGAACAAACGGAACATTAGACTAGCCTTGGAGTGCACAGAGACTCGAGGGAAGGAACACTCTACGCAACAGATGACGTGAATGAACAGAAGAAGAAGAAGAAGCAGAAGAAGAAGGAGAAGAAGAAGAAGAAGAAGGAGAAGAAGAAGAAGAAGAAGAAGGAGAGGGAGAAGCAGAAGAAGGAGAAGAAGAAAAGAAGAAGGAGAAGAAGAAAAGAAGAAGGAGAAGAAGAAGAAGACTGCTGTTTGAATGGGACAACGTCAGTGACTTTTAAACAGACTATCTTGGAGAAAACTCTGGAAAGACCAACACATCTGTCGGGCGATGAGCTACGAGCGGAGAGGGCTTTGACACACGTGAACAGAACACACTGCATGAGGTGGTAACAGCAACAAAACCACATTATCTTGTCTCAAATACGTGTTAGTGGGCAAGTGTAACTGACTGATTGAAGGGAATATTGATTAGGTTAGGTCTAGGTTCCAGAGAGGTTTAACCATATGCTTCAGGAGGGGAGTTCAGGAGAAGCTTCCATGATGAAGGCCCCGACAAACTAAAGGTTAACATTCTTGTTTCTACTTTTAAAGATCCATTGCATTAAATGAACTGAAGTTAAAAGTTCTCACCTTTTTATTTTAGTTTTTATTCAGGCGTGCATTGTTTTTTTCATCTCCACGTGTCTCTGGTCAGGCAGACTTTTCTGATAAACGTGGTTTCAGAGCTCGGCTGTGGGAACAAGATAAACAGCTGTCAATCAAGAGAGGGGCCCAACAGTGAAGAACTGTAACACCAGTGACTTCTAGAGTACCATCCTGCAGCTGCATCAACAACTGAGCTCAAGATGAAACAGGATTATATTCAGAGGGACACAACTTCAAACCCGTTGTTGTGAGAAGCTAAAGTTAATGATGAGTATTACAGGTTTTCTATAAACCAAATAACCAAAGAACCAAATACTTTTCTGCCAAAGCGTGCTCAATACCTAAACCCAGCTGGTATAAAATAATTCTGCAAATGTGTAAACCTAAAGTTCTCCAGGAGAAAAGCAAATATTATCACAAGAGTCTTTAAAGGTTGTTGCAACATTTGGCTAAAACGGTCACAATATAAAGAAATTACAATTGGTCCAACAGTGAACTTTGTGGGAGGTGTGTCACAAACAGAGTAACATCCTGTGCCCAAATATAGAACCTGCCAACCAGGCATCTCCAAAGATGAGAACAAGACTATGATAACGTCCTCATTGTGCAGCGAAAGGCCTGGCTTAAGTGACTTCTGACTGCTTCCTTTGACTCGACTAACAAACGGACTTTACATTAACAGTGTCTGGAGTCTGACTGAGAGTGTGTGTGGGGGGGTCTTAACTATTTTATTAAAAGGATTATGTAACGAGTTGCTGTGGAACATAGGTATGAGTTTCTTTCAGCTGGAACAACAAGAACACAGAACGAATGACAAAGAACGAATGATGAAGAAAAGTACGACTGATTATCTGGTAACAACAGATTGGTAAGTTCCTTCTTTTCAATTACAGATTTCCTGACTACGTTGAGAGTAATGCAGTCAGTCAGAAGAAATAATGGCATCCTTTATTTTTTAAAAACATAAACGTGTGGTTTTACAGCAGCAAATTAAACTAAGATAGAATTATCTGTTTCTACACCAGTCTCCCAACTTAACCTTGTCGTGGTTAAAATGTGTCAGATCAAAAGGAAACGCCTCAGAGACAGTGACAGGAGAAGAAGAGAAGAAGAGTTTAGTGTTTGTGTGTGAACCTGATGTACGCAGAGTTTTTAACAGAGACAGAGGTTTTAAGCTATGAAGCCTCCCAATGATGTTGTGAGGAAGAGTGGATGAAGCCAGGCTAAAGGACGGAAGGAGCAGTAATATGGTTTCAGGCCTTTCATTCTGACAAATGAAATATTTTGAGAATGTGGCTGGATGAGTTCATTAAAGGGACAGCTCGTGAGGTGAAGTGGGTCTAAAGCTAGGTTAAGATGGGTTGTCAGAGCGAAGAAGGACTTAAGAAGTACACGAAGTGGGTTTGAGTTCAGAGAGGGAAGAGGAGGCCTTATGGAGGCAGAGGGTTTGTGAAGGCAACATCTGAAGGAAATAGATGAAGGAAAATAATATGGTCAATCAAAATGAGTGATACAACACAAGACTTTTCTTCTCACAATGGGACTACACAAGTACACAACCAGAAAACTTTATTTGATTTAATTTAAACTAAGTTTGGTGAATAATGATGATCAATGTTTCTGTTAAAGGCTAATGGTCAGTAACTCTTACAACACACCTTATTGAACAAAAATGAATGAATCAGGTCAAAATCCATCACAGGCAGTGTTATTGTGGATTTTAAGTTGCTTTTTTTAATATCCACTTATTCAATGAACCTAGTCTTTTATTCACCAATAAAAACAACCCAAGAAGTCACAATAATGGATTAAAGCGAGAGAGAACACAGAAACAGAAACAGAAACATATCTGTCGCAGGCCCTTATCTCTGTGACCAGCACCTCTCAGTCATATCAGCGAGAGCAGATCTGACTGAATGACGTCAGTATTTCACTTTATTAACGTCCTAATGTGAGTCTGAATTAACAAAAAGGGGCTGCTCTACTCTTCTTGTGCAGTGGGAGAAAATACATTTTGAAGTGGGAACAGAAACTCTTTTCTTGGGTTGATGGGTAAAAGAGCTGGACTGAAAGATGGATGCATGGGTCAATGTCCAGCAGAGCTACAGTATATTCAGAACAGTCAGGACCTGAATTAGGAAAAGAGGTGAAGCACCAGAGAAAACCACGTTCTGACTGAGCTCAGGGTCAGAAACACACATGGATCCATGTTCTCCAGGACAGTATACACTCAACACTCAGAAGATCAGGTGGCTTTGTTTCTTTTCACCAACTCATCATCAACTTTTTGTTCTCGTTTCTTATTTTCTAAGTTAGGAGCCAGTTCAGATGTTGTCTTGTATGCATTGTATTCTGTGGAGGCTTTATAATGTGCCTTATGAAACTATGTGTCCCTTTTACACATGATCGTAATCCCTGTCTGTCTTTGTCTTAAAGCTTTCTAATGTTTGAATACTTGCTAAATGTTTGGATTGTCCCTGCCTGACTTAAATGTCCATGGAGTTCTCCTGAAGTGTCTGAGTGAGGCCTCAGAAGAAGCCCAGAGACATGTCCGGACATGTTAAAGAAAGTAGAGTGAGAAGTGCTCTTTTGACCCTAAACACAAGATAATTAGTAGAAGTTTGCAACAGAAAGTCAGTAGGTAAGTATTAACTGACTTTAAAGCAGAGCCACATGGAAACCCTGGAAGCACCAAGAGGCTTCTGTCAAGTTTAGGAAGACATGTTCTGAAGGTTAGAGCTGGAAGATATCTGCTGGGAGCCACTCTATGACCGGCTGGAGACTTTCTGGAGGATCTTAGACAGAGGGTTATTAAATCAATAACTGAGCAAAGACATTATTGAACATTCACGTCTGACTCTGCCTCTGTTGAGAAAATATTCTCAAGTGTTCATACGGCGCAGTCACAGGGACAGGTGTTTATCCAAATGCTCAGTTGTAGAGCGGTCGTCCTTCAACCTGAAGGTAGGCGGTTCGATTCCCACTCTCCCCACAGTTCATACTGTCGTTGTGTCCTTGGGCAAGACACTTAACCCACCTTTCCTCCAGTGGCTGTAACACTGGTAATTACTGTAGAACAATGTAAGTCGCTTTGGATAAAAGCGTCAGCTAAATGAATAAATGTAAATGTAAATGTTATCGGTCAGTTATCAGGAGGTACTGTGGGTTATCGGTCAGTTATCAGGAGGAACAGTGGGTTATCCGTCAGTTATCAGGAGGTACTGTGGGTTATTGTCAGTTATCAGGAGGTACTGTGGGTTATCCGTCAGTTATCAGGAGGAACAGTGGGTTATCGGTCAGTTATCAGGAGGTACTGTGGGTTATCCGTCAGTTATCAGGAGGAACAGTGGGTTATTGTCAGTTATCAGGAGGAACAGTGGGTTATCGGTCAGTTATCAGGAGGAACAGTGGGTTATCGGTCAGTTATCAGGAGGTACTGTGGGTTATCGGTCAGTTATCAGGAGGTACTGTGGGTTATCGGTCAGTTATCAGGAGGAACAGTGGGTTATCGGTCAGTTATCAGGAGGAACAGTGGGTTATCCGTCAGTTATCAGGAGGAACAGTGGGTTATCGGTCAGTTATCAGGAGGAAGTATTATTGTACACATGATATTCACTTCTGCTGCTGCGTGACTCGTTACAAACTAAAGTGGCTCCAGAATTATTAAAGTATAAGTAAATAGGATTAACAAAACAGTCAGTAGCATTCATCTCATAATTCTCAGATGATTACAGTGTAAACTATTATAAATGTTTCCGAACAGACCTTGACTTTAGATTTGGAACAGACTTTCGACTGTTGGACATTTAGGAAAAACCTGAAAGAACCAGGCCTCTGAGTGAGTTTTATTTCTGCAGAAAACACAGACCGTTACAATAAAACAGTATAATTCCCATTCATCAAAAGTTTTTTCTTTGTGTAAATATAATGAGCCCAAGACAAGAAAAGCCCCAGAAATAAATTTAATTAAAGCATGATACTTTTAATTCCTGGCTAAACAAATCCTTACAGAGCAGAGACTTAAGATGATTTTACAACACGTTTTTGTTTTAATAAGAGTTAAATATTGTGTGATGTAAGCATTAATCACAGCAGAGCAGCAGAACTCCCTTTGCACCTGAGAGTAATTAATAAAACATGCATTAGCAAGAAACTCAACACTAAACACAGATAAAATGTGATTATCAGACTCTTGAAACAACTGCTAATGGGTCGTCCCAAATGAGTTGACGTGGTTTTTTTATTATAGCAGCACATCGTCAGAAACATGCCGTCTCCTTTAGCTTTAGATCCTACACACTTCACTGGGATTTAGGACTTTGTATCTTCTGCAGCACGAACACAACACTGTAAAGCATCATTGTTGTTGTTGTCGGAGTTCAGCCCCTGCATGTTCAGGAAGAGGCGGGGCTAAAGCCTCAGTGTTAGAAAAGTAACACAGAAACAGAAAATTCTATTGTTCTGAAATCTTTCCACTCTGTGACCCGGTTTCAAAAATGATCACATGTAGATGAAGCTTTGAGTGCCTCGTATCTGGACAAGTGACAATTAAAATTTTACCATGAAACAATGTAAGATAAAAAACCTGCATGAGTTGAAGCCTCCGTGTGGACAAGGCCTGAGTGTTGAGTCTCAGCCCCTGCCTCAGACACAAGACACTGCTACAACAGACAGCAGTGTGGTGCATTACTGAAGTTAAAGTTCTGAAAATAATGAGTTCAAGATTAAACAAACATAAAACAGGGACTGTCATTATTTAAAATCTTATTTTTAGACCAGTGGGGTTCTTCACTAAAGTGAAGCACAGCATTAGGAAGAGCATGCTCTTGATTGTTGGGGATAACACAGTGGCTTCAGGGAGTGGCCCTGAGGTTGTTCTCAGCTCTAAACCTGTATTTGAACAGTGTGTGTCAGCAGATATGGAAGTATTCACATAAATACATAATAACAGGATGTGAGTTTGTGCTGCGTGTGTCAGGCCTCGGCAGAAGAACTCTAATGGACGACTGTAATTAACTCAGATCTGTCTGTTATTATGGCCTCCTCCATCATTCCTCTGGGTTTATACGAGTCAGTGGGTGTCTCACTGTAAACCGTGCAGCTGACGATAAAGGCAGGCTTTTATTTGTGCAGTGACAGTGAAAGGCTTGGCTCACCCAACCCTTAAATTCTTCTGAGGGGTTTTCCAGTGCTTGGGGATTGTTATTGTATTACAGCATCTCTAAGTCCTGCATTAATCCAGAGGAAACAGGTGTCTTTGAGAGAAAAAACATAACAGAAATAATAAGACAAACGCTTCTGGTCATGGTTTATAGATAGATTTAAATGTGTTGTTATTCCAGACCTAGTTCCACTTTTTATACTGACGCAGAACCTGGACCTGCTCTAAGACCGGACTAACTCTGTCTCCTTCAAACACTGACCTCCGTGAGTCTGGACCTGGTCTAAGACCGGACTAACTCTGTCTCCTTCAAACACTGACCTCCGTGAGTCTGGACCTGGTCTAAAACTGGACTAACTCTGTCTCCTTCAAACACTGACCTCCGTGAGTCTGGACCTGGTCTAAAACTGGACTAACTCTGTCTCCTTCAAACACTGACCTCCGTGAGTCTGGACCTGGTCTAAGACCGGACTAACACTGACCTCCGTGAGTCTGGACCTGCTCTAAGACCGGACTAACTCTGTCTCCTTCAAACACTGACCTCTGAGTCTGGACCTGCTCTAAGACCGGACTAACTCTGTCTCCTTCAAACACTGACCTCCGTGAGTCTGGACCTGGTCTAAGACCGGACTAACACTGACCTCCGTGAGTCTGGAGCTGGTCTAAGTCCGGACTAACACTGACCTCCGTGAGTCTGGAGCTGGTCTAAGACTGGACTAACACTGACCTCCGTGAGTCTGGACCTGGTCTAAGTCCGGACTAACACTGACCTCCGTGAGTCTGGAGCTGGTCTAAGTCCGGACTAACACTGACCTCCGTGAGTCTGGAGCTGGTCTAAGTCCGGACTAACACTGACCTCCGTGAGTCTGGAGCTGGTCTAAGTCCGGACTAACACTGACCTCCGTGACACGAGTGTTTGTTTTAGACTGTTGTATTAAACAAAGACAAGAGAGTTTTTGTCGTAGGAAATGTTCTAAAAACTCTCTTTGATCCAAACGCAGGCTCTTCATAATGAATACTTATGAAGGAGCATTAGAGTGATTTATTAGTGTGTTATTGGCCCTTTATTAAATCCTGATTAATGGCTCTGAGCTCTGGGGAGGAGCACTTTACATACAAATGAAAGAATAAGAGTGCAGCTCGACCGTGTCAGTGTAACACCGAACACGCCGAGTTGTCCTCACACGTTTCAGTCTGAGACGGGTGCTAAAGTCTGAGACTGTGTATCAGACCAAGAGGACAGTGACACACAAGACTCTCACGACATGGGCCTGGCTTTATTGTCTCTCAGATGCTCATTTTTCTGAACTCTCCAGCCTCTCGCCTCATGTGGATGAAGGGCTCTCACTGATTTCCTCTTGGTGCAATGAACATTTAAGTTAAGAAACTGGTTTAAAGAGTGATATTTACACTGACCACATTGAAACAGAAACACAGTCTGTTTCCTGTTTGACTAAAGTAAGCTCTTCTCCGTCTTATCTCTGCAGCTGCTGTAATAACGTTATGGGACAGTAGTCACTCACTTCCTGCCCCTGTGACCCCTCCCCCAGACCCCAGCCCGGGGTCACACAGCTTTATGAGATGGTACAGTAGTGTTTCTAAAGTGGACTCAACACTGTGGGTTTAGGTCTGAGACGTAGGAGCTGCATTAAGTATCTCAGCGCTGCTTCAGGGACACAAGGCAGTGATGTCATGCACTTGTTCATGGACTCAAAGGATACTCCCAGCCTGAGGTCTGTGGTTCACACTGAGAGCTTTAAAGACGACAGAGTTGACAGACGAGTCACACACGAGTGACGACAGGCTGCAACAAATCTCTGTCAGTGTCTGCATTAAATAACCTCAGTATAATATCATTAGTGCTTAAAGCCAGAACCCAGACCCTTTTCCAAACCACACATTAGTCCCGACTCTGTTCCTCTTTGGTTTTATCTCTTTGCCTCTTTAATCACACAGAACACATTTATTTATTTGATCGGACCAGTTCCTGTTGATGAACATGAATGTAAACACGGCAGATCGTAGCTTTAGGCTAATTTCCGTCCACTGCCCCACATTCTCACACATTCAAACACATTTCTTTCTTTTTGTGTAAAAGCACTTTGCTGCAGCCATTGTTAAAGAATGAGTCGAGTCTTAGATCTGATAAATACAGAATCCCGTTCCTCTTGTGGAACTGATGGAAACATGGAGGAAACAGGTCTGAGTCCCATCTGTCTGCTTCAGAATTATTATATATATATATTTTAAACCATCTTCTCCTGAATATGATGTCGTTTGAAGAACACTTTGTATAATATTCACTCTATGGAAACACTACAGTATCACGTTTACTTCTAATTGAGTTATGTATTTAGTCATTTTGAAATAAGGCCTAAACAATCCTGGATTTAGTTTCCGTTCACATTGTGCAGTAAACGCTCCCAGTTTTGTTTCCAGAGGGAGTTTATTTACTGAGAGAATATAAATGTTTCATATTTATAGGCACCATCTGGAGGATCATTCATCATTTATGAGAGGAATGCATCCAGTCAGTGTTTGGAAGAGGAACTTTGGTAATAATCAGACACCAGCTCCAGAGTCTGTTTGGCATCTTCCACAACAATAATAATCACTCTGCACTGTAAAAATAAATCTGTGGGTTTACAATAAAACTGTTGCTAGTTTTCATTTCAACAGAAGAGATTATGTTACAATACATTTCAATGAAAGGATCATGGTACACTCCCCAGACACTTCCTCCAGCTCCTTCAGGAACACTGAGGCATGTCCAGGTCGGACGAGAGACAGGAAACACAAACCTAATCACGTTCTGCTCACGTTCTTATTTGACAGGAATGTTTTTTAATGCCGTGGTTTTCATGGCACTTTGAAACTACGTTATACCTTGAAGCCTGTCTCTGAGGGGGCGCCCCGCCACCTGTCCTTTCGGTCCTGACCCTGAGCTCAGGGCCAGAGGTGAGCGCAGCACAGTTACATTGTGTTTTTTAAATTCTAAACTGGTTTTGACTTAATTAATTCAGTGTACTATTATTATTTTTGACATCCTGCTTTTACATTTCCTCATTAGAAGAGCGTTTTTAACAGTGCAGCTCCTGATAATGGCTGCTGCAGTGAAACTCTGTCTTGGCTCACAGCTCTTGGCCGTTCTGCAGCTGGACGCCGCTCACTGTCCTTTTTCAAACGGCTCGCTTGGTAATAACTGTAATTATCGGGACGTGAGCGCCCAAACAAGTCTTGGCCAGCACTGACAGTTTTACCTCCCCGCTCCGGCCCCCTCAGTCAGGGACGGTCTGTGGGACTGTCCCGGGGCCCCCTCAGCCAGGGACTGTCTGTGGGACTGTCCCGGGGCCCCCTCACCCAGGGACAGTCTGTGGGACTGTCTGGGGGTCCTCTCCATCAGGGACGGTCTGTGGGACTGTCCCGGGGCCCCCTCACCCAGGGACAGTCTGTGGGACTGTCTGGGGGTCCTCTCCATCAGGGACAGTCTGTGGGACTGTCCTGGGGGCCCCTCAGTCAGGGACGGTCTGTGGGACTGTCCCGGGGCCCCCTCAGCCAGGGACTGTCTGTGGGACTGTCCCGGGGCCCTCTCCGTCAGGGACGGTCTGTGGGACTGTCTGGGGTCCTCTCCATCAGGGACGGTCTGTGGGACTGTCCCGGGGCCCCCTCACCCAGGGACAGTCTGTGGGACTGTCTGGGGGTCCTCTCCATCAGGGACAGTCTGTGGGACTGTCCTGGGGGCCCCTCAGTCAGGGTCGGTCTGTGGGACTGTCCCGAGGCCCCCTCAGCCAGGGACTGTCCCGGGGCCCTCTCCGTCAGGGACGGTCTGTGGGTCTGTCCCGAGGCCCCCTCAGCCAGTGACTGTCTGTGGGATTGTCCCGGGGCCCTCTCTGTCAGGGACGGTCTGTGGGTCTGTCCCAGGGACGGTCTGTGGGATTGTCCTGGGGCCCCCTCCATGGGGACGGTCTGTGGGACTGTCCCAGGGACGGTCTGTGGGGTGGGGCTGTTTCCAGTGTTTCCCGGGACGTGTGTAAACCCTGATGCTGTTTATAATATTTTCTAAAAAGTGTGTGATCTCTTTAAAATAACGCTCTCTGAACTGATTTCAAAAGGAGGCGCAATCTCATGTTTCTTTTTGAGCACATTAGCCTTGTTTCATTCGGAGCGTTCTTACTTCGGGGCGCTTTGGCAAAGACTCAAAGAGAAAACATGAAACAGAAATGATTTTATCTGATTAACAGCTGTTTAGGGAGGCTCCCTCTTTGTGAATTCCAACAGTGCATTGATGGTGTGACTTGTGTTTCTGCAGCGACGTGTCTCTGGACACAGCTCAGACTGGCCACTGTTGCATTAAAGGCTGTTTTTGGTAACCCTTTGAAATTGAAAAGCTACTGTACCACTGAGCTGAAAATGAGTCTTAATAGAAGAGTATGTGCAGTGAAAGTCGGAGTGAGCAGTGACCCGGGCTGGGGTCTGGGGGAGGGGTCACAGGGGCAGGATGTGAGTGACTGTCCCATAACGTTATTACAGCAGCAGCAGAGATAAGACCGACCCAACAGGAGGATTTAAGAGATTTAACACTGTTTAAAAAGTTAAAGTAAAGTCAGATTAAAAGGTCTCAAATCTAAAATGCAGTAAAA
The DNA here is from genome assembly GCA_024349245.1 of Neodontobutis hainanensis. Taxonomy (NCBI): domain Eukaryota; kingdom Metazoa; phylum Chordata; class Actinopteri; order Gobiiformes; family Odontobutidae; genus Neodontobutis; species Neodontobutis hainanensis. The sequence continues at coordinate 310,053 of JALDNG010000203.1, forward strand.
TGTTCCAGTTTTATTGTTTTTAAAAATGAAACGCTTTGATTAGTTTGTTTTTTGTCCAGAATTTAGTGGTTTTGAGCGATAAAGTCTCCAAAAGTGTTAAAAAGTATGTTTCTTGTTGCCTCTTAGGAGCTGTTCCCATGGTTTATTAATTAAAGCTTTAACATGCAATGTTTTCATTAAATATTTAGCTAAACCTCACACTTTTTTATTGTGAACCATGAAAAAGAGGTTTGTTGGTCGCAGCTGCGGTGGACCGAGAGTAAAAGGTGAGGTGTTTTGTTGCTGATGGGTCGGACAGATTAGACTTTATCAGTTTGTTTGAAACGTGTCTCGACTGGTCAGACACGAACCACAATTACTGCACCGCTGATATGAGGGGTCAAAGGTCGATGGCAGTTGACTCCTGACGACCGACGCTGTTAATTACACGGGACGAGCGACGTTTTATTACACATTCCACAAAAAGAGCGGCCGGGCCATACGTCAGTGTCAGACAGGAGCCCAGCAGGACTCAGAGGTGAACTAACTTTAAAGAAACATTCGGAACAAGGGGTGGCTGCTGTGAGCGACAACACTTCGGATATGTCCAAGGAGCTAAGGCGGAGGAGAAAAAAAAGTATTTTTCAAGTATTAGTAAATGATAAAGTAGAGTGACCCTGCATTTTAAACCCCACAGACCTTTTTAGGGTTTGGAAAGAAGCCTTAGAGAATAAAGCACAACAGTAATAAAAAACAAGGACTAATGATCTGAAAGTGCCACAACAGGTTAAAGGTCAATCTAAGTCAATTTGTTTCAGAGTTTGGAAACAGCAACAAAGAATTAGTTTGAAAACATTTATCACGATCTTTACAGAATGTGAGAGCTTTTGCATCACATGGGGGCGGAGCCGGGGGGGTTCCAGTTTTCGGTGTACTCTTAATTATTTGTGGTATTTAAATTTAATATTGCTCTTTATATTCCCCGCCCCCATCACTGAGCAGTGCGATAAACTCACCAAAAAACAGAAAAAACAAAAACAGAGAGAGAGGATTTACTGAAGAGAGCAGCTGGAGTTGAAGTGTTAAAAAGTGTTAACTGTGTAAAGTTACTCTGTACATCCCTCACGTTAAAACAACAGTGTGGTGTCCAGCTGTTGACACGTGGCTAACTACAGATGCTAACGACAGGCCCACATCACACGATGGATGTGAGACGCTGATATTGAAATCTTATTTATTTCTGGTGATTATGACGCTTTTAAATTTGAAATAAAAAGGTCAAAAGTCTCTAAAGCCAGTGTTTCCGGTTCCTGTAGACGCCACAGTCAGCGCGGCGTGTGCAGCCTCTTGTATCTAAACAGGCTTTTGAACGCTCGTTTGTTTTGTGGAGTTAAAGCGAGACGACGGCACAAAGCGCAGATCAGAGATTGTGTGTGAGCCGCTTGAGTTTCAGCGTCGCATTAAGATAATCTGCTGATATTGGTTTGTGTTCGGAGCCGAGCTGAAGGGAGACTCTGGAAATGAGAGGGATATTAGAGTCGCACCTAAACTCTCTTTTATTGCAGCTCATCGTCTTATATATAGTTTTATCACATCTGAGTCTGTTCTAGTGTTGAATATTGTGAAACAGTGGAATATATTACACCAGAGTTAGCTGAATGTGTGGAGGCCAGTGTCATCCATTCTTCTCTAAACTCATGAATAAAGCACTGAAAGTAGGTCTGCAGTCTTACGGTGATGTAAACAGAAGTGTAAAAAGAGCTTGGGTCATGGGTTTAGTTTATGAGCGATGCAAGTATGATAAACATTGTAATAGCACTTTGTAAAACATGTAACACTGTGAAAAATGGATTTAAAGGATCCCATTAATGTCAGTGAAATGTGCTCAGGTCCTTTGGATAAATGTAAATAAATGAGATCTACTCTATGTTCCCACATTCCTATGATATTTTTGTCTTTGTGTGTGTGTCTAGACAAAGGACTAAGCAAAAACATCTTTTACGATTTGCAAGTTAGGGTTAGGTTAAGATAGGGTTAGAACATCAGGTTTATCTTTTCAAAGAAATACTTCTGCACAGGATTTTTCCGTTATTGTAATATCCATATATCTACATATTTTCTAAATGATTGTAGTTCTCTGCTTGTGAAAACCTACTGATGGTGTGCAGTCACATGTCAGTGTAGCCCCTCGCTCGGTTCTTCTCGGAGCAGAGTGCATTAGGCAGAATGAATGAGTCTAATCGAGAGCCTGGTGCACTTCCTAAATCACAGAAAACAGCCATCGTCGCTTTGACAACACGTTCCATTTCCAGGCTCCTCCGCTCATTTTTATTCTGCGTGTGATGCTCACTGGTTCCGGTCGGAGAGGAGGGGTGAGGGGGGGGGGGTTTAGAGCCCCATGCATCTTCTCTCTGATGGACTGCGCTGGTTAGTCGATGGTTCACTGGACCATGAAGGAGCTGGTTTGTTTCTCGTCCTGAGATGAGCCTCTGCAAAAAAAAAGAATACATATAAAATCCATTTTAACAAGTAGTTTAATCTGATAGTTTAGATTTGTCAGGAAAAAAATCGACTGGAGAAACGTGCATTGAGTTAACGGAGCCGATGAGAGCTGCCTCTGATTAAAGCTAATGCTACAAAGCCACTGAGTCGGAGCAGGATAAACAGTCTCCACAAACAGCCTGCTGCAAGATGTGTTTTTTCTGTCAGCCTTTGGATAAACAGAGCACAAAGTAAATTAGTAAATTCAATGAACTCTGGATGACAATGGTTTAGATGAAGGAACGGTTTTGTTGGTGATGTATACCAAATGATTCTAAAAGCTGGTTTGTACTTGAGATCACTTCCTGGAAACTCTGTTGTGTGAAATTTTAGTTTAGGAGGTTGTTCCAAAGAAGCCTCTGATATACTGCATACAGATGTTTTTAGAAACCAATTATTGAGTTCAACAGTTGCCGTAACAAAAAATGCCTTCTCCTTTTCCTTTTCTTCTTCTTCACTTAAGAAATCCTGTCTAAATCTGTCCTCACCAGACGCTTCTGCCAGAATCACAGCCTGTTCATCAACAGCATCAACAAACTCATACATCCAGACACTAAAGTCAAGGAATATCGTGTGTTTTTGTTTCTTTATATTTCATAAAGAACACTGTAGTGTTACTTGTCAGGGTTTAGCTCATGGTAGAGCTTGACCCGGCAGTGGACGACCAGGTGACCGGAGTGACTATTCTTAAAGAGGACTCATCTTTTGTGGCTGCAGAAAGCAAAAAGACTGTGTGCTTCAAACTTACCTCAAAGTAAAGAGGGAAGAGAGAACTTTAGAAACAATGATGCCCTGTGTTAAAAGCCAATCACACACGTCAGATAATTAGACTATTGTGTTTCTTGTTTGAACATGTGCTAATAGGCTCTTTCCTCATTAACCTTCATATTATTGACAGCTCAAACCTATCTGCTCTGACGGGGCGATGTTATCAGCGAGCCGAGGTCTGAGCCGACACAGACCGATGCCGTCTGTCGTTCGGTCACATCGATCCTTCAGAACGGACCAGACGACTGTTTAGAGCCCGATCAATATTTACTGCAAACTCACAACAGAGACGCAGGATGAATGAGAGCCTCCATTCATTCTTTTGTTTGAGGAAGTGTGAGGCGGGAGGGAGCATAAAACACATCTGCACATGAAATAACCTCTGTTTGTGGATCTTATTTTACTGTCACAATACCTTTCTTTCACTTATAGTTTGTGTTTGGGTGAAGCCATTTATTATTAAACAATTATGTTTACTCTTTTTAAAATCATAATGACAACAGAAACTACCCAAATGACCCTGGTCTAAAGTGTACATGCCCCTGTTCTTAATACTGTGTACTGCACCTTTAACATCAACGACAGCTAGAAGACTTTTAAAGCTAAAGTAAAGCCAAATGTAAAGCTGCCCATTCTTTTTGGTAAAAAGCCTCCAGTTCCTATAAATTCTTGGGCTCTTGCATGAACTGCAGGTTTGAGATCTCAGAGTGGCTCAAAGACACTGAGGTCAGACTGAGGTCAGACTGAGGCCAGTCCAGAACCTTCTCTTTCTGCTGCTGTAGACAACGACAGCTCGACTTGTGCTTTGGATCGTCGTCAAACATCAGCTCCATGTTTCACAGTAGGACTGTGTACCTTTCATCAGAGCCTCACTTTTATTCTCATCAGTCCAAATGACTTTGTTCCAGAAGTTCTGAGGTTGTCTCTGAGCTGTTTGGACAATTGTAAGTGGGCTGATTTGTGGTATTTGTGAAGTAATGGCTTTCTTCTGCGACTCAACCATGCAGCACATTTTTTATCAAGTGCCTCCTTATTGAGCATCTTGAAACAGCCACATCACTTTTTTTCAGAGAGTCCTGTATTTCAGCTGAAGTTATTTGTGGGTTTTTCTTTGCATCCTGAACTATTTTCCTGGCAGTTGTGGCTAAAACCCTGAAGGTGTAGCTCTCAGCAGAAGATCCTTTAAGTCCTGTCAGTTACAGGTTTGTCCAGCACATGCCACAGACGCTCCAACCGCTCAGACCAGGCTGGTCTACTTCTGTGTTGGGCGGTGCACAGGGGTCAAGGGTCAGCCCCAGACAAACTGATGCAGTGTGTATTAGACACCCTTCTTTCAGAACCATTACCTTCTTCAGCATTTTGAGTAGTCTGTAGTTTCTGCTGATTGTATTCTGTACGGATAGCTTCTGCAGTAAAAGCCGTCAATAGAAGGCACGCCCTGTTGTCATGACAACATTGATATTATGGGAAAGTTTGATCTGCTTTTAAAAACAAATACTGTGTAACTATTTGTGAGTTCTTAGCGTGGAACTTGGTGTGGACTTTCAGGAGAGAAAACAACCCTAACAGTCGTAAAGACAAAAAGGCAACACAAATAAATAGTGTCTTCTCAAAAGCACAAGGAAGACTCTTTAATGTCAGGAACACGCTACAGAAGATGTTGTGTCCGTCTGGGGAGCAAGTGCACTGAATCTGTAGTTGGACTGGAACTGCTGGACAGTCTGGAGTCTGTGACAGAGAAAAACCACAAACAAATCAGTGCCGTGCTCCAGTCATTACCACCTACTGTTCCATCCACTGTGGCAAATGGAAGCTTTAATCAGAGCGCTTTTTTAGGCCTCAACAACAAATCCTGAGTCCCGCTGCGACGGGTGAATTTACCCCGGGGGATACGTACAACAAACAGACATTATTCATTCCTGAGAATAAAACAACGAGAAGATAAACAAAAATAAACTTAAAAACTAACTTGGGAATTAATTTTTTTCTCACACAATTGAGAGCAATTGAGTAAAAGACACATTGCAACAACAAAAGACAAGATTCAATCAAAATATCGACGGAGGAGTTTCTGCTGGGAACAAAAATAATAAGCAAGTGTCTCAAAGTGCTCTTCCCAGTGAACAGTTTTGGAAGTCTCTGCTGACGTTACAGGCCACTGTCTCACTGTTTGTAGAGTTAAACTGGAAACAGACCTGAGCAGATTGAGTCGAGCCTGAGAAACGCAGTGGGGTCTGGTGACGTTTTAGATGCATCACCTCCAGGAGCCATTATGGATGAAGCACATCTTCCATCAAACAGAGAAATATCAGAGTGAGACATCCCCACACACCAGCGCACGCTCCTGGGAAAGGATCACTCATTTACAGTCTTTAGCTCCAGCACATTCAACATTCAGCACAAGCACAGGCCGGTGTAACATTACTGTTCTGAATGTTCTGCTATATTCTACTCCATTTCAGGAAGAATAAACCACGACTCAGAACCGCTCCAGGATTTTTATTCACATGATAACTTTAATTAAATGAACGTTGAGCGAAATGTCAATAAAATGACACTCACATATCGGACTGTGGGTAGAAAAGGTTAAGGTAATAGGGTAAGACAAAAAAAAAAGGGGGCATTTTGTTTTACTGCTGATACAGTTTTGAGCCTTGACTAAGTACAACTTTTATCATAATTCATACTATTGTACTAATGCTTTTGGTCAAAACTCAAACGAACATACAGCTACACATTCATCCTAAAGCTCATATGTTTTATGTCCTGTTCCACCTGTCCAGGTCTCACCTGTCCAGGTCTCACCTGTCCAGGTCTCACCTGTCCTGGTCTCACCTGTCGTCCCCGGAGACTCTCCCACAGATGAAGCCCCTGAGAAGCAAACACAGAAAGGTAATATTAATGTTATGGAGTGTTTGTTGTCAAGTTTAGTTTTAACTCTGAGTGACTTAAAGCACTGAGCAGAAACCTGATAAACATTTAGGAGGACGAGTCGTCTGAGCGCTCAGGAGTTTCCAAGGTTGTTTGTTAATGACTCCAGAAGATGAATTATTGAGAGGAGTCGAACAGATGCTGACGGTACTGCCAGAGAAAATGTGGATTCTTCCTAAATTCATTCATCCATCATCTCTGAGTGCGGCGCTCGAATGTTTGCAGCAAAGTCTCCGGCTGCAGCAGCTGCATTCATAAACTCATGTTTTGGAGAACGTAATGGAAACTCCATATTTATCAATGTTTGAGAGATGTTGACAAAAAGTTCTAATAAAGTTGAAACGCTGTCCACACTTGGACTTAAATGCACAACTTTTACTGCAATTCGTCAACATCACTAGAACATTTTTGAAAACACAAAATAGAGTTTTTTTTTTTTCACACAGCAGCCTAAAGGTAAGTCTAAAAGACGCAGTCATACTTTGATCAGCCTTCAGTCAGATAAATATCAAGATGCATGTTTAGACGTAAACCGATAAAGCATTTCTGATGATACTTTTAAAAGAAATTAAAGACAAATCCATTTTGTGTTTGGTTTCAGAGAATAACAACAATGAATAATGCATAAAGTTAAATTACAGAATGATTACACTCCCATCCACCAACCAACCCCCCCAGTAACACTTTTATTTATTTAAAACAGTAAACCTGGACTAATGTTCCACCTGAAGACATTGTTCATCTTCATGTAAATACATTTCCAGTGTTTATCTTTGTATATTTCTGTCCACATTTTTTCAACGCCGACAAACCGAGGAGTCCGACAACAGAGCGAGCGTGCGACTGGAAACAGATGATTCGTGTTACTATATGCTATAAGCTGATTAAATTTTCCTCAAAAACACACACAATCCCATCTGCGTGTGTTTAAAGTGAGCGGCAGAAGAAACTCAGGAGGATATTGTCCCAGTATTTTCTTTTACAGTGAACATATTTCTGTTCCATACAGATCACACTCCACGTGTCATCAGGCTCTCACGGACCAACACTGAATCGGGGACTCTCCGTGCTCCTGTTTCCATGGCAACAGGTCGAACGCAGCGGCTCTGTCGAGGCCGTATTATTTCCCACCGGCTGCCGCTGTAATCCCTGCCACCTTCCTGCTGCGCCGCCTCTAAACCTCTGCAAAAGAACATCCAGCCCCCGAACACACGGCGCTGCGGGCCTACGGGACGGTTACCATGACAACGTCGATACTTATCTGCACATTGACAGGTGAGCAGCGTGATGCTGTAATGTAAATGTGTCACGCCGTCACGCTGTGAGGAGGAGGACGTCTGCAGGGAGCACACAACAGAAACAGTCACTGAAGCCACTCCAGCTGCAGAGGGGTTTAATAAAGGGCAAAGGAAAAGGTACTGATGTTTAGAAGTGATAATCATAACAGGCATTTTACACTCGTACTGTAAACATGTGACAAATGTATCTCGGGGTCTTGACAGGAGGTCGACAGACGAATCGATGCAGCTTCTGCAGTAATGCAGTCGATGTTCTGGTTTATCGTGTCACGATCTACAGTCCTACTCTCACCTATCGTCATGAGCTGCGGGTCATGTCCGAAAGCACAAGATACAGGCAGCCAAAATGAGCTTTCTCTGAGAGATAGGGTAAGGACTCGGTCACTCGGGAGGAGCTCAGAGTAGAGCTGCTACTCCTCTACATCGGGAGGAGGGACGGACAAGTGTTTTGGGTGCCTCCTGAATGCGTCTTGGACGCATGTCCCACTGGAAGGAGGTCCAAAAGAAGACCCAGGACACGCTGGAGGGACTATGTCTCTCGACTGGACCTGGGAATGACTCAGTATCCCCCCCAGAAGAACTAGAGGAAGCATCTGGGCGTCTCTGCTTAGACTGCACCCCCGCGACCCGGCCCCGGATAGAGGAAGAAGATGGTGTGTGTGTGTTTGCGTGTGTGTTTGTTTGTGTGTGTGTGCGGGGACTGTCCCTTTGGAAATCCAAATCTAGTCCAGACTTATTCAGGCAGTACTTATTCTTATTCTATTCTTATTGTGTAAACAACTTAAAAAGAATAACTTTCTGTGACCATGCTAATGTTTTCGTTAAAAAATCGACCAAAACACTTTGCATTGAGCTCTTGACTCGGTCCAATTAGAAGCACAGAGCGTTCATTTCTTCAACATGAATAATTTTGTATCTCGGAGAATGAACGCAGATCCATTTAGTGAACTGCTCTGTGGGAACGGCTGCCAAACTAAAAGTATGTGGACATTAGGAGCTACTTTCCTATTAGGGCAGTGTGTGGACAACATTAAAGCCTGTAACATTCATCAGAGAGACTCTACACGACGTGCCATTAGTGTCTGATGTATTACAACAGCACAAAGAGGTTAGGGCTGGACCAGCTTTAAAATCAATCTACTCTGAAACACAAAAAAGTTCTCAGTGGATCATCTGCGTACACTGCGTTTGAAACTAAACGACAGCTCCTTCAGCCTTTGGTCATTGCTCACTGTAAAACGTGGATTTAACAAAGTGACATTGTTTTTAAGAAGAAGAAAATGTGTTTGTCGACTAATCCAAAACGGTTTCCTTTTGGCAGCTAATGTGATAATTCTGGATCCATGCCTTCCAAAGAAACAAAATCTGTGTTTATAGTGCCATCAAATCCATTCTTTCATCCTCTTCTCTTCATTAATATCACAGAGGGCCAGGTTTTTGTTCATGATATTCACATGACTCTAAATATTCTGGACACTGATGGATAAAACAAGTTTAGACTATGTGTACTAATAGTGTGTGCAGGTTTTTAGCTGCTGCAGTGTTTTGTGAGCTTTAAAGACCTATAAAGTGCAATCATGGAAGTGGATCTAAATGGAGTCACAAGAGAAAAGGTCAAAGTAAGCGTTATCTAGTTTTGTTCATTTTGACTTCCAATGGTGATCTATCACAGGTAGGAGTGTGCACATGTAGGCAGACTATCACACATCCCTGTCCTCGAGTCCTTTAAGTAAATAATGTGTCATTAATAAGTCATTAACACCAAAAAGTAAATGCATCCACAAAGTGTGTGCGCTCTGCGTCCACTTGTAAACGCTGCAAAGCTTTGCTTCTTTGACATTTCTTCTGGTTTATTATCCATTCACGTGTTCTTGTCTCGTCCGGTTATGTCCCGTCTGTAAAGACTGAATATCTGCTCTGAGCTTTAACCTCTGGCACAAACAGATTTGGACTGGTGTGCATGGAACAGTGGAAGAGACTCACTTCCAGTCTCTAATCCACCTGCAAGTCTTTGGACCGTAAACCCACACAGGACGGAGATGCAGACCAGGATCAAACCCACAACCTTCTTGTTGTGAGGCAGGAGAGATCACCTGATAGTTCTCAGATTTTAAAAACCTTTCAGCACCTCTTTCTCGTACGGTCCACGTCCCAGTGATGATTGGACCTCAGCTGACCCTGTCCCGACACATCCAACAAGAATGTCTTTGTACATGTAAAGCCGTTTCCTTACATGTGTTAGAATCTCTGCATAAGAAGTCAATTATAAACCTGACTTACTCTGTCATAATGACAAAGTCCCGGTGCCTACACCCGCTGGTTACTATAATCTGGATGAATGGGATCTTCATTGACATTTAGGGATGAGGACAATACATATAAATGAACCATTTGCATGTAATAACAATCTTCCCACTCATCTTCTGAAACGTTAATGTGACAACGAGGCTTGTTTACTGTCAGTCAGACGCGGATGTCTCTTTTCACTGCTGACATGTTTTGATGTTTGACCCACACATATGTTAGAAAATCCCATTAACATGATCTGAATGCTCTCTAAAAACACACATGCATCATCTAATCTCACTCGAGCAGACTATCATCCACACCGCGCTCCGTTCTGTCACAACATTAGGATAATGGAGGCATCAGTCAGAGCAGGAGACTCTGAGTAGGAACGTTAGCTGAGGCCAGTATCGAAATAATATCAGAATAAAATATGAGCGCTGCCAGGGCATCGGCGGCACTCACACAGCTGTAAATGTCAGAGGGATTCTCCTGGAGGGCGTCTGAAGAGGACAGTTCATCCCAGGATTTAAATCTAATAAAGACGGATGGAAAAGAGGAAAGTGCTGTTGCCACAGATATGTCACATATTCAACAATAAGGTCATTATATTTCTAAACATTAAACTGGGAGATTAATGTTTCTGCAAACCCACAGTGCATTCAAAACTGAAAAGTCTTTTTTTCTAAATATTTCAAAACATTTACAAACACTAAACAAGAATAGCCTTGTGACGCCTCTGCTAAAAACCTGTCGAGACCTTTTAAGACATGAGCACATTGTCAATTCACTTTATGAATCCCTGAGAGGAATTCAGGCCTGACCTCAGATCAACACTGGCTGCTCTCTGTTGTTCAAAAACCCAGTGCAGGGGATGGTCCATGTTGTTCAGTGGAGTGTCTGTCCTGTTGTGTCTGCTGCTTCAACAACACTCTTCTAACTAACTCTATCTGAGAGTTTCTTTATTCCAAATTTAAAAATGTACAGAGACAATGAAAACGCATCTGTTTGAAAGTTAAGGAGCTTCTTTTACAGGTGCTGCCACATTTATTTAAGACAACAGTTGCTCCAAACTGCCCTGGTTCAGCTGTATTTTAGAATAATGTATGAAAATAAAAACATAATGTTCATGTGGAAATAGCCAACGTCAGACAGTTGGAAAACACAATAACAGTTGAAAAAATAAGTATAAAAACAACACTAGAAACAAAGAGTGGCAGGAAATACATTTGTCACAGATTTGCTTTGAATACATTCAGCACTAATGTCAGATCTGTTCAGTAAAACAGGTATCTGTTCAGTAAAACAGGTATCTGTTCAGTAAAACAGGTATCTGTTCAGTAAAACAGGTATCTGTTCAGTAAAACAGGTATCTGATCAGTAAAACAGGTATCTGATCAGTAAAACAGGTATCTGTTCAGTAAAACAGGTATCTGTTCAGTAAAACAGGTATCTGTTCAGTAAAACAGGTATCTGTTCAGTAAAACAGGTATCTGTTCAGTAAAACAGGTATCTGTTCAGTAAAACAGGTATCTGTTCAGTAAAACAGGTATCTGATCAGTAAAACAGGTCCGTATTAATGGAGGCTGCAGTGTAATGAAGGCCCAGGATGGAGACCCTGAGTCAAACACACAAAACAAACTGAAGGTCAGCGCCTCAGAGCCTGGACTCAGCCTCTTTACTCACTGCTCATTGTCGGCTCTGAGGCTCTCAGGCCACACTCAGAGCTTTATTAGCAGGCGGCGCTGCACTGAGCCCGGATTAGAATTCACTTCCACCTGCCTCGAGCCGGGGGTCCATTCATCCGTCCACTCTGCGCCCGCCTCAGTCATTGGCAATGCATTACAGCAGCTTTAAAGTTTAATAAAGCATGGGCCGCGGCGGGAAGAAATTACACTTACATCATTAGCTTCTGTGAAATGCACTGCCTCTGGTCTGAGGTCAGAGGTCAGGCCCTGCGCCAGGAAAGTTCAAGCCAGCAACAAAAAAACATGAAGTGTGTGGAAACAGGGAGGTTAAAGGTCAGGCTACTCGTACACAGTGGTTTGGACCCAAAATGGAGAACCATGTTTACCAGAAAGTACGCACAGTCAAATTCATTTAATGTGTCCCATTAATAACTTCCATGAGCATCTTGAGTTAGCATCTCTTGGAGCACAACAGGCTCCAGTGCCGTAAACAATTGGTCAAAGGGGACATTTTCTTCAGAGTGCACACAAGCCAAGGTGGAAAAAATGCTACGCTCCAGAGATACAACTGCGTGTTGAGGGTTTGAGAGATATATGTGCACCGATAAGACTGTTATTTGTGCAAAGATGAGGAATGTGAAACAATCTTTAAAACGAATCATTTATGATACAACAGAAGTTACCTGCCACACAACAAAAGCAACACACTTTTCTCTTGCTTCTGGTTGACACTCGGGCCCAAAAACAAATCCACTACCTCGATGTAACTAAGCAGGCAGGTAAGAGCCTCCCGTTGGATAAGTCCTGTGTGATTGTGTTTCAGCTGCAACAAGTCACTATTTTACAATTTCTTAAACAACCATGTTTAAGAAAACAAATCCATGAGAAAACACATCCTGTGGTCGTAGAAAAGATGAACAGCTGTTTCAGAAAAGTCACATTATTGCGTCGAGCAACAAAACATCTAAGGAAATCAAAACTGGGTCGAGAACTGTCCAACACGTTATAAAAAACTGGACGGATAGTGAGGAACCATCATCTTCGAGGAAGAAATGTGGTCAGAAAAAACTCTTGAAAGATGGTGATCAGTGAGCACTGAGACACTTAGGAAATCAAATCATAAATAAACACCAGAACTCAGGGCTGTGTTAAAAAGTGAAGGTACAATGTGTCGTCACAACGTGAAGGAACTGAAGGCACTGGGACTAAACAGCGGAGGCTCCTCAGTTTGCTCAGGAGCATAAAGACTGGAGCAATGGAAGACGGTCTGCTGAGTCCAGACCTGTTCCAGACTGACGGGACATCAGGATAAGAAGAGAGGGAGATGAAGTGATGCTCCCATCATGCTTTGTGCCTGAGGGGGCGGGGCTTTGAGCTGGGGGATCAGTTATGATGAAGTTTAACAAGAGGAAACCTTTCTCCTGCTCACAGAAGTCTGCTGAGTGTGTGTTTAGTCGTAATTTGTTGATGTCAGCAAAATGAAGTTAATTAAAACAACACTGTGTACGTTCTCAGGATAAGCACAACCTAAAGGCAACTGTGTGGAATCATGCAAATAAATGTAGAAGTCAGCAGGTCCAGCACGAGCACATGGTTCACAAACTGACTTGAGAGAGAACGTACCTGGGTCCCTAAGGCTCCTCAGAGGGTCCCGGAGGGCCCCGGCTCCTCAGAGGGCCCCCGGCTCCTCAGAGGGGCCCGGCTCCACAGAGGGCCCCCGGCTCCACAGAGGGCCCCCGGCTCCTCAGAGGGCCCCGGCTCCTCAGAGGGCCCCGGCTCCTCAAAGGGGCCCGGCTCCACAGAGGGCCCCCGGCTCCACAGAGGGCCCCCCGGCTCCTCAGAGGGCCCCGGCTCCTCAGAGGGCTCCGGAGGGCCCCGGCTCCACAGAGGGCCCCGGCTCCTCAGAGGGCCCTGGCTCCTCAGAGGGCCCCCGGCTCCTCAGAGGGCCCCGGAGGGCCCCGGCTCCACAGAGGGCCCCGGCTCCTCAGAGGGCTCCGGAGGGCCCCGGCTCCACAGAGGGCCCCGGCTCCTCAGAGGGCCCCCGGCTCCACAGAGGGCCCCCGGCTCCTCAGAGGGCTCCGGAGGGCCCCGGCTCCTCAGAGGGCTCCGGAGGGCCCCGGCTCCTCAGAGGGCCCCGGCTCCACAGAGGGCCCCGGCTCCTCAGAGGGCCCCGGCTCCACAGAGGGCCCCGGCTCCTCAGAGGGCCCCGGCTCCACAGAGGGCCCCGGCTCCTCAGAGGGCCCCCGGTTCCACAGAGGGCCCCGGCTCCTCAGAGGGCTCCGGAGGGCCCCGGCTCCTCAGAGGGCCCCGGCTCCTCAGAGGGCCCCCGGCTCCACAGAGGGCCCCCGGCTCCTCAGAGGGCCCCGGCTCCTCAGAGGGCTCCGGAGGGCCCCGGCTCCACAGAGGGCCCCGGCTCCTCAGAGGGCCCTGGCTCCTCAGAGGGCCCTGGCTCCTCAGAGGGCCCCGGCTCCTCAGAGGGCCCCGGCTCCTCAGAGGGCCCCGGCTCCTCAGAGGGCCCCGGCTCCTCAGAGGGCCCCGGCTCCTCAGAGGGCCCCCGGCTCAGGCTGCTTCCAAAGCAGGCCTCTCTGGTCCACTTTAACTGTATTTAAGTCCAAATAAAAGCAGGTCCTGGATCAGTCAGAGAGTCCTCAGGCGTGTTCGACTCAAAGTGGAGCAAACAACAAACCGAAGGCAGGAAGTAATCTTTAGTGAAAATGTGGTGCAGTGCAAAAATGATCTTTTTTTCTCTATTTTTATAGAAATACAAAGTTCAAAAATATTATTTAACATTCACAGTTTAAATCCATCTAAACCTGTTTTAAACTCACTAAAACAGTGCTATTGTGTGCATGGATTAAAACTAACCACCTGAAATAATAAAAACAGTACATTTAAATCCAGATAAATGTGAAAAGAGAGCCCTGTGCTGTTGAAGACACGTGGAGCTCACTAAGCCGATAATGTTTGAACTGGTTTATTGATATGCTGATCAGAGTCTGAATGGGACTCTCATTGGTTTTCATTAGTCGCTGGAATTAAAAACCCCATCCTTAATATTAACACAAATCCTCAGAGCTTTAATTGATTTCCCTCGTGATGTAAAGATCTATTCAACATATAATTAAAGGTTTTAAGAGGATTATCATCTGAAAAGGCTTGAATGTCAGAACTGAGAAGAAAATAGGGCTTTTGTAGAAGCCTTTACAATGGCATTTACCGTTTCATTACTAATGTTAATATGAGCCGGGACAATCTTTTTATCGACAGAAGTAGGTCTGAAAAATCATATGTGGAGGATTTTTGCCAGATCCCGCTCTGATGGTCACATTGTGTGGAATATTTCTCAGTTTGTACATTTCCTGTTGTGCTTTTTAAAGGAAAAGCATGACAAGAATCACACATATTTATGTTTTTCACTTGGCATTGGACTTTTGTTCCATTCTGTAAATAACTCTTGAATATTTTCTAACACTAACACCTGTTTGCAGTGTCGCAGGTGGAGCATACATGGGACACAGTGCTGACTGAGGGTGTTCTCTGTTGAAACTCCAAGCTCTGCTCTAAATAGTTATTACGCAGCATTCTTTAGGTTCAGTCTTTATTTCTCTCTCGTTTTTAAATACAGACTTTCCCTGTCATCAAACCCCACCCTCCCAGAACATTCAGATGTTCTGATCAAAGATCTCGGAGCGAGAAGGCCAGACTGAAGAGCAGCTCCGGACACTGACGGCGTGGGCTGATCCTGGTTCTGAACCTCGTCTGAGTCCACAGACGTCTCCGTGTCCACAGGCCTCCACAGAACACACTCCTACTCACAGCAGCCTGGGCCCCCGGGGGTCCGGCCCACACTCTGTGCCTCCAGTCTGTCCAGACGGCTCCATCGCTGAGGAGCCAGAGCAGCAGAGGTAAACGTGTTGGACAGAAGTCAAGTGGTGTTTGATTCCCTTTGAGCCATGCTTCAGTTTTACATTTACTGTTGTTTCTCCTTTATTTGGTTTATCTCAGAACTGCAGTCGTCTCTTCACCAGGAGCTGGTCATTTCTGCCAAACAAGTGGAGGTCAGGTTGGTGCGTGCCCAGTTGGTGAAGTGGTTAGTGCCTCGGTGTTTAGAGTGGGAGGTTGGGGGTTTGATTCCCTGAGGACTGTGCCTGGATAAATAGAGAGGGTCGTGTCAGGAAGAGCATCCGGCAAAAAACACTGCCAAAGTAAAACATTTGAAGTGGTTTGCTGTAACGACGCCTGAAGAAGCAACTTAGTCCTCCACACATTGTCTAATGACCTCAGAATACCGTCTCACTGACCGGCTCCATGACAGAACTGACAGAGCAGGTCATGAGTGACAGGTAGCGTGTAACAGGATTACAAGTGTGGGGCTGTTAAGGACCTCCTCGGATTACCCTCGACTGACGGTCATAAAGAAAGAATCATGCGTTACAGAAGTGAGAGTGAGAAGAAGAGTTAACAGACAGATAAGACTGTTTGTGAATCTCGTACAAGGACAGGCCTAAGTGTCAAAGCTCCCTAATTAAGCCCTCAGTCTTGATAAATGGAGTGGTATTGATTTCCCGACCTAATAGTCCCGGCTCTAAATGCACCAGTAGCTCTGAAGATAATTAACCCAGTACCAATAAAAACTTTCATTCTATCATTATAAAAACATCTGTACGCAGCTTTATCTCAAATAATCAACGTGAGTGTCACAAACCCATCCTCTTGTCTTCCCTCAGACGTGAAACAGGTTTGTGAGAGTGACGGGTCTTAGCTGCTACACTCAATTTGAGTCATTTCCTCTTGTTGCAGAAACAATAGTTCGAACAGTGCCTGAAGCCCTCACAGAGAGTTTCTACAGCTTCCCTTTAAATGTGGAGTCTTTATCCTCAGTAAAGCATCTAAACATTCTGTGTTCTTGTCTTTGTTACCTTCTCTGATTTTATTTTTTTAACCCTAGCTGCATTGTTCCCAGTGCTTTGTTTCACCGATGACGCTGCTCCACCTTTAAACTGATGTCTGAGACTTTCTGTTTCAAACATTTAAGCCATTTAAAGCCTTTGTAACACATTTGTTCCACTTAGAGCTTTTGGGCTCTCGGCTCCTGCACTGAGCTTTAAAAATGTCACACGTAGAAGAGTTTCAGAGCCATAATCTCGTGTTAGTGACCCAATAACAGCAGTGTTTCTGTGCTATTATAAATATAAGTGTTAGAAAATAAACCGTGAATATTATCCACATACTTCAGCTCACGGATCCAGTCTTAACCTGGTCTTTTCTGGTTTTAATCTTGTTTTTTCTGGTTTCAACAACAGGACATCCTCAAGTGAAGGTCCTGCTTATGATTAAAGCTAATAAAGTATGGAAATGAAAGACCGTATCTGTGGTTGTGAGGCTAATATTAGCTCGTCCCGATCCGGAGTCTCCAAAGGGCTCTTCTGGACCATCTGTCTCGGCTCCAGACTTCACGAGGCCCCGGTCTCACATCAGGGCATCCTCACATTAAAGATCTACAACCATTTAAGACCTTCACATTAACTCATCATGGAACTTTCAAAAAGAAACTGAAGAAATACAAATAAAATGAATTCTTTAATAATTATAAATAACTGGATTCTAGAAAAACAAAAAGATGATCAATAGTTTTAGACTAATAGAAGGAAAAGAACTGGATCCAAGTGTCGAGGAGTGTTTCTGATGTTTATGGGGTATACTCACACATATATTCATACTTTAACTGTACATTGTATTGTAAATAACGTGATTTAAAGACAAAGCTGGATCGACCCTAAATCCTGCCGAGGGGCAATAAACTGAATCCACATGACCTTCAGTCCTCACTTTAATAAAAATACCTGAGACTGAGAATTATGGTATATTTCCAATAAACCAAGAACAATTCCACTCTTAAATGTAAAAATAAATCCTCATTATTTGTATTTGTTTACGCAGTTGGCACTTAACATGTTTAATATTATAATGAGAATAAACATGAGTTATTTTTAAGCAGAATACACTAAATATCTGTAATATTATTTACTGTAGCCCTGTTATCAGCAGTACATTACTAACCCTAAAGCAATGACACACCACTGTGGGTTACGGGTTCTATTCTCAGGTGGGACGTCCTGCTCCGGCCACTCGATGGATGAGTCACTTTCATAAATCAGACACTACTGCGGACCTACATGTGTAAGGTAAAGGCTCTTCGCTCACATAATCATCGGCTGCTCTCTGTTCCATTTGCCCAAAACAGACCACAACTGTCTTTTCCTGAACCTTCTTCAGGGACATGTCGCAGAAAGGCTTTTTAAACTTTTGATTTTGTTAGAATTTTAGAGGTTTATGCTCTTGTTTTTTTCGGTGAGAGAATGGAACTGTATTTTGCGGCTGTCTGTTTCACAAAAGAGGTTTTCAATCTCAGTGGGATTGTTCCTGATTAAATAAAAAAGGTTTATTTAATCCTATATGCTTTCAAAATATTACTATTGTATTCAAAATGACTCGCAGTGTTAATGACTCTATCCTTGATTTACGTCGGTCTTTGTTCTTGTTCTTAGTTAAAAGACTATTCGATTCTTTTTCTTTAACACACCACAGTTTCCTGACGTTAGCCTCTGGCTGTCGTTTGTTCCATTCACGCACCTTTGACACTAAATACCTTAACAACACACAGAACGTCCTGCCAAAGTCAGCTCTAATCCGGCAGGAACAGTATTTAAAGAGAAAATGTGTGAATATATGAAGCTGCATTATTGGTGAAAGAGAATTAAAAAAGTCCATGTGCTAAATGGATTTACTGATGCACTTGAGACAAATACTGCTGATTATGAAAGCTGGTGACGCTCACAAACAAAATAAAGATGTAATGTTGAATAGGGTGTATTTTTGTGGCAGCTCTCTTTAATGACATTCAGTCTTTCTGTTGTCGTGCCGTATGGCGTTGTGCTGAACGCCTGGACAAACCTATTTAACTGGTTTGACAGCACTGAACTATTCTTCTCTAATGAGCTCTGCTTTTATACGACCGACGACCTGACAACCTTCAGGGCCTTGAACGTGTCACAGAACATCGCCGGGCTTTGTTTTCAGGCTCGTCTTCTCTGCGTTACGTCTGTGTGAACGGAGCAGGGTTATTAATCATCAGTCGTTAGTTATGCATCAGTGAAGATCTGACGAGAGGCTGGGCTCTCTCTGGAACAGTCGTCTGCTGAAAATGAACAATTAAATGCCCTCTGACAGACTTCTGAACTTTCAAACTAAGACTAAGATGCAAAGTCATAAAAATAGAAGAGTTTCTTGTGTGAAGTTGGAGGTTGAGCTGTATGCTGCTGCAGTAAACAATCCAGAGGCTGCAGCAGTTCCCTACATTTCAGGGCCTGACTCTTTCCTGTCTCAGTCCTGCTCGTGTTTAATCAAACTAAAGGAAGATGATTATGGTTATATCTAGTGATAAGTTGTAAATTTGTGATAATTGTGATTGTGAAGATGCAGGAGGACGAGCCTGGAGCTGTCCGTCATCAGACCCTCTGTGTTTCCGTCTAAAAGGGTGGATTGGATTAGTGCTGCTCTCGAGGGGGCCCAGAGGAACAGGAGGGGGTCCCAGAGGAACAGGAGGGGGTCCCAGAGGAACAGGAGGGGGTCCCAGAGGAACAGGAGGGGGTCCCAGAGGAACAGGAGGGGGTCCCAGAGGAACAGGAGGGGGTCCCAGAGGAACAGGGGGAATAATTGTTGCTCCAGATGCTGTGATGTCAGCGCTCATCACTAGGATCATAAATATGAGCAGACATATTAGATGAACCTGAAAACACTGAGGCTCATGGGAACTACACAATCTGATGATTTTATTAAAAATCAATATTTATACCATGTGTGTGTGTGTCTGTGTCTGTATGTCTGTGTGTGTGTGTGTGTGTGTGTGTGTGTTTCTGTGTTTCTGTGTTTCTGTGTTTCTGTGTTTCTGTGTGTGTGTGTTTCTGTGTTTCTGTGTTTCTGTGTTTCTGTGTCTGTGTTTTTGTGTGTCTGTGTCTGTGTGTCTGTGTTTTTGTGTGTCTGTGTCTGTGTGTCTGTGTTTCTGTGTGTGTGTGTTTTTGTGTGTCTGTGTCTGTGTGTCTGTGTGTCTGTGTTTCTGTGTTTCTGTGTGTGTGTGTGTCTGTGTGTCTGTGTGTCTGTGTGTCTGTGTGTCTGTGTCTGTGTGTGTGTGTTTCTGTGTTTCTGTGTTTCTGTGTGTGTGTTTCTGTGTTTCTGTGTGTGTGTGTTTCTGTGTTTCTGTGTTTCTGTGTGTGTGTGTTTCTGTGTTTCTGTGTGTGTGTGTTTCTGTGTGTCTGTGTTTTTGTGTGTCTGTGTGTCTGTGTGTCTGTGTTTTTGTGTGTCTGTGTGTCTGTGTGTCTGTGTTTCTGTGTGTGTGTGTGTCTGTGTGTCTGTGTTTCTGTGTGTGTGTGTGTCTGTGTGTCTGTGTTTCTGTGTGTGTGTGTGTCTGTGTGTGTGTGTGTCTGTGTGTGTGTGTTTCTGTGTGTCTGTGTTTCTGGGTGTCTGTGTTTCTGTGTGTGTGTGTTTCTGGGTGTCTGTGTGTCTGTGTTTTTGTGTGTCTGTGTGTCTGTGTGTCTGTGTTTCTGTGTGTCTGTGTTTCTGGGTGTCTGTGTTTCTGTGTGTCTGTGTTTCTGTGTTTCTGTGTCTGTGTTTCTGTGTGTCTGTGTTTCTGTGTCTGTGTTTTTGTGTGTCTGTGTTTCTGTGTGTGTGTGTTTCTGTGTGTCTGTGTTTTTGTGTGTCTGTGTGTGTGTTTCTGTGTGTCTGTGTTTCTGTGTCTGTGTTTCTGTGTGTCTGTGTGTCTGTGTTTCTGTGTGTGTGTGTGTCTGTGTGTGTGTTTCTGTGTGTCTGTGTTTTTGTGTGTCTGTGTGTGTGTTTCTGTGTGTGTGTGTCTGTGTTTCTGTGTGTCTGTGTTTCTGTGTGTCTGTGTTTCTGTGTGTCTGTGTTTCTGTGTCTGTGTTTCTGTGTTTCTGTGTGTCTGTGTTTCTGTGTGTCTGTGTTTCTGAGTGTCTGTGTTTCTGAGTGTCTGTGTTTCTGTGTGTGTGTGTTTCTGTGTGTGTGTTTCTGTGTTTCTGTGTGTCTGTGTTTCTGTGTTTCTGTGTGTGTGTGTTTCTGTGTGTGTGTTTCTGTGTGTGTGTGTTTCTGTGTGTCTGTGTTTCTGTGTTTCTGTGTGTCTGTGTTTCTGTGTGTCTGTGTTTCTGTGTCTGTGTTTTTGTGTGTCTGTGTTTCTGTGTGTGTGTGTTTCTGTGTGTCTGTGTTTTTGTGTGTCTGTGTGTGTGTTTCTGTGTGTCTGTGTTTCTGTGTCTGTGTTTCTGTGTGTCTGTGTGTCTGTGTTTCTGTGTGTGTGTGTGTCTGTGTGTGTGTTTCTGTGTGTCTGTGTTTCTGTGTGTCTGTGTTTCTGAGTGTCTGTGTTTCTGTGTGTGTGTGTTTCTGTGTTTCTGTGTGTCTGTGTTTCTGAGTGTCTGTGTTTCTGTGTGTGTGTGTTTCTGTGTGTGTGTTTCTGTGTTTCTGTGTGTCTGTGTTTTTGTGTTTCTGTGTGTGTGTGTTTCTGTGTGTGTGTTTCTGTGTGTGTGTGTTTCTGTGTGTCTGTGTTTCTGTGTTTCTGTGTGTGTTAGCATGGCTCTGATGCAAAGGGAAGAAAGTCCGGTGAATTTAAACGAGTGGTTAAAGCCTGTTTGTCTGTTCTCACTTAGAGCAACAGTAGGACACAACAGAGCCTGGCTCTGTGTTGCTCTGGAAAGTGCTGGAGATAAGGAGAGTCTTTAAAAGACTATGTCCCACGGTGAATGAATGAGAGAGTAAAGGGTTGTTGATTGTCAGACTCCAGACACCAGAGAATAAATGTGTGTTTGGCATTTGTTTCATTTGTGCCACAAAAACACAAACTCAGTCTTCATCAACACAAAGATGCAAGCTCTAAATTAAAACTATTACTTTCTTCCCTTCGTTTGCTTGTGTAACCCATTGACCACCATCTGAGCTGAGCATGTGCCACGGGAACTTCCCTGTGTGTGGGTCTACTCCTGTTATATAAAAATGACGTACATATGGAAGGAGACGGATGGGTGTAAACTACTGTAGATGCTCTTTTCCATGGAAGCCAGAAATATTATTGTAGTAGAATATTTGCTCTGTTGGCTCAAGAGAATACATGTGAGTTCTGAAGAGCAGGACATGAATGAGTGTGTCAGGTCGCTCTGAGATCACTGTGATGGTGGCTGCTGCCCCAGGACACAGTTATTCTAATGCCTCTGAAGCAGCTCCTTTCACGAACTGCAGCTGGGGCTAAGTGCTTTTTAATAAAACCTGGCTGAGTGGACATGAAAAGAAAGCAATGAAAAGCTTCTCCACATTAACTGACACTCATGGGTCCATTAAATAGTGTGTCGTCTCTCGATCCGAGCACTCAGTGTGGTTCAGAGGCGTTCGAGGGAGTTAATTACACTGGGTTTCATCAGAGCAGACCTCGGCCAGATTAATGGCAGACGTCACAGCCCAGTCCAACACAAGAGTGATCATTCCCGAGAGAGAGACGGAGGTCCGAGCGTTTTCTTCATAATCAGAGCGGGACCAAAAGGGAGACAGGATTCATCTCATGACCACAAACAGATCAGATATTTATCCGAAGCAGGTCTCGTCCTTGAACCGCCTGTTTGTTCTCGTTGTTCCACGCCGTGTAAACGTATCGAGCCGAACGTCTGCTATTGTTCTTGAATGCCGACCCTTGATACGGCTGCCTTGTTAAAATGATTGATGGTTCGCAGCAGCCCGAGGTCGGCCCAAGGAATTTCATAACAGCGTCGTCTTTACGACAAAGCTACAGTTTGATAAATGGCTTGTCTCTAAATATGTTTGTTTTCAAAGGTTTAGGATCAGTTTGTAGAAAAGTGTGTCCCGGTAATGGAGCATTGCTGTTGGTTGAACTCCCATTGATCAGATGAGACTCAGATACTTTCTGTGACGGAATCTATTGTATTTATTGAATTGTGTTTAATGACATTTAGATTTGATATTTACCTTGACATGTTACAAGGATCCAAAATTAATGGAAGAAAAACTTCATGTTCCTTATCATTAGATCATTACCTCTGCACCTTTATTTTATTTTGACATTTTATCAGACGAGAACCTGGACAAACTGTGTGTTTGTGCTCGGCCCCGGCTCACATTAGGTCTGCTTGCCTCCAGGGGCCATCTTTGACTCATAAATACTTTATATTGGTGCATCTGCATACAAAGTGTGGCGTCTGCTTTATTTTCAACTCCATTTATAATCACTGCTGCAAACACAAACACAATAATGCAGTTTGTTTCTGACTCGGAGCAAAGTCACGACTCATCTTTTGTCGTCTCTGAACGCTCCAAACTGATGCAGTAGAGTTCCTGAGAGATAATACGAGTGAACCGCTGCCGGACGCTGGAGTCGTGAAACTAACCGGATTATTATGGATGAGCCCGTCTGTTTATCAGCCAACAGCCGCTGATTGGATTTTTAATGAAAATATGTGGTGCGTAAATGTTTTGCTTCTTCCGAGCGATGACGATTGGCCCAGAGCAGCACTTTTTCAGTTTTTGGGTTGTGTTTGTTGGATATCTGAGTTTGCTGGAGGCTAATTAAAGTCACAGCACAGTCTCACCTTGTTTTTCTGAATCTGGTTTCACCTCTTTCTGTGCTGTTGCTGTACGGAGCAGATGGCAGGAGTTATTTATGAACCGAAGGCTGCTCTGGAGACTGCAAACAGAGCTGCAGCAGAAGGTAACACCAGTTTAAAAGAGGTATTCATAAGTACTTTTGGAAAGGTGAGTTCTTCCCTACATCAGACCGCACACTCACTCCTGTTTCCTGAACTCTGGACGACGGAAGACATGCTGCGAGTGACACATATCTGTCAGTGTCAGAAAACCAGGGCCATTGTAACAAATCCTGCCTGACCTTTGTATTAGATCCTTTCAGAGTCGTAGGCTTATAGTCCTGGAGACCGGTTTTACAGGGTCTTTCCCTGGACATCAACTGTCAACTGTCTCCTTCAAACACTGACCTCCAAGAGTCTGGTCCTGGTCTAAGACTGGACTAACACTGACCTCCAAGAGTCTGGTCCTGGTCTAAGACTGGACTAACACTGACCTCCAAAAGTCTGGACCTGGTCTAAGACCGGACTAACACTGACCTCCGTGAGTCTGGACCTGGTCTAAGACCGGACTAACACTGACCTCCGTGAGTCTGGACCTGGTCTAAGACTGGACTAACTCTGACCTCTGTGAGTCTGGACCTGGTCTAAGACTGGACTAACTCTGTCTCCTTCAAACACTGACCTCAGTGAGTCTGGACCTGGTCTAAGACTGGACTAACTCTGTCTCCTTCAAACACTGACCTCAGTGAGTCTGGTCCTGGTCTAAGACTGGACTAACACTGACCTCCAAGAGTCTGGTCCTGGTCTAAGACTGGACTAACACTGACCTCCAAGAGTCTGGTCCTGGTCTAAGACTGGACTAACACTGACCTCCAAAAGTCTGGACCTGGTCTAAGACCGGACTAACACTGACCTCCGTGAGTCTGGACCTGGTCTAAGACCGGACTAACACTGACCTCTGTGAGTCTGGACCTGGTCTAAGACCGGACTAACACTGACCTCTGTGAGTCTGGACCTGGTCTAAGACTGGACTAACTCTGACCTCTGTGAGTCTGGACCTGGTCTAAGACTGGACTAACTCTGTCTCCTTCAAACACTGACCTCAGTGAGTCTGGACCTGGTCTAAGACTGGACTAACTCTGACCTCAGTGAGTCTGGACCTGGTCTAAGACTGGACTTACACTGACCTCAGTGATTCTGGACCTGGTCTAAGACTGGACTTACACTGACCTCTGTGAGTCTGGACCTGGTCTAAGACCGGACTAACACTGACCTCCGTGAGTCTGGACCTGGTCTAAGGCCGGACTAACACTGACCTCCGTGAGTCTGGACCTGGTCTAAGTCTGGATCTTTTTACTGTCCCCTTGTATCTGTTCTGTGTATCGCTCTGGTTCTGGTCTTGATCCGGTCTTGACATGGTCTCGGTCTAATATACTGTAAACATTAAGTATCTTTGAGAACATCTCAAACATCTCCAGTCTTCTCCAGAGGAACATTCCCTGGAAACGCCTTCGTTCCACTGACAGCTCGTAATCCCAGAGAAACGAAGGATGCACGTTCTTTGCTGACATCAATCGAAGAAGCAGCACGCCCCTCCTATCGGCTGCTCCTGCCCCACCCCAGGCTCCTTCTACCTCAGTTAATTAACATAAATGTACGACTTCGGTGCATCCCCTTCCTCGCAGACTCCCCTCGACGACGAAGAAGTATGCAATGTTAATTAGAAATTGATGTATTGCAGGAGGGTTTAAAGTAATGACGTCCCAGAGGGGATCTCGACGTTGAAACACGACGGTACTCACTGACAGATGCAGAACGTGTCTAAAAACAGCAGCTCCGAGACAAAAGTGTCGGCTGAACGTTACGCACATCAACAGTTGAGTTCAAAGCAAAGACTTAAGAATTCATGGGATTGGAAATGCTTTTGAAAAGGCTGAGGAACTCTTGTGTGAAGTATCAGCAGAAGCATATTAATCAAGTGGTTATGGGCCTAAAAGCACAGATTAGAGAAAATACAAAGAGGTGTGTCTTCATGGCTTTGGTTTATACGGTTATTGTAGGAAATGTCGGCGCTGAAGACGTACGTTTGAAAGTTTTAGAGCTGCCTGTCCCACGTGTCGCAGGTTGAGATAGATGCTCACATGCCTCATTTAAGAGACGGAAGAAACAATGACCCACATGTGCTCATTCAACGGCAGACAGGAATGACAATAAACTCCCTTGTTTCACTCGTTTCATTTGAAGGAGGCTGGCTGCAGAATGTCCCAGGGCTAATCACAAACAAAAGGATAAAAGGAAATGTCAGGAGCCCATAAAATCCTCAGATGGATTTCAGAAAACAGGCATAAAATGAGGCACAATGACCTTTTTAATAACTTATGGCATGTGTCAAGAAAGACCTGAGTGAAGAATGTGTGAAGGAAAAACTCAGGAAGACATTTTCCTATTGACAGAAATATAATTTACAGCAGACCCACTTTTTCCTCGTGTTCATGTGTCGACAGCAGCTGGAGTCACTATTCCTCTCTGCATTGGTTTAAACTCAGCAAACTACTTAGAAGGTCATTCATGTGTTGTTTTGGAAGGTCTAAAACAAACTAAGGGTCACAATTCAAACTACAGAAGCTTTAGAGGGTCAGAACATAAACTACAGCAGGCTCAGAGGGTCAGAACTCAAACTACAGGAGCTTTAGAGGGTCAGAACTCAAACTACAACTGCTTTAGAGGTCAGAACTCAAACTACAGCAGCTTTAGAGAGTAAGAACTCAAACTACAGCAGCTTTAGAGCGCCAGAACTCAAACTACAGCAGCTTTAGAGCGCCAGAACTCAAACTACAGCAGCTTTAGAGGATCAGAACTCAAACTACAGCAGCTTTAGAGTGTCAGAACATAAACTACAGTAGCTTTAGAGTGTCAGAACATAAACTACAGCAGCTTTAGAGGGACAGAACTCAAACTACAGCAGCTTTAGAGGGTCAGAACTCAAACTACAGCAGCTTTAGAGGGTCAAAACTCAAACTACAGCAGCTTTAGAGGGTCAAAACTCTAACTACAGCCGCTTTAGAGGGTCAAAACTCAAACTACAGCAGCTTTAGAGGGTCAGAACTCAAACTACAGCAGCTTTAGAGGGTTAAAACTCAAACTACAGCAGCTTTAGAGGGTCATAACTCAAACTACAGAAGCTTTAGAGGGTCAAAACTCAAACTAAATATATTTAAAGAACATTTGGTCATTGTATTAATCTTTCAGGTCGTTTCCAGGACGTGTGTAAACCCTGGAGTCCCACAGAGGCTCGTCTCAGACCTTGTCCTTTTGCTTTCAGTGGAAAAAACAATGTTTCACGCTACAAATTTAAACTGCTGTGAAATGTATAATTTATGACACAGAACACATTATGAGCCCAAAATGCACCTCTGGGCTCCAAATATCACAGCCATGTAATGAATTTCCAGCAACAAAAATGAAGAGCAATAATTATAATATAATTACCATATGATTATGTTAATCATTTTCAACACTTAAAGCACTTTGATGACACGCGCTGGAATTAAACGGCTGCTTAAAGTCCTTATGAAAGAATCATTTGTGAATGTGCTAAATAAATCTTAGTGTTTGGACTAAAAACAACAACAGGTTGAGGAGACGAGAAAGACCTAAAGACAAGTATTTTCAGTTTAATTCCTCATATTTACATTCCTGTACAATCCTTAAAGGTCTTGGTTTTAATAGACTGTGGTCTTGACCTAGTTCTGTGATCAGAGAGTGAGGTCAAATACCAATTTTCATGATTATTTTTACACACTTTAAAGCTCTCATCATTAGAAGTGATATCATTTGAATTGATGAGACCAAAACCAGACTGAGACCAGAGTATGAGACAGACATCCCAGGAAACATTTATAAACTCCAAACCGTCCAAGTCCAGTCTTAGACCAGGTCCAGTCTTAGACCAGGCCCAGTCTTAGACCAGGCCCAGACTCACAGAGACAGAGTTAGTCCGGTCTTAGACCAGGCCCAGACTCACGGAGGTCAGTGTTAGTCCAGTCTTAGACCAGGTCCAGACAGAGTTAGTCAGGTCTTAGACCAGGTCCAGACTCACGGAGGTCAGTGTTAGTCCGGTCTTAGACCAGGTCCAGACTCACGGAGGTCAGAGTTAGTCCGGTCTTAGACCAGGTCCAGACTCACAGAGGTCAGTGTTAGTCCAGTCTTAGACCAGGTCCAGACTCACGGAGGTCAGAGTTAGTCCGGTCTTAGACCAGGTCCAGACTCACAGAGGTCAGTGTTAGTCCGGTCTTAGACCAGGTCCAGACTCACAGAGGTCAGTGTTAGTCCGGTCTTAGACCAGGTCCAGACTCACGGAGGTCAGTGTTAGTCCGGTCTTAGACCAGGTCCAGACTCACGGAGGTCAGTGTTAGTCCGGTCTTAGACCAGGTCCAGACTCACGGAGGTCAGTGTTTGAAGGAGACTGTTTTCATTTTCAGCTCTAATGTGTAAGATTAAAAATAAATCAACTGTGAATTTCAATAAGACATGTCAGTCTTTGATTTACCCGCTCCTTGTTATCTTCAGTTCCATGTTCTGGGCCTGCGTCGATCACGGCTCTGAGGAAACATCTGTCACATGACTGGGTGTCAGGCCGGAGTCATTTCACGCTTCATTCATCGATCGCCAACTGAATCTGGGTCTGTCCCACTGGAGCCACATCAAAGCTCCAACGCCTGGTCTCCGTCTCGTCCTGGTCTCAGTCTGTCCTGATTAAGTCCCTCATGTGGCAGAGACTCTTGATCTGACTCCATACACTGTAAAAAGAATGTTAATAATAATTCACTTCGGTGCATGAATCGTGCAGCTGTAGACTTCAGAGTAATTAAATTGGTCTGTATGTTTCCCAATGCCTCGGGGTTCAGCGGCTACACCCCGAGAGACCTGGGTTCGATTCTGACTCCTGCTTTTTTAACAGTGTTCTGACCTGGTTCTGTCCCGCTGTGAGACAGACCCATGTGACTCACGCATTTACGCTTCCTCTGAAAATACAGGACAGTGTGTAACGAACAGAGCGTTACAGGAACGTAGTGGAGCGCGCAGCACTTCAAACAAAAGCGCATTTGCACATAAAGAATGACATTGCACACGATTGGTTTTGAGAAGTAATTATTGTTTTATAGTTTTGTCAGCAGAGTGCATTCTCCCAATGCCTGTATGTACTCCACCTACTTTACTTTAGTTTAGGAAAGAAAATGTGTAAAGTTTAAGAATGCATAAGGCACACACAGAAGAGGTTTTTTTTGTGGCTCTAGGACAAAAACATCTCAAACAGTGCATTTGAAGTTTCTGTGGTCCAAAATAAAGCTAATATTGTACATAACTTTCTTTTTCTTTTATACCAAACTTTGGGATGTGCTGCTGGTCTAACCTTCAGAGTAAGTTCATAGAAAAGGAGAAAAGTCATGTATCTGCTCTGGATGTATAGAAAACATGTCAAAGCCCTGACAGCAGCACCGGGGCAGCGCTAAAGGTGAGAACGCTGAGCGACCTTTACGTCTGAGAGCTCTTCTAGTTTGTGTGTTTCTATTCTTTTCACTTATAAGGTCATATTTCTGTCTGCACTGACACTACACCAATAATTTTTAATGTGACTCCAATAAGACCTTCAAGTGTCTCTTTCACACTGCACCAAACTCTTTTATACATTATGAGTCCATATTCTGGCATGTTTCTTGATTTCAACACATGTCCTTTCAATTTAAAGAATTAAAGTCTTATTAATGTTAATGTTCTTGTGCTGAGCTTTCTAACACGATGGATCAAAAGCACCAATGTAGTTCTGTGGCTCAAAAGATGCATGGTCCTGATTTATTCACTGGAAAATGTTGGACATAATTTACTAAAACATGGAGTGAAGGTGTGAATAGTTTCAAATCTTTGTTTAAAAAACTAACAAAAAAACTAACAAAAGCATGCTTTAACCAATCACAAGAATCTTTACTGCAGACCTTTATGAGAAAATAAATGTTATTATTCACACTCCGACCCTAAAGCATGAGATTTATTACTGACATGTATTCTTTACAACTGTAAGGCTTAGATACTTTTATAACATAATGTCCATTCTTCCATCCTGTTTTTTATTTACCATAAACAGCTCGCCTGTGTGACCCTCCCCCTTTCCTCCAGGTCACGGAGCATGTTTCTAATTCAGAGTTAGACTAAATGAAAAGTTCAGGAACAGTTCATCTCTTCTGAGAAGAGTCTGTGCTTAAAGCCACTCTGTGTGACTTGTCAATACTGTCCGGCCCCTAACCCTGAATACTTTAAGTAAATTAGCCAAGGAAAAGGTCACTCCCTGCCACACAGTTGGAATTAGTCTTTTTAAAATGCATTTGAGGGTTGTCTCTAAGAGTTACTGACACCAGCTGGGTGTACGCTGACCTCCTCCTGTTTGTGCTCATCTCCATCAGTTCATTTTATCATTACGCTGACCTTTTCCACCCCACGCTGCTCTGCAGGAGAGAGGCCCTGACCTACAGCTCACATTATGAACCGAGCTGCCACGGAAACACCACAAGACTTCACTTCTGTTCTTCTCTTACACAACAGAACCTTATAACCTTAACTAGAAGAATGCATGTGGAGAGAGGCCAGAGCAGAGGTTTACCTGCTTTATTCAGACAAATCTTAATAATTTAAGCAAATGTTGTTCAGCAGAGCTCTGTCCACTTCAGTCTAGTTTCAGCCAGAAAATGGTTATGAGGACAAGTATACTAGTATCCTGTCAGGTTACTGTAGCTGAAGATGAAATAAGAAAAGAAATACTAGAAAAAGAAAAACTGTAACAGGTCAAGAGTTCCTTCAGAAACAAGAGAAAAGGACCTGATTGTGAACAATGCATCATCAGGTTCCAGGTCGTTACTTTAGATACTCAAAGTCCAGTCTTAGTCCGGTCTGAGTCCAGTCTTAGTCCGGTCTGAGTCGGTCTGAGTCCAGTCTGAGTCGGTCTGAGTCCAGTCTGAGTCCAGTCTGAGTCGGTCTGAGTCCAGTCTGAGTCCAGTCTGAGTCCAGTCTGAGTCGGTCTGAGTCCAGTCTGAGTCCAGTCTGAGTCCAGTCTGAGTCCAGTCTGAGTCGGTCTGAGTCCAGTCTTAGTCCGGTCTGAGTCCAGTCTTAGTCCAGTCTTAGTCGGTCTGAGTCCAGTCTGAGTCCAGTCTGAGTCGGTCTGAGTCCAGTCTGAGTCCAGTCTGAGTCCAGTCTGAGTCGGTCTGAGTCCAGTCTGAGTCCAGTCTGAGTCCAGTCTGAGTCGGTCTGAGTCCAGTCTGAGTCCAGTCTGAGTCCAGTCTGAGTCCGATCTGAGTCTGATCTGAGTCGGTCTGAGTCCAGTCTGAGTCCAGTCTGAGTCGGTCTGAGTCCAGTCTGAGTCCAGTCTGAGTCCAGTCTGAGTCCAGTCTGAGTCCGGTCTGAGTCCAGTCTGAGTCCAGTCTGAGTCCAGTCTGAGTCCAGTCTGAGTCCAGTCTGAGTCCGGTCAGAGTCCAGTCTGAGTCCAGTCTGAGTCCGATCTGAGTCCAGTCTGAGTCCAGTCTGAGTCCAGTCTGAGTCCAGTCTGAGTCCGATCTGAGTCGGTCTGAGTCCAGTCTGAGTCCAGTCTGAGTCGGTCTGAGTCCAGTCTGAGTCCAGTCTGAGTCGGTCTGAGTCCAGTCTGAGTCCAGTCTGAGTCCAGTCTGAGTCCGATCTGAGTCCGATCTGAGTCGGTCTGAGTCCAGTCTGAGTCCAGTCTGAGTCGGTCTGAGTCCAGTCTGAGTCCAGTCTGAGTCCAGTCTGAGTCCGGTCTGAGTCCAGTCTGAGTCCAGTCTGAGTCCAGTCTGAGTCGGTCTGAGTCCAGTCTGAGTCCGGTCTGAGTCCGGTCTGAGTCGGTCTGAGTCAGTCTGAGTCAGTCTGAGTCAGTCTGAGTCCAGTCTGAGTCCGATCTGAGTTGGTCTGAGTCCAGTCAAAGTCCAGTCTGAGTCGATCTGAGTCCAGTCTGAGTCCAGCCTGAGTCCAGTCTGAGTCCAGTCTGAGTCCAGTCTTAGTCCGGTCTGAGTCCAGTCTGAGTCCAGTCAAAGTCCAGTCTGAGTCGGCCTGAGTCCAGTCTGAGTCCAGTCTGAGTCCGCCAGAGTCCAGTCTGAGTCGGTCTGAGTCCAGTCTGAGTCCAGTCTGAGTCAGTCTGAGTCAGTCTGAGTCCGATCTGAGTCCAGTCTGAGTCCAGTCTGAGTCCAGTCTGAGTCAGTCTGAGTCCAGTCTGAGTCCGCCAGAGTCCAGTCTGAGTCCAGCCTGAGTCCAGTCTGAGTCCAGTCTGAGTCCAGCCTGAGTCCAGTCTGAGTCCAGTCTGAGTCCGATCTGAGTCCAGTCTGAGTCCAGTCTGAGTCCAGTCTGAGTCCAGTCTGAGTCGATCTGAGTCCGATCTGAGTCAGTCTGAGTCCAGTCTGAGTCCGGCCTGAGTCCAGTCTGAGTCCAGCCTGAGTCCAGTCTGAGTCCAGCCTGAGTCCAGTCTGAGTCCAGTCAGAGTCCAGTCTGAGTCCAGTCTTAGTCCAGTCTTAGTCGGTCTGAGTCGGTCTGAGTCAGTCTGAGTCAGTCTGAGTCGGTCTGAGTCAGTCTGAGTCCAGTCTTAGTCCAGTCTTAGTCGGTCTGAGTCCGGTCAGAGTCCAGTCTGAGTCCAGTCAGAGTCCAGTCTGAGTCCAGTCTGAGTCAGTCTGAGTCAGTCTGAGTCAGTCTGAGTCCAGTCTGAGTCCAGTCTGAGTCCAGTCTGAGTCCGGTCTGAGTCCAGTCTGAGTCCAGTCTGAGTCCGGTCTGAGTCCAGTCTGAGTCCAGTCTGAGTCCAGTCTGAGTCCAGTCTGAGTCGGTCTGAGTCCAGTCTGAGTCCAGTCTGAGTCCAGTCAGAGTCCGGTCTGAGTCCGGTCTGAGTCCGGTCTGAGTCCGGTCTGAGTCCAGAGTAATATAATCTCCGAGCTCAGATATAATGCACTTGGAGGGTTTGTTAGAGACCGTCTCGGGGCTTTGTAAATGTCATCCTTCTTCAGACGTCGCTCTGAAAATGTCACCTACTGCTTTTTCATTAGCTCACCCTCTCCTACCTCAGCTTTACCGCGGTTTCCATTAGAGGAACACACCCGGGGCAAGACTCACTCCTATCTCTTCAGAACAACGTGTTCTGCTGCCCGCAGTCGGGTTAGATTTACTCAAGTAACATAAATGAGGAAAAGTACTTCATATTTACTCAATGTCTGACTAAACATATTTGAGAAGAAAGAACTAATATTGTTTAGTTCTGTTCAAATCAACTGTTTATTTTAGTGTCTGTCATATCTTTAAAACAGAGAGTGTTCGAATGGCTCTGTCACATGACCCAGTTTGACCAATCACAGCGCTGAGGAGGTTTCCCTAAAGAGCCTCAGAAAAGTGTGTTCTGATCCAAATGAAGACCACACCAGGCTCAGTCTCAGACCAGACTGTCAGCCCTTTGAAAGATTATTTTTAAGATTTGTCCTTTTGGCAGATACAGAGTACAGTGTGGACAGACAGGAAACAGGATGACTTCACATTCCCCAGGAGCTGAGGGGGAGGCAGAGGTGTTGTACCTGGAACCAAGCGGTGAAAATAAGAGGGCTGTCATAATGCAAGAACTGCATCATGCTTTTCACAGATGTACACGGCTCACATGGCTAATCCCAGATGCTAACATTATAGCAGACATTTAGAAAGAGAGACCGACCCTGACTGTGTAAACAGACTCCAAACAAAAAGAGGTAGTAACAGAGGCGGACGAGCATAAATGTGACCCCTTAATACAACTCCTCTGATATTATTTATGAGAATTAGCCACGTGCTTTTCTCCACTGTGTAAAGAGCTTGTGTCTCGTACATAATACATCTGACAAAATACAGAAAACCAGGACGCTGGACAAAATGGGACAGTGGCTGGTCTTTTTGCTGTGTTTTGTTAAATATAAATGGGACACAAGCTGGTTATTTGTGAGAAAACAGCCCCCGAGTATCAAGAAGAAGGACCAAATATGAATAAAAATGCTTCAAATACCATAAACCAGCGTATTTTAACCTTTATTCTGCTGCACATCAAAGTCATCACCCTCCTCCTAATCGCGTCCAAGGGTAATTTTTGCTAATTAGTCGCTGTGCTGCTGCCATGACAACGGGCCCATCCACAGTGTGAGGCATTGTGACACCCCTGACACCAACCCATAATGCACCGCTCACAGGCTGACGATGCATAATGCAGTGCCGAGCTCCTCCACAGATCCATCCCATCTGGGTCTAATCACATTTACGGGGGCTCCTCTGTGCCCCGACCCACCCCCCCAGACCCACATCAGACGCTCCACAGGCGGAAGAGGACTCAACCGACCGAGTAACAGAGATGTGGAGCCAATGGAGCTGGAACAGGTGACATCACTGGCTTAAAAGCTGCCTCGTAAAAGGAGATTTATTTAGCCACAGGAGAAATTAGGTTAAGTAAGAGTTGTATCAATCATTCAGTCAGGTGTGTTTGAATAAAGCACATTTATGTGGATAACATAGACTAAATGTGCTCAGATGAAAAATAAGACTTCCATGTTCCAGGTAAGTTTGTGACTCTAAGTGACCTGACCGTTTTATAATCCAGTGCTACTCAGACGTTTTGAAATGAAAGATATACAGTCCATATGCCGAGGAAACCTGTTCTTTAGACATGAAGGCTTTTTGTCCACAAAACTGTTTAGGCTGAGTCCTTGTCTAGTTCTTATTAAAGAGTCGTGAGATAAATGTGTGTTTGGTGCTGGAAAAAAAAACAAGTTCAATTTAATTTTAGGAATATTAAAGAAACTGGAATCTGTTTCCAAACAGCTGCTCTTTGGTCTTATTTGGTCTTTAACCCACAGAATCTCTAACCCACAGAGTCTCTAACCCACAGACAGTCTCTAACCCACAGACAGTCTCTAACCCACAGAGTCTCTAACCCACAGACAGTCTCTAACCCACAGACAGTCTCTAAACCACAGAGTCTCTAACCCACAGAGTCTCTAACCCACAGACAGTCTCTAACCCACAGAGTCTCTAACCCACAGACAGTCTCTAAACCACAGACAGTCTCTAACCCACAGACAGTCTCTAACCCACAGAGTCTCTAACCCACAGACAGTCTCTAAACCACAGAATCTCTAACCCACAGACAGTCTCTAACCCACAGACAGTCTCTAACCCACAGACAGTCTCTAACCCACAGACAGTCTCTAACCCACAGAGTCTCTAACCCACAGAGTCTCTAAACCACAGACAGTCTCTAAACCACAGACAGTCTCTAACCCACAGAATCTCTAACCCACAGACAGTCTCTAACCCACAGACAGTCTCTAACCCACAGAGTCTCTAACCCACAGACAGTCTCTAACCCACAGAATCTCTAACCCACAGACAGTCTCTAACCCACAGACAGTCTCTAACCCACAGACAGTCTCTAACCCACAGACAGTCTCTAACCCACAGAATCTCTAACCCACAGACAGTCTCTAACCCACAGACAGTCTCTAACCCACAGACAGTCTCTAAACCACAGAGTCTCTAACCCACAGAATCTCTAAACTACAGAGTCTCTAACCCACAGAGTCTCTAACCCACAGACAGTCTCTAAAGCACAGACAGTCTCTAACCCACAGAATCTCTAACCCACAGACAGTCTCTTACCCACAGACAGTCTCTAACCCACAGACAGTCTCTAACCCACAGACAGTCTCTAAAGCACAGACAGTCTCTAACCCACAGAATCTCTAACCCACAGACAGTCTCTAAACCACAGACAGTCTCTAACCCACAGAGTCTCTAACCCACAGACAGTCTCTAAACCACAGACAGTCTCTAACCCACAGACAGTCTCTAACCCACACAGTCTCTAAACCACAGACAGTCTCTAAACCACAGACAGTCTTTAACCCACAGACAGTCTCTTACCCACAGACAGTCTCTAAACCACAGACAGTCTCTAAACCACAGAC
The DNA here is from genome assembly GCA_024349245.1 of Neodontobutis hainanensis. Lineage (NCBI taxonomy): Eukaryota > Metazoa > Chordata > Actinopteri > Gobiiformes > Odontobutidae > Neodontobutis > Neodontobutis hainanensis. Next base: position 345,200 of record JALDNG010000203.1, read on the forward strand.
AGTCTCTAAACCACAGACAGTCTTTAACCCACAGACAGTCTCTTACCCACAGACAGTCTCTAAACCACAGACAGTCTCTAACCCACAGACAGTCTCTAACCCACAGAATCTCTAACCCACAGAGTCTCTAACCCACAGACAGTCTCTAACCCACAGACAGTCTCTAAACCACAGACAGTCTCTAAACCACAGAGTCTCTAAACCACAGAGTCTCTAAACCACAGACAGTCTCTAACCCACACAGTCTCTAAACCACAGACAGTCTCTAAACCACACAGTCTCTAAACCACAGACAGTCTCTAACCCACACAGTCTCTAACCCACAGACAGTCTCTAACCCACAGAATCTCTAACCCACAGACAGTCTCTAAAGCACAGACAGTCTCTAACCCACAGACAGTCTCTAAACCACAGACAGTCTCTAACCCACAGAATCTCTAAACCACAGACAGTCTCTAACCCACAGACAGTCTCTAACCCACAGACAGTCTCTAAACCACAGACAGTCTCTAAAGCACAGACAGTCTCTAACCCACAGACAGTCTCTAAACCACAGACAGTCTCTAACCCACAGACAGTCTCTAAACTACAGACAGTCTCTTACCCACAGACAGTCTCTAACCCACAGACAGTCTCTAAAGCACAGACAGTCTCTAACCCACAGACAGTCTCTAACCCACAGAATCTCTAAACCACAGACAGTCTCTAACCCACAGACAGTCTCTAACCCACAGACAGTCTCTAACCCACAGACAGTCTCTAAACCACAGACAGTCTCTAAACCACAGACAGTCTCTAAACCACAGACAGTCTCTAAACCACAGACAGTCTCTAACCCACAGACAGTCTCTAACCCACAGACAGTCTCTAAACCACAGACAGTCTCTAACCCACAGACAGTCTCTAAACCACAGACAGTCTCTAACCCACAGAATCTCTAAACCACAGACAGTCTCTAACCCACAGACAGTCTCTAACCCACAGACAGTCTCTAAACCACAGACAGTCTCTAACCCACAGACAGTCTCTAACCCACAGACAGTCTCTAACCCACAGACAGTCTCTAAACCACAGACAGTCTCTAACCCACAGACAGTCTCTAACCCACAGACAGTCTCTAAACCACAGACAGTCTCTAACCCACAGAGTCTCTAACCCACAGACAGTCTCTAACCCACAGAGTCTCTAATCCACAGAATCTCTAAACCACAGACAGTCTCTAAACCACAGACAGTCTCTAACCCACAGAGTCTCTAATCCACAGAATCTCTAAACCACAGACAGTCTCTAACCCACAGACAGTCTTTAACCCACAGAGTCTCTAACCCACAGAGTCTCTAATCCACAGAATCTCTAACCCACAGACAGTCTTTAACCCACAGACAGTCTCTAACCCACAGACAGTCTCTAACCCACAGACAGTCTCTAACCCACAGAGTCTCTAATCCACAGAATCTCTAAACCACAGACAGTCTCTAAACCACAGACAGTCTCTAACCCACAGAGTCTCTAATCCACAGAATCTCTAAACCACAGACAGTCTCTAAACCACAGACAGTCTCTAAACCACAGAGTCTCTAATCCACAGAATCTCTAACCCACAGACAGTCTCTAACCCACAGACAGTCTCTAACCCACAGACAGTCTCTAACCCACAGACAGTCTCTAACCCACAGAGTCTCTAATCCACAGAATCTCTAAACCACAGACAGTCTCTAAACCACAGACAGTCTCTAACCCACAGAGTCTCTAATCCACAGAATCTCTAAACCACAGACAGTCTCTAACCCACAGAGTCTCTAATCCACAGAATCTCTAAACCACAGACAGTCTCTAAACCACAGACAGTCTCTAACCCACAGAGTCTCTAATCCACAGAATCTCTAAACCACAGACAGTCTCTAACCCACAGACAGTCTCTAAACCACAGACAGTCTCTAAACCACAGACAGTCTCTAACCCACAGACAGTCTCTAACCCACAGAGTCTCTAACCCACAGACAGTCTCTAACCCACACAGTCTCTAACCCACACAGTCTCTAAACCACAGACAGTCTCTAAACCACAGACAGTCTCTAAACCACAGACAGTCTCTAACCCACAGACAGTCTCTAACCCACAGACAGTCTCTAAACCACAGACAGTCTCTAACCCACAGAATCTCTAAACCACAGACAGTCTCTAAACCACAGACAGTCTCTAAACCACAGACAGTCTCTAACCCACAGACAGTCTCTAACCCACAGACAGTCTCTAAACCACAGACAGTCTCTAAACCACAGACAGTCTCTAACCCACAGAATCTCTAAACCACAGACAGTCTCTAAACCACAGACAGTCTCTAAACCACAGACAGTCTCTAAACCACAGACAGTCTCTAACCCACAGACAGTCTCTAACCCACAGACAGTCTCTAAACCACAGACAGTCTCTAACCCACAGACAGTCTCTAAACCACAGACAGTCTCTAAACCACAGACAGTCTCTAACCACAGACAGTCTCTAACCCACAGACAGTCTCTAAACCACAGACAGTCTCTAAACCACAGACAGTCTCTAAACCACAGACAGTCTCTAACCCACAGACAGTCTGAGAGCACGGCCGGGGCCTGACTCACTGGAGCTCGTCGTGACCAGACTGGGCTCTGTGTCCCATCTGTTGCGGACTCAGCGCCTGGAGAAGCAGAAGAGCCACAGATTGTGACTGGTGCGTGACTTTGCAGGCACAGCGGGTTGTTGCGCTCTCGAGACTCGCCATTCCTCGTCCCGTATGAGCCGCGGTGGAGGTGGGAGCGCAAACCATGTGTGAATGCTCAGTTAGGTATCTCAAATATGTCCCGCCAGTTTAAGAAACTGGGAGTGAGACTTTACACTTTGGCCTGTGATAGTCTGTTCTAATGTGACTGAGCTATTCACTACAAAGACAAACCTTTGGTTTACTGTGAAATTATTAAACACTGCTTATAATCAAACCAAGTCGAAAATATAAAATTACACAATTTAGTGGTCTCAAAAAGTTAGACAGTGTTATACTACTTCAATCTGGAAAGGATTATAACACCTTGTACAAAGTGGGGCGCAGTGGCTCAGGTGGTAGAGTGGGTGTCCTATAATCATACACAAAAATGACTGCCACGTCTCCACCTCCAGTGTGTGACTGTGGAGTGAATAATGGACTCTGTAAAGCGCTTTGAGAGCCATGGGAGTAAAGCACTTTATATACATATAGCTCTTTTATTTAGTGCTTATATATTATATATTGTGCATATAGTATACCTGCCTTTGGTGCTGGAGATTGGGAGTTCGAATCCCCTTGGGAGCAACTCCAGCCATAGAGTCTGGGCTGGTATCTAACCCGGGCAAATGGAGAAGACTGCATCAGGAAGGGCATCTGGTGTAAAAACATTGTTTAGCTACTCATGCAAACTACTTGCTGTTGCAACTCCCGAACGGGGATAAGTCGAAAGGCACTTACATTCTATACAGTGTTTTTACAGTATTATATATAAATATATTGTGCATCAAAGTCAGAATTTTTATTCTTAAGTGGAAATCATTTAAGGCAGTCATCCTTCCCAGGAGCGGATGTTCAATTCAGCCTGATGTCAGAATGTAAAGCCAACCCAAGAGTTGCATTACAGTTCAACTGCACCACAATTAAAAAAACATCACAGCTGTGGTTCATTTGGAAGGTTTGTTTGGAAAACTAACAAACTTAAAACAAAAAAAAGAATAACTTGCTCCTCAGCCCTCTACTGTTGTCTGCGGGTTGAAGACTGAGGACCTGTCCTGTCCATCTGGGTCTATCCTTTCATGCAGCAGGAGGGGGTTTAATTCCCCTGTGGAGCCCCTCCAGCCACAAGAGTCAGTATGCGGCTCTCGTAAGCCCTGGAAAATGGAGTCAGGAAGGCATCCGGCGTAAAAAAACTTAAAAATGGGTTGATCTCACTACATCGTATACAGAAATGACAAGACTGTTTCTGAAGCTGCTCTCTCCATGTGACACACTCAGACCAGTGCGTGTACATTATAAACATCATCACAGTTGTAATATCTAAAGGCTACAGGGAAATAACTTCTTTGGTTTTTGTCAACGCTGTGCTTGTTTCTAAAACCCTGGCCCACTTTACAGTTTCCCTGCCCATCATTTTTCATCTGTGGATGCAGTAATTACACTTCATGTGCCGCTCTGTGGCCTCTCTACATTAAACCGCCTTCATTAAGAGTTTTTATAATGCACAGTCATTAATGCAGGCATCATAAAACACCAGCCTTATGATGAATTGGTCCGTATTTTTCCATTAGCTTGGCATATTGTTTTAGTAATTGAGTTTAAAGATGTGGGAAACCTTTCATATTTATATAAAGTGAGTGATTAAGTAAGTGTTTTCAGGACTTTAGGTGACAGAATGACAAACAGACTGCGACAAATAAAGGACTAATGGCATCAAATTAAAGCAAACTGCACAACTTGACATTTTATAAATATGTCTAACCCTCTAAATGTGAGTTAGTGAAAACAACACAGCACATTTGTTATTGTGGATTTATTAAAGGTGAAATGGGACAAGTCTGCATAACATATCATTTCAGAAAAGATCTTTCTGCAAAGCACTGATCTGTGGGAGTCAGGAGCACGTTTGTGTTCGAGTGAAACATAGCAGGATGTTAAAGTGCCAGAGCTTGCTGCATTTCATTTGTATAATAGATTTAAAGGGATAGTCTAGAGTTTGTGAAGTAAAGTTTTATGGATAGCACTTAAACACCGTTTCTTTCAGGTCAGTACAGGTTAGTTTCACCAGAATGGGCTCAAAGTGTCTCAAAAGCATACTTTAACGCACTGCTTTGAGGACACTTAGGCCCCTGTTTCCATGTGTGAGATACTTTCCACAACATTAAACACTTTAGCTGGTGGTTCAACCGATGCCATGGCAGCACAGTTCTGGGCACGTTAGGTTTGATGGTGTAGCAACCGTTTTCCCGTTACTTAAGTCCTTTTCACACATTCTACCCAGATACCAGGGTGATTTCAGCCGGACTTTCCTCTGAGGTGTTTTGTGTTCATACATGTCAAAGTTCAAAGTTCAAAGTTCCCTTATTGTCCCTCTTGCGGAAATTATTCCCCATCATGCTGTTTGTGTTGGTCAGGGGGAGGCTCGGTGCAGTCGGTGGTTTTCCAGAGGAATGAGCCAACACGGAGCTACCGGACAGTGATTATGGCTCTAATATTGAAACTACAGTTATTGGAACATGTGACAGTGACACAAACAGCAGAAAGTAAAGAACAAACACATGGGGAAAAGAGGGAGGTACAGTCCGGATCTAAGTGCATGTATGAAAAGAGCTTTAACATGGACAACATGGAGCTGCTCTGTTTGGATAAAACTGCAGTAAGTCACTGATGATAACTCCAATCACCTTCCAGGTATACCTTTTACAAATGCTTGAGAAGGTACACAGATGGTTCTGCTGAACAAACACAGACCATCTGGTGAGTCTGCTGATTGGACGATAGGCAATCTCCAAGCAACGAACAAGAGCCAAAAGTAAAAACATAAACAGAGTCTGGCTTTGGGAAATGAAAACATTGAATTATTGTCTCCAATGCATCCAACCGGAGCAGCACTTGTGTCATAAAAAAACTGAGGCTACCTCCATCTTCTGACATCACACACCAGGCTTTAGTCAGTGCTTTATATTAATCAATGGCAACACATCTAAGTCTGTTTCTAGAATGACTTAAGGCTCATATAGAAACACATCTTATATTACTTTGTCTTCATCTGTAGCACTCTTTTTTGTCAAACCAAAATGAAGGATGGTTATAGTGATCCAGTCATATCAAGGCTTTAACATAATTTCACTGTTATTCGTCTGATTCCGTTGACTGCTGACCGCGAGCTGTTGGTTCGCTGTTTGCTCTCTCTCCCCCCGCTGTTATCTGTGAACTTACATAACCCCTGTGGTCGTCGGGAGGCAGCGCGACCCGTTCAGATGGTATCAGAGCAGAGGTCAGTGCGGGCCCATGACTAATTCATGAGCTGCAGAGTCATTAGTCGCCTGTCAGCCTCTGCTCAGAGACCAGAGCGGCTCCACTGCTCTCTGCAAACAGCAGCCTCCTCCAGAGAACAGCAGCCTCCTCCAGGACACAGCAGCCTCCTCCAGAGAACAGCAGCCTCCTCCAGGACACAGCAGCCTCCTCCAGAGAACAGCAGCCTCCTCCAGAGAACAGCAGCCTCCTCCAGAGAACAGCAACCTCCTCCAGGGAACAGCAGCCTCCTCCAGAGAACAGCAACCTCCTCCAGAGAACAGCAGCCTCCTCCAGAGAACAGCAGCCTCCTCCAGAGAACAGCAGCCTCCTCCAGAGAACAGCAGCCTCCTCCAGAGAACAGCAGCCTCCTCCAGAGAACAGCAGCCTCCTCCAGAGAACAGCAGCCTCCTCCAGAGAACAGCAACCTCCTCCAGAGAACAGCAACCTCCTCCAGGACACAGCAGCCTCCTCCAGAGAACAGCAACCTCCTCCAGAGAACAGCAACCTCCTCCAGAGAACAGCAGCCTCCTCCAGAGAACGGCAGCCTCCTCCAGGACACAGCAGCCTCCTCCAGAGAATGGCAGTCTCCTTCACAGAACCATGTTGCACCATTCAAGCAAAGGCCCAACTGGTTAACTTTCACAAAAAAATAAAGAATACTCAGGAAATAACAACCTGCCAAGAAATAAAACAACCATGTATGAGATGACCGTGGACTGCAATTGAAAATATGCTTTTTTCTTATTTAATATTGCATAACAGCATGAATACAGTGGCAGAACCTGCGCAGACGTAAGGAGGAGCTATGAAGGTGCAGTAGCTGTCAGTTTCATCTCAGAGCCGTTGTCAGAAGGAAACAGATGTGAGGAGCACATTACCCAGACTCAGATTACTCAGTGACAGCAGCTGATAATGAGAGGTTCTGGAGAAACAGCTGCTGAAGACGACGAGACCCAGACAAATGTTTAGACGAACAGTTTGGCTCAATCAGATCTGTTTAAGGCACTGTTAATACTGTTTATACAGAAGTGTAAGAACCAAAGAGCGGAAGAGCACTGTCCCGGATCTATTCATGAGACAAGAAACAACCAACTCCCGTGAGAAGTGGTACAGGTGAAAACTGTCAGATTATAGCACAGTTGTAAATGTTTATCTGCTTTACAAATAGGCAGAGTACCCAAGGAAACAACCAGAATCAACTCTTATTCCTCTCACCTGTACGTATATATTGGCAAGTCTTATCACTTGTAACTTTTACAAAACTTCCATAGGTCATTTCTGTTACTTGAGCTATTTCTGTGTGCAGCCAAAAGGAACCATGTGATGGGTTTATCCCCAACAGGGTAAGTGTAAGAAGATGGAGTCCTTTTTGACACAGACGTTTTAACTGTTACTGATATGGTCCCATGATTTTACATCTTATCCATTCACTTTACATTTATCACTTTGGGAAACATATCAGATACGAATAACTCTAATTACATTTGCAGTTGGTGTTTAACATTACTTAGTGTTTACCTGCAGCTGTAAGTTTACTGTCACCCATTCTGTTCCAGCTCTGTTTCATGTTTGTCGAGGTCGTACTCAGACTGTGCTCTGCTCGTCATTTTTCTTCGTCCCTAATTGTTGTCACAGAAATTATCTCGGTGCTTCGTTGTTCCAGGCTTTTTTCCACAGCAGCAGAACCTGATAAGACTCGACTCTGGTCTTTGAACTGTTTCCTGTCCCGAGAAGCAAACAGGAAGTGGTGGATTTAGAGCTGTTACCTCTGTAACAACAGCAGCTCCTCTAAGACTTCAGAAAGTTACATACAATACATTCACACGGGCGTTTATTTCAGACCCAACACATTCCTGTTGGGTTTCAGTGAAAAGGTGCCTCATTTTTACTTCAGATGTACGCTCCCCAGTTTCACCAATAAGTGAGGGACAGATCTTAGTTGAACTGTTGAAAGTTAACTCCCTGGAGTCTAGAGTGAGCCATGGTCTTTTAAAATGTTGTTGTAAACTTAGTCAAAGAAACAGTCAACACAGAGCTTAAGTGCTGTAGACAGGAAGCAAAAATGTAAATATATCAATGAGAAAAAGGCCAAATGCCACTATTAAAGGCAGCCTGAACAGCAGACGCCATGACAACAGAATAATGGGATGGAACCTGGACCGTCCTGGTACATTCGCTCTTGGACCTGGTCTAAGGCCTTATTAAATCCCTCAGCATGTTGTTGTGCTCATGAGCTGGGATTAGGACTCTCACTGAGCTGACAATATGGTCTGAGCCCAGAGCCAGGGGCCTCTGGGAGCGGGGCCAGTCGCTGATAGATCCATCAACATGAGAGCTGTAGTCAGAGCTGATGGCTCTCCAGAGACACTGCTGTTGGTTTGAAGAGGCATCCATGCACAGTGTCAAACATTCAAAATCTGTTCGTCCTTATTTACATTTATCTGACGAGGAGGAAGACAGACTGAAGACATCAGCTCTGACAGGAACACGATAATGCACACAGACCTACACGGAACATAGACCTGGGAATGTTGTGTTCTTTCACCAGATTTAAACCGTTTCCAGGTTGTCTGTAGAAAAGACATCTATAAATGGATCTAAGTTTGTTTCCGACAGGTTCAGTAGAAACCTGTCTCATGTTTCAGTCCCAATCCTACCTCACAACAGTCGGGATTAAAGTCCAGGCTGAATATCCCGAGCCCAGTCCCTCAGATCTACATTCAGGTTTTATTACATTTACTTAATACGTGTAGTGATTCAATTAAACTGTTGCCTTTCATTTGTAGGAACAAGGGCTGGAGCTAAAGGTAAGACCAAGAGATGAGACCAAAAACATCTCCAGTCAATAAGGAATAGACTTTAAAATAACACCATATAAAACATACGTCTGCATAAGCTCCATTTAGACCCAATATAAACGCCCCAGTTTCCATTCTGTTGTGTCCCCAGGATAAAGGACTCTTTATGCTTAAGTTAAGCAGTAATATTTTCACAAAAGCCGTTTGTCCAATATTTAATACAAAGAAGGTTAGTATTTTTGTAAAGAGCTATTTAAACAATCAGAACATTGGAGTTTCAAACATTGTCCTTTCTTTTAACCTTATGTGTATCTGTATCTACATATGTCTAAAGTATAACTTAAAGATATTCTGTCTTTAATAACCACTGAAGATGTGACATGACATCATCGCTTTAAGACTAGGAAGTTGTCCTCCTAGAGCATCTTAATGAATGATACCAAAGAAAACTATAGTTGCATGTTCCCCACTGACTTGAATATATTCTGTGGACACATGGACGTCTCCAGAGAGAGTCCTGTCTGAGACTTTACGACCACAGAGTCTGGGAACAGCGCGGTAGAGCAGTCGCAGAGCTGTTTACTGCACAGAACCACTTCCTGGAACGTCCTGTGATAACATTGTCAACACTATATCCTTGAAACTCTGCTGTGAAACTCTGGTAATTTTAGAAAACACAACATTGTGAGTGTTTGAGTCTGAAGGCTGAGAGTTGACGACATGACTCACAATGGACCAAATAAAACGAAGAAAAAAGCCCAGAAATCAGAGTCCCTTTGGGCCGATGATTACTACACTTCCTTCCTGGAGGGGCTTTTGAAAAGGCACCTGAGACTCTGAAATCACACACGAAGGAAGTGCCCACTGCTTCAGACCATTCTACAGCAAGACACAGAAAGAAACAGAAAATGGAGCTCAGTGCTTAGGTTGTATTCAGAATCCACTGAACACTGACTATTATAACCATCAGTCTTGTTTTTAACTTTTTAAACCGTCTTTTAACTTTTCATATCAACCATATTTAATACAGTAACTGACTGAAAAGTTTATTGCTATTTAAAGACCATATAAATGAACTTTGACTTTTTATAGTGCAGTTTATGAAGTGACCTTCCTGTCCTTGCTCTACAGGATATTGTCAATTAGACTTTTCGACTCCTTTAGTAATGATCAGAGAAAAAACAGATTTTTATCAAGGATTCTAAAGATGATCGATGTCCAGCACATATACAGGAGGTTTGAGCAACGTGTGAAGTCTTCTGGGAGGGACACAATAAAAGCATTTATTACCTTTGCTGTGGGTCAGTTTATAGTTTTGTGAGGACTTGCTTTGGCGACGCAGTTTGAAACAGTTCAGATTTCGGCCTGGGCTGCTAATCCCTTTTCTTTACAGCGATTTTCACTTGGTACAAATCTAATTGGACCAATTATAATGGTTCATCTAAAAAGAGCAAGGCTTTGTGTGAGGCCTTGTTTCAGGCGCTGTATATCTGTCCAGGAGGTTTATTCTGTTCCTGTAGGTACGTCCCACTGGAAAACAAACAAATCCACAAAGGCCAGACCAGTGCTTAATGTAGACTGAATTACATTAAAGCTCCAACTAATTTTCTTTGTTGGTCCCAGTCTCAGCCCCAAACGCAGGGCAGGAACCATTTCTCCTTCTTTTATTAAAATTACTAGCTTTTAGGCAAAACAAAAAGCTTGCTACTTGTTCCTTTTTGACATATTTAATGAACCCACCTCAACGGGATGAGTGAACAGTTTCCTGCTGAAGATCGTCGGCTGTGATCACGCTCACACTAATGATTCTTTGATCCTGAACATGGACCTGGACAACCACAGTCATCCGTGAAGTGTGTGGTTGAGGAGTCTGTGGTCGGAGCAGCAACAGGCCTCCAGCACAACGGACCCACGACTCTCAAACATAAATTACAACTTTACAACTTTACTGTGGTCATTACTGATAATACGTAACCATAGACGTAAATATAGTGTTTTACTGTAACAATAAACTCGCAGATTTGTACTTTTTCTTACCTCTGGAAACATTGTGCTGCAGTCTCTGAGTTCGAGACAATAACGAGTGAGCCGTCTGCAACTGCCACTAACAATGTGTGTCGCTCGTGTTTAGAAAAAAAATTTACTTCTATAATGCACCTTTAAAAAGAAAAAAGGTAAAACCGGACAAATTTTCCACAAAACACCAACACATTACATCAAAGCAAAGTTTGGAGCTGACACTTTTCTCTCCGAGTTTCCTTAAGACTGTAGACATCCTGTGATTATCTCTGTCTCATTAAACATTTCATTTACTGCCCCTTTCTCTATTTCTTTCTTTTTTGAGCTGTTTTGCTGTAAGATAACACATATTTTGCAAACAGAAGAATCCACTTCCTTAATTTTCTTGATCCTTTGTTGTTGACATTAGTGTCGACCAATGGGAGCACTCCTTTTTCCTGAAGTGACCTGTGATTGGACAAACTCCTGCTGAGGGCTGAGCATTCTCATTTATTAAAATCCTTCATCAAAACCGTATGACAATAAGCTTTAGGAGATTAAACTGTCAAAGTAAAGGCAAAAGGAAAAAGAATAGGCAGCCCTCGTTTGGAACATATTTCCAGTGTAACGTGTCTCTGAGGCGCTGCAGAGATGTCCGTTTACCCGTTCCCTAAAGTGGTGTAATAATGAACCCCGGTTGGTGCAGCTCAGTGTGCGTACGGAACAGTGGTCAGTGTTTCTTCTGCTCTGGAACCAGAATGTGTTGTCCCTGTCTTTTCCTGTGTGAGCCCCCAGCCCACCAGGTCCACACTGATCCCAGACTCCATCCAGACTCCATCCAGACTCCATCCAGACTCCATCCAGACTCCATCAGTGAATATATTGTCACCTCAGAGGCGCTGTCCATCTGCAGCAGAGCCACAGCAGCCTGATCTCGACGGGGACATCACACGGCGCGTGAAACGCCCTGGCAGCCGGCTCTCGTGCTAACAGGATCACACAGGCCCACTCGCTGGAGCCACCTCGGGCTAATGCTATTGCTCTGCTGCTCCTCTGCTGCTCTTTAACACCCAGGGTTTACCCCAAACTTCCCCTGCTAACCTCCTGATCCAGCTCCATAGAACAAGGTCCATGGTTCAGCCGAGGATAAGCCTAGTTCTGATTAAGTGTATTTGAATTCTAGAATGTACATTAAACTCAACCCCCGACAACCTCATATGACAAGTTAAAAGTCTTCCTTTTCTGTTGCTGTTTACTGTTTCTATTCCGATGTGTCTGTGGACTGTGTCAGACTCTCACCTCGCCGCACACAGCTGCTCTCAGAGATAGACTTTAGCCTAAATTGGATTGCTCCCTAACAATATAAATGCGTTTGATGTCTTAGTGCTACTTTAACAACATCAAAATAAAGCGATATCTCGTAGCCGCAGCCGCCCGAGCACCGCGGCACAGAAATAGTCTCGGTGTAAAGAGAAGAGTGACAGTCTGAGCTTTACTACCGGATTAGTCGTTAGGATTAGTCACGATGAGAGAAAATGAGCACGCAGCCCGGAGCCAGCCATTAACTGCGTGTCACTGTGTGCTTCATTACATCGGTGTTTCAAAAGGGAAATGGATTTGTGTCACTGATGGATGTCAACTGCTCTGCCTTTGAGACCGTTCTAATAAAAGCTAACATTTACAGATTGTGTTCAGCTGCCAGAAAACATTAACATTAAAATACAGTTCTTACATCATACGAGAAACTTGTTGTGAGGTCTAAACATCCAGGAGAATATTGTTTAACTGTTTATTTTCCTGTGTAAATGTGGGCTAGAAACCTCACGACTGTTCTGTATCCGCTCTGTGAAGACCTAATATTTCACTGGGATCTCCACTGGCTCACGGGACATAAACCTGGACAGGTTCTCTCACCTCTGACATCAGCTTTTGATAAGGATGGATTTTAGATAACACTCCAAATGTACAGACGCAAACACAAACATGTGCCAAACTGGCCACAATTGTTCTCGTATAAAATGGAAATATTATTCTCTTTTGGAAGTCGGAGGCTGTGGAAGCAGAGATGTTGTGTTTTTCTGATGATGAACCACCAACAGGCCTGAGGCTCACAGGTTCTAGTCTTCAATCAAGTTCTAGGTCCTGGTCATCCTCTTCTAACACAGACTCTTTTTCACCTCTGCCTCTGAGAATGTTTAGGTTTTACTGAGTGAGAATGTGTTTGTAATATTCTGTCTTTAAGGTATTAAATGGCTTTAATAAATGTATTCCTCCAACACTGCTGCTGACTGTGTAAATGTGATATTCTGGTTTAAATGGAGCTTTTATTCACTCTGACCTTGGAACAAGAGCATTCATTTTAACTTCAGTCACATTCAGACGAAGCTCAGAGCCGCTGCACAAACATAAACCGAGTGGTTCATACACAACAGATCCATACACTCAATAAACCATCAGACGTGTGGCCTCACCGATCGCACAGCAGGGCATCATGGGAAATGTACAACAGCCCAAAGGGGTTGTACATGCTTTTTAACCTGCTGGATGTAAGTCAATACATAAACATTCCTTTAGAACTCAACAGTCTGAGAAATGTAGTCAGTGCTAAAGGAAAGTCCAAACCTTCTGAAACAGTTCCTCGGTGGGTTTTCCCCTGCAGGGTTCGGTTTTCTGACCTTCCAGTTCACAAACCGCTGGACTTTAGTCCGACAAAAGGTGATTGATACGGACCACCTTCTGTCTTTGGGCCGTGTCTTGGTTTAGACCAAGCCAAACCCAGGCCGTTTGTGGAAGAGCGTTTAGCTGAAGTTGTGACTAGGCTATTGGAAGAATGAGAAAACAAATCAGCGACAGAAGAAAGGTTTTGAAAAATTGTACTTAATTTGGATAAATGTGACCAAAGATTGAACCTGGGAAGTACACGTTGAAAGGATTCAATACAATATTTAATATTTGGTTAAAACTTAAAACAGGCCCAGACCTGTCAGAGCTAAACTATTGTTGGACACAACGAGTCTAGGGCCAGGGTTCAGGGTTCAGTCCAAGATGGATTTTCGTGAGATCGTAAAGTCGCTAATCTCAGTAAAAAATCAGTAGACGAGCTGCTGATGACGTAACAGGAAAAGTCCTTTGGTGCAGACTTAAAAAGTGTGTGTAATTGCTGAGATCTAAAGTTATGTTACAAACGTAATGATGCATTTAAGGTTTTGGCTTCAAACATTTCTAAAAGGCTGCTTCATAAGTGCACAAAAGACATAATGACTCACTGCTCTGTTGCTTTAAGTAATTCAAATATAGTCGTACTCCATTTCCTCCGCAGAAGAGGCTTCAGTCAGTGGACACTGAACACACTTGTGCAGTTTAATAAAAGCAGTGTGTATCTTTAGAGCCGGAGCAGAACCACGTACTTAGAGGCTCTTATGAAGCACAATACAAACACTCAGAGGCTCTCAGCTCCACTGACCTTTAAACGCGACACAAAGAGACTCAGAGATCCTCAGACAATCACAGGAAAGGCCTCAGAGCGTCAGAGTCTAGGACCAGACCAGGACCAGACCAGGACCACTTAGCATGGACTGTCAGTGTTTCAGAGGAAAGCACAAGGACACAGACAAACACAGGCGTGTCATTCTGGGGTTTTACACAAACATTGAATCCTTCATCAGGATGAATCAGGCTTGTCTTCCAGCAGCAAAGGAGGTCTTTTCTGTTTCTAACTTTTTACACTGTTGCCTGCAGGACTAAATAAGGACTAAAGTCAGGACTCAAAACAGGACTCAGTTGTGACTAAATCAACTGAGTCAACTGGGTTTTTCATAAACATGTCCCTGCAGGGCCACCGTAGCTCACAGACACAGCTCCAGACGTCACTTATCTGTTTATATCCTGTGAGTTTAGGGACTATAAAGAGAAATTCCACTATTCAAAAACAACATGAATCATAAATGATTGGTTCAGCGTCTTCTGCATTTGTTTGGAGAAGCAGAGTGAAACTGTGCTGTAGGATGCCACGGCTCAATAAGAGAGATACTATTTCTCATAAAAAATAAATATAACTCAGTTTCTTGTTGTTCTGGTAAACGCTGATGCAAACACATGTTGCTTAGATTTGTCTCTGTTTTCTCTCTCGAACAATCAAACGTCTCATTTGACACAGGCAGACGCGCTGCTTTATGCAAAAACAAGAACACACAATGCTTTTCCTGTGGATTTACCTCGGCCTCGTCAGAGACACCAGGCTCAAACAGAACAGTCGGCTTATCATCAGAGCTGCTGCTGCTGCTGCTGCTGCTGCTGCTGCTGCTGCTGCTGAGTCTGAGGCTGAGACTGAGACTGAGACTGAGTCTGAGACTGAGACTGAGTCTGAGTCTGAGACTGAGACTGAGACTGAGACTGAGACTGAGACTGAGACTGAGACTGAGTCTGAGACTGAGACTGAGACTGAGACTGAGACTGAGACTGAGACTGAGACTGAGACTGAGTCTGAGTCTGAGTCTGAGTCTGAGTCTGAGTCTGAGACTGAGACTGAGGATGAGTCTGAGTCTGAGTCTGAGTCTGAGTCTGAGTCTGAGACTGAGTCTGAGTCTGAGACTGAGGATGAGTCTGAGTCTGAGTCTGAGTCTGAGTCTGAGTCTGAGTCTGAGTCTGAGTCTGGAGCTGAGTCTGAGTCTGAGTCTGAGTCTGAGTCTGAGTCTGAGTCTGAGACTGAGTCTGAGTCTGAGTCTGAGCCTGAGTCTGAGTCTGAGCCTGAGTCTGAGTCTGAGTCTGAGTCTGAGTCTGAGTCTGAGACTGAGTCTGAGTCTGAGTCTGAGCCTGAGTCTGAGTCTGAGTCTGAGTCTGAGTCTGAGACTGAGTCTGAGACTGAGGATGAGTCTGAGTCTGAGTCTGAGACTGAGTCTGAGACTGAGTCTGAGTCTGAGTCTGAGTCTGAGACTGAGTCTGAGACTGAGTCTGAGTCTGAGTCTGAGTCTGAGACTGAGTCTGAGTCTGAGACTGAGTCTGAGTCTGAGTCTGAGTCTGAGTCTGAGACTGAGACTGAGTCTGAGTCTGAGTCTGAGTCTGAGTCTGAGTCTGAGTCTGAGTCTGAGACTGAGTCTGAGTCTGAGTCTGAGTCTGAGTCTGAGGATGCAGGCGTATGGAAACATATGGACCTTCAGTCCTCTAACTCGGTTCAATCATTATACTTTAGTTTACAGAAAAGAATTACAAATTAAGTGCTGTATTTGATTTCTGCCATGTTTGGTCGTGTTATTGGGCTTTGTGTCTTGTTTGGCTTTGTCTTGCAACATGGTAAAAAAATCATAAAACAATGTCTTTACAGGTTTATACACATTTTACCAAAAATGTCTTTTTAAAGACATTTTACTAAACACACATCTTTTATTGCCCAAAATGTTATTTTTGTTAACTTTTCCATGTCTGGCATAAACTCTTTCTTTAAAAATTCACCTGTTATTTTTTCGCTGCTACTACAGCTGTTATTATTCTATATTTTATTGTTAAATTTATATATTTCCTTTCTTTATTGATGAATGCAAACGTGTCTGCTTTAGTGAAAGAACATACATTTTCTTCTAAGGGCTGATATACAACTGGAGGCCATTTTGTTTGTTAAAGTAAACCACAATCCGCAGGTGTTTTCTTTTCGTTCTCACCTGTAAACACGAGCAGCCACAAGTCCTCTTCATCAAACCAGAGCGTGTTCTCCTGCTGTTCCTCTGCGTCTGTCTCCAGAGACGCCCGCTCTGATCTAACGATGTCTCCTGGGACTCTTCATCAGAGCAGTGCCTCAGCGCGACAAACGCCAGGATCAGGACGAGGAGCTTCAATTAGCAGAGTTCTGATCCTGGAGTGCGTTGGAGCAGAAAGACTCGGCGGCTGAAGAGGAAATAACTGGCACACAGAGGAGTTCCTGAGAGTGTTTAAAGTGTAAATGTAGAGGTCAGACACATTGTGGAGAAGGCAGGAGGAACAGGTGTCTGTGGAGCAGATGGAGAGTCCACATGGCTCCGGCTCTGAGGCCTCACATCCGACAAAGTCAAGACAGATCATGTAAAGATTTCACTGAAACAGGAGCCATTCTGCAGCAATCAGACCTTCTAACACCGAAGGTTAAAGGAAATACAAATGGCATGAACGACACCTGTTAGTAGAGTAAGTGCTCCAACAAGCTCAGGGTTTAATAATAATAACAACACTGGATCATGTTCCTACAAAGCCACTGCGAACACACACACAGCTCATTAAAGGCTGGTGTTAAAAACAGAGACATCAGTCTGTATCAGAGCGAGCCCAGAGCAGATAATATTCCTTCAACTCGACTCGTTCTTATGCAGATCATCGAAAAGCCAGTGGAGCGGCGATCAACAGTTGCCACGGTAACACAGAGAAACGTGATGAAGGACGTGATGAAGGTGTACGAAGGCAGCAGCGATGGAGGCCAGACCGCGGCAGACTGCAGAGCCACTTCACACTGTGTGCTCTTTCATTCGTCAGACTCACATCTCTGCCTTAACATCGAGAGGTTAATCAGAGACGACCCCTGGAAAACAAACTCACAGAAACTCCACTGCATCAGCAAGGTCTAAAGTCGATGTTTAACGTCAGAAGTAGTTCATCTAACTCGGTTTAGGTTTCCTTTTATCCAGGATTCAGTTTAATGTTTAAAGTTTCCATGAAAGGTCCACAAACTAAAACCACAAGTGTTTTTTTTTTCAAGTCTTTGTGAGTCCTTTTTGCAGATTTGGGATGTGTCGTGGTCACAGGTCAAGATGAGTGGCTCCTTTTTGAGAGGAATTCAATAATGTGCTGCTGTACCTGTAGGGGGCGCTGTGAGGCTCTCCTGTGGCTCCTGTGAGACTCGATCCTCTGTGTAGCGCTCATGTCACTAAATGGACAGATTTATTCCTTTTGTACAACACACGTCACTCTAGAATCAGTTACACCAGGGGCAGCACAAAAGCAGACTGTGGCATGCCCTTTTACTGTCGCAGGTGGAGCATAAATGGGACACTTTAAAATCAGAGCCAGGCTGAAGTTTACAGACCTGACAGGGAGAAATAATTTAAACTATTTCTTTAACCTTTAAGAGCAAACTAAATTTTCAGAAAGAGAAATGTGTTAGAATTAGTTTTTTAAAGTCTATGAAGAGACTCTTTTCTTTCTCTTGACTCCACTCGCCGCAACAAAACGAACAATACAAGAACAGTTTGAGCTGCACGTGAACAGAAACAGGTTTAAAGTGTTTCCTCCAGACCGTGTCCCACAGAGGACCGAGGGGACGAGGACAAAAACACAATAAACAACGCTGATGAAGATAACTATTATTTTATTAAAAAAACTAACGAGAGCAGAGGGACTGAAACCGTTCAGGGGCTGTGTCTGGGCTCTACTGTGCGACTCAGAATTCAGTGAAAACATTTCTTCTTTGACATAACGCCCAACAACAGATTGTGTACTTCGCTTTGTTTCACAGGCTACAGTTATTGAGATCTAAATGTTTTTTTCCTTGTATCATTCCTTTGGTCCTTGGGTCCACTGTGGAAGATGTTTTGAGATGAAACGATGAGACGTTGTTCTTCTAAAGTCTTTCAGCTGAAATGTCCTCCAAACCCACCTTTAACCCACCTGGTGTAACAATCACAAAAGTACCTCATGAATGAACATTATTTTATTTCCAACTTTGGGAAATGGCATCGAGCAGAAATAAAGAGAAAACTTTACTTATTTCTCATTTATGAGCTTTTAGAGAGTTTTACTCAGTTACTGTCCAGAGGCAGTCTTTTTTCTCCATTTATTCTCCTTTTCCCTGATCAAACTCTTCTCGTAGAATGTTAGAGAATGTATTAAAATTGTATGAACCTTCCATGAAACCATCTGTAAAATGAATTTGGTAAAAGCCCTGGAACAAAACAAAGTGGAGTGTAATGTATTCAGATGTGGTGAATAAAAATGAAGCCAGTGAGAAGACGTTCTCTTAAAGTTCCAGCCGCTGCCTCAGGGTCCGCTCGTACTTTTGTCTTCTCGATTGTTAATGATTTGAAAGCACTGTGTGAATGCCGAGGCACTTCTGGTACTTTCTGTGTTGATGCAGGGCCTTGTTTTGTTGCTGTGGGTGTTTGCTCCGCCGAGCGCCTCAGACTGGTGCTATTCATCAAAAGTACAGCTCTGTCTGATGCTTGTGTCTTCTGCTTTAAGTCTGTGAGAAAAGTTACTGCAAACTATCCTTCTGCTGCAGCCTGTTTACACGGAGTTAGTTTAATACTGCGTCAGAACGTTCAGAGGCAGAGACTTAATCAGAATAAATGACAAATTTAACAATGTCCACATCTGTAGCTTTTTGGAGCAACATTAAATTTAGTTCAAATTCGTTTTTTGTGCATTAATTACATCTTGAGTAAAGGAGGAGAGTCAAGACTAAAAACAAAGCAGCAGCAACACAGACTAACGCCTCCTAGTCTCCAAACGAGCCATGAATCCAATAAAACATTCAGATGCTGGACTTTGCAAGGATCGGTTCATATTTAAGTCTGCTGCTTTGAGTTGAGTGCCTTGTCTGTTCTGCTGACATGTCTGTTAAACATGGATGTTTAATAAGATTAATAAGTCACATCAGAGCACAGTCTCTACAAACTGGGAGATTAGGAAATAAAGACGAATGTGGGGTTTTCTAGAAGGACACCCCTGAACCTGACGGACCGAGAGAAGTGAAGGAGGGCGGGGCATTGAGAACAGGAACAACGAAACGCCTGAACCTCCGATAACTAACCTTATCTGTGTTAAGTTAATAAGCTCGAATGGTTCCATCCTTGTTCTGCTCCGAGAGCTCAGGGCAGACTCTGGAGCAGCTGCTGCAGGAGAGTTCTGAGACAGAGACGACATCTGAGTGAAACAGTTCTTCTCCAGAGCAAGGACAGACAAGTTACTTTCTACACAACATGAACCTCTGATTAATGACCCCAGCCTCGGTTTTTTTGGGACAGTGTACGATGTACATTGAGCCAAAGCAGAGAGGCTTGTACCAGAGTCTAGTTCAACAGCTAATTTCCATCTGTAGTCCTGTACTGACCAGGTTTTTGGTGGTGGTGGGGGGTCCTACACAGACACAGGGAGAACATGCAAACCCCTGGATGGGAATCGAACCCAGGACCTTCTGTGAGGCAGGAGTGCTAACCACTGTGACTGTGTTTCTACAGTTTTCCTGTTGCACTGAGCTAAAGCAGTGCTACACATGTGTTTCAAATCAAACTTACTCGTGGGTCATTTGCATAACTCTATGTGTAATTATTACAGACACTGCAGGCGTCCTTTTGGTTTGAGCAAAAAGAAGAACTTATATCAAATACCTCCTGTAAGTCTGTGAGAATAACTGCTGTCGGTCCAGTGGAGTCTGTCCAAGGCATCGTTTCTTTGTTATTGTCAGCGTCTAAACAAAAGCATATGATTTGTATTATTTTGACGTAAACTTTACATTACGCTCCTTCAGACCAAATGCACACACATCCAGTTTTTTCCGTGGACGCAGGAGACAGTGGCCCCGGCAGGACTCATCCCTCACGTCTTCCTCCTGAACAATGCTCCATTGTGGCGCTCACGCAGACTGACAGATCCAATAAAGGCTGTGCAACAGAAAGCAGATTAACTCACTGCATCATCGCTTACGGCTCCGCTCGGACGCCATTAATTGCCTTCTTCATTGGCAGCCATTCTTTAGCTTCGAGTAAAGAGGTTTACGATAAATGAAGACTTTGGCAACAGAAGAGATCATTCTTTCACACGCCGTGACTGAGCTCATTAAAGACCAGGCGGCTTTTGTTTGGGCTCTAAATAATATCATTTCATTTGAAGAATAGAGTCAGTAAAGTGTTAAAAATAGAAAAAAGAAGTGGCGTTATTTAGTGTTTGGTACAATTACAGCTTCTGAAATGAAATGATAGTATAACTAATAATAATAATAATAATGGATTGGATTTATATTTCGCTTTTCTCCCAAAGGACCAAGGGGTCCATTATTCACTCCACAGTCACACACTGGAGGTGGAAAGCTACAACTGTAGCCACAGATGCCCTGGGGCAGACTGACATTGCTCAGAGCCTTCAGTAAATCCTCCAGTTATCTGACACTTTCTGG
This sequence comes from Neodontobutis hainanensis, assembly GCA_024349245.1. NCBI lineage: Eukaryota > Metazoa > Chordata > Actinopteri > Gobiiformes > Odontobutidae > Neodontobutis > Neodontobutis hainanensis. The sequence goes on from JALDNG010000203.1 coordinate 366,156, forward strand.
AAGTTCTTGCATCTGAAGAGAAAAGAGCAGGATGAGTCACTGAGACTGAGTTCTGTTGAGGTCAGAGGTCACAGCACAGGTAATAGGAGCTTTTCAGTCTGGGAGTCATGGTCAGAATCATGGACATACCTGAGGGTCATCACTGACGGTGGAGTCCATTTTAAGGGAACCAGCCTCTCGTCTGCTTCAGAAAACGCTCTCTTTTCTAAATTGTTTAAACTATGCTGACGTTTTATTCTGCTTTTGTTGAGACCGGTTTATCTTTTTCCTCTGGTTGCATGGTTCGGCCAATCAGACTCTGAAGAACAAGAGCAGACTCAGTTGGATCTCATTTGTTTCAGGGTGGCCCCAGTGCAGCACACACTACACACAGATCTCATGAGATCCAGCTGAGAGTGTGGGGGCCACCACTGGAGGCAGAGGAGAACTCTCGTTTCTTCTGAACCCTGTCTCGTCCCTTTTGTTCGTCCCTGTTCTCTCAACTCCAGGCCCTTCCCCTAAATGTCTTTACCTGTGCCCAGTGAGGGGGCTCCCTCCTCTGCACCCCTCCTCCTCCTCTCATCACCTTCATCCTGAACATACTCACTGTAATAACAGTTGTTCCTTGTAGGTGAAACATATATTTCATTTGTGCAGCTGAAAGCCTTTTATCCGTTAGGTGTAATAAACAAAGCATTTATAAAAACATCACCATATGCAGAGTGGATCCGTATTCACACCATAAACCACCCACTCACAGGAAGTGCAACGCCACGGTCCTGCAGTAAAACAAAGGCCTGTTATTAGCAGCAGCCCACATTGCTCTCAGAGACGTGAACGCAGCAGCCGCAGTCATTACTGTGCTGCGTTCAAAGACAGCACAGAGCCACACAAAATACTGCGCGCTCCGATGGCTTAATTGCTAATCTCTTCTTTTAGGACAGTGTTTATTTCATTAGCCCCCGTTTCGCACCGATGCTATCTCCTCGATAATTAACTTGTTTGCTTTAAACGTCTAAGGCCTTCATCAGTGAATGTGAGCTGGAGAATATCAGAAGAGTTTGTTTTGTTTAATGGAAGTAATAAACATCAAGTGTGAGCAAATATAATGCTATTACAGAACAAACAGCATTAAGAGCATTGTTTCTTTGGAAAGTCTGGTCTGGGAGACGTGAGAACTGGTATATTAAATCATTTTCTTTGTCCTTTCTTGAATTCAAACAGGAAATAGAAGGAGTGGCTGTGGTGTGACCCAGAAGTGGCCCATTTGTTTAAAGACAGGACTTTATGAATCTCACAGAGGGAGCATTCACTTGTACAGCAGCTCTTAAAAACAAAAGTGCAAAAAGGTGTAAACAATCTCAGCAGCATTTTAAATAGAATAAAATGTGAAGGGTAAATTAAAATTTATTTAAATTTGTCTTAAAATGTGAAGTCCAAGTGTATTAACAACCATAATGTGTCTAACAATAATTAGACAAAAGAAATGAATGCAGCACTAACCTCCACCTGGGCTCTCTGCAGCTGTGGATCAGACCTGGATCGTTGAGGAGGAGTTTTAGCACATTCTTCTGCAGAACTGCTTTAGCTCTGTCATATTCTCTGGACGTCTCATGTGTTTGACCCTCTTCAGGTCAGTCCATAGCATCTCAGTTCGAGGTCTGGGCTCTGACGTGGCCCTAAAAGCTGGATTTGTTTTTCCTGAAGCCATTCTGTTGAGGACTTGCTCCAGTGTTTTGGGTCGTTGTCCTGTTGCATCACCTTCTACAGTTTCAGCTGAAGTACAGACATCCTCACATTATCCTGAAGAACTGTCTGATATCCTTTAGAAGCTGGTCTTGATGCAGTAAAGCCGGCCCACATCACGTTTCCTCCACCAGACTTCACAGTTGGGATGATATTTTTATGATGATGTGCCCTTTTTACGACAGATGTAGTGCTGTGGGTTTTTTCAAACATTTAGCCAATACCACTGTGGATTGTCAATGTGCTCTTTTGCAAACTTCAGGTGTTCTTTTTAGTAAACAGTGGCGTCTCAGTGCTGTCCTGCTGTGGATACTCTGCTTGTTCAGTGTTGTACGTGTTGTAGACTCATGAACAGAGAAGTTCCAGTGATGCTTCAAATCTTTGGCTGTCATTCGGGGTTGTTTCTTTTCCTCATCGATGAGTCTTTGTTGTGCTCTTGGTGTCATTTTGACTGGGCGCCCTCTTCTTGGTCGAGTATCAACAGTTTGTCTTACTGTAAAGTCTTTGAAATAACTTTGAAACCCTTCCCAGCTTCATGTAAAGCAACCATTCTTGGTTGTAGCTGCTCTGAAAGCTCTTTCTGGCTCACATAAGTGTGTTCTTCTTGGGTTTTAGTTTTTTTTTTTTTATCAAAGTAGCTATAGTCCACATATTATCTTAACGAGACTCTACAACCTGACTCCAATAAGCTTTTTTGAGGTCATTTTAATAGAAATTTATTTAGAAAACCCAAGATTCCAATAGGGTCACATACTTATTGTTGCCACTGTAAATACTATACAACTATACTTTAAATAGTACATAATCATTTTTTCTTTGTGGGTGATGTCTTTGGGTTAAATATGGTTCAGGGCTGCTTTAAACAAGGATTAAACTAGCACTAAACTCAGCTTAAAATGAGAAAATATCTAATGTTTTTTAATTTCAAGGTGTTTTTCGTCCCTCTTCCTTCTTCCTTTTTCAAGCTTTTGTCAATACTTTATGTTCCCCTCACTCAGGTTATTTCGGTGACTCCTCCTGTTGCTACATACGTTTATTTGAAGATAACTTTTCGTTGTTCACTCTTCGGTGAGAACAGTCCTCGGCCGGTCTCGTTGTGCGGGTGGTCTGTTGTGTCAGACCCGATGGAACTTCTCTGTAAGTCTTCAACTGCCTCTGAATTCTCTCTAATCTTCTGTTTTGGCGTTAAACTCTCATGTTCCTGCTCAGGACCAGTCTTTTTTTATTCTGTAACTCTGCAGTTTGTTCTGCAAATACAGGCTGAGAAAATAAATGTTGGAGGGAATGTAAGCGGGCCTCGTTGAGTGGGACGGGATTCCTACGAGTCCTGGAAAACCTCAGGGAAAAGGCCCCTAAAAGGAAAGTAATGAGTGGCTTATATTAGAGCCGTGTTAGAGACGTAGACACTGAAGAACGGCGCCACAAACAGGACGAGGATTAGTCCGACAGCTCTAGTTCAGGAAACCTGAAAAAGGTGGATTTAGTTTATTGTGAGAGCATCCAAAGGAGGAATATAATTAAAGATCTGGAAAAACATATTTACCCTCACACTCACAGTAGTGTTTGTAGTTTGCTCAAGGGCAAGACGGCAGGCTTTGAATAGTGTATAACCTACCACAGTAACCCCCCACTCAGCAGTGGAACAACACCTTCACGTCACCAGAGCTCTGTTTTACTGAGTCTGTTTACACCAGCGACGACTCAGGCCCGTCCCAGGACCCCTCGACGCTCACGGCAGGTTGGAGTTCTGTTTTTCAAGTGGCTCTGTGTCAAACTACGGAGCTACAGCCGGGAACACCATCAAAACAAAGACTCACTTTAGACATCGCACCAGGACGTCAGAGAACGTTGCACCAGAGACGACCAGACGTTATTCTTGAAGTGGAGACATTCAGTTGACTTTAGCACATTTTACAAGAACACTGTAAAGAAGGAGCAGCAAAGGGCTCAGCAGCCACACCTGTGTGTTTAATATTATTCATTCACTCCGCAGTCACACACCTGTGGGTTTAATGTTATTCATTCACTCCGCAGTCACACACCTGTGTGTTTAATATTATTCATTCACTCCGCAGTCACACACCTGTGTGTTTAATATTATTCATTCACTCCGCAGTCACACACCTGTGGGTTTAACACAGTCACACACCTGTGTGTTTAATATTATTCATTCACTCCGCAGTCACACACCTGTGTGTTTAATGTTATTCATTCACTCCGCAGTCACACACCTGTGGGTTTAACACAGTCACACACCTGTGTGTTTAATATTATTCATTCACTCCGCAGTCACACACCTGTGTGTTTAATATTATTCATTCACTCCGCAGTCACACACCTGTGGGTTTAACACAGTCACACACCTGTGTGTTTAATGTTATTCATTCACTCCGCAGTCACACACCTGTGGGTTTAACACAGTCACACACCTGTGTGTTTAATATTATTCATTCACTCCGCAGTCACACACCTGTGTGTTTAATATTATTCATTCACTCCGCAGTCACACACCTGTGGGTTTAACACAGTCACACACCTGTGTGTTTAATGTTATTCATTCACTCCGCAGTCACACACCTGTGGGTTTAACACAGTCACACACCTGTGTGTTTAATATTATTCATTCACTCCGCAGTCACACACCTGTGTGTTTAATGTTATTCATTCACTCCGCAGTCACACACCTGTGGGTTTAACACAGTCACACACCTGTGTGTTTAATATTATTCATTCACTCCGCAGTCACACACCTGTGGGTTTAACACAGTCACACACCTGTGTGTTTAATATTATTCATTCACTCCGCAGTCACACACCTGTGTGTTTAATATTATTCATTCACTCCGCAGTCACACACCTGTGGGTTTAACACAGTCACACACCTGTGTGTTTAATATTATTCATTCACTCCGCAGTCACACACCTGTGTGTTTAATGTTATTCATTCACTCCGCAGTCACACACCTGTGGGTTTAACACAGTCACACACCTGTGTGTTTAATATTATTCATTCACTCCGCAGTCACACACCTGTGTGTTTAATGTTATTCATTCACTCCGCAGTCACACACCTGTGTGTTTAATATTATTCATTCACTCCGCAGTCACACACCTGTGTGTTTAATATTATTCATTCACTCCGCAGTCACACACCTGTGTGTTTAATATTATTCATTCACTCCGCAGTCACACACCTGTGTGTTTAATGTTATTCATTCACTCCGCAGTCACACACCTGTGGGTTTAATATTATTAAATTAAATTAAAAGTATTATTATTATTATTATTTAGTATAATATTATTATACTAAATGCATTCTCGTTATGTTCCAAGCTTTTATTTCTAGTTTTCAAAAGGCAACAGGTTTGGAAACTATTAAACTGATAAACTTATAATAAAAGATAATTACAGACTTATATAAAGCACTGATAAAGACATATTCGTGTAAGTTGACAAACGACAGATGTGAACTGAATTCCAACAGGTCTCAGGGGGGTTTCCCGGGAGGGTCTTTCTGTTCACTCTAGATCTGTCAGGAAGCTCCCAATTACAGTTATTAATGTTCATCCTGGTGCATTATCTTTACAGAGAAGCACAGAGAACTCTGGAAGACAGATGAATGTACGTGACTCCATGTTGTTTACAGGTAACCACTGCAGGAGCTGAGGATGTGCAGGATCTTAGTTCTATTTTTCTAAATATATGTTTATGAGACTCTGTCTAAAACCAGAAACAGCTGCTGAAAATAAACAGTTCAAACTTTATCTTCTTGGATGTGACGATTATCACAAGAACAAATCAAAGCTACGTTTAAGAAAACTTTGTCATTTTGTTTTTCTCTGTTGCTCAAGACTTTAGCTCACCTTTTTAAGTTGGAAGGAGGTCTCCAAACCTGAAGGCCCTTGTCCAGTGGAAATCCACAGCCCTCATGGCCTAAAATGTCAGTGTTCATTAAGAAACTACCTTTCACTGGACAATCTCTTCCACCAGCATCAAAAACAAGAAAAATAGAAAAAAAGGTTTGCTTAACACTGTCTCCACCCACAGCGAGTTTAAGATGCAGCTCAACATATCAAACAAACCCTCAGAAGCTTTCTTAAAGCGACAGTAGTAACTTGTCGCCTCTGCGGTGAGCCTTGGACACATTTATTTGTCTCTGTGGACAAACGGGTTTGTCCAAAACATCAGCAGACATTAGAAAAACCAACAAGAGCAAAGACAAGCACGAAAGAACAAATCTGTAACACAGCAAAACAAGCACTTTAGACCTGCTGACAGGCTCAGAGTTTGTCCTATAACCAAAAGGTTGGCGGTTCAATTCCCGCTCTCCTCTTGTGTCCTTGAGCAGGACACTTGCCTCCATGGAGTTCCAGCGGAAACACTGGTGAAAAGAAGCTTAATGTAAGTCGCGTTGGATAAAAGCCTCGACTAAATGTAAATATAATGTAAATAAACAAAGAGGTTGGCAGTACGAGTACCAGCCCAGACGGCAGCAGCTGAAAGGAGGAGCTGAGCGACTAGCAACAGCTGTTAAACGAGACGGTCTCTGTTGGGTTTTGGTGCTGATACAGACCCATTTCAAGTTCCAGGACCATCCCAACACAGCTCGACTGTATTTGAACGCCATTAAAGAATAGTTTCTTTTTCCTAGAGTCTAGTAATATTCGTTTTGTCTTTGTGATGTTCAGGATGAGTTTATCTTTTTAAATCAGTTTATAAATCAGTCCAATCCCGACCCACAGGTTAGACTTGGATTCTCCACATCGAGTCCTTTTTAGTAACAGCACGGAAGAGATTACATGATAATAAAATGTTTCCTACAGGTTCAAGTATTTTAATAAAATATATGTTAATATTTCTAAAGCATAAACAGGTGTGGCCCATGTCCGACATGTGCTTCAGGAGAGAACACGTCCAGACACCATTATTCCCACCTCTTTAAGAAAAGTTCATTACAAGAACAGTGTTGGCTCTTGAGAGTGTTCCACGGGACCCTCGGTCAGTCAGAGGCTCTTTTTATCAATATTCTGCAGTTTCTTCCTCAGTCCACTGTTGTTTTTCTTAATGAGCGTCAGATGGAAATGAAAAGCCTGACTCTTCATTAACGTCACTGAAACACCAGCTGCTGAAGAGCCCACTCCTCCTCGTCACACTCTGAGCTCTCGTACTTCCGTTTGTGCTGATCAGGAGCTCCTGGTGTGTTCGAGCAGAACCTCTCAAACTAAACGGGTTAGTTGTGTCCACACTGGGAAATAAGTTACATAAATGTCCTGTCGTTAAGGCTGAAATGATGGTGAACACAAACAGAAGACAGAAGAGACGTGTGAGCCGAGTGTTGTCTCTGAGAGTTTAGGATCTGCTCAGAGTCGTCTTCCTTTTCGAGTCAGAAAACCTTCAAAGCTACACTGACATCACACAGTTCTATGATTGAGTCTAAATATTTAAGTTACAGTTTTTTATGGAGTTTTTTTTCCAGATCAAATCTTTTTAATTTTGGTGTTTGTCTGAGCTCTGCACAAACATGATGGTAATCCAGAAAACTGTCTGAAAAACTAAATGGAGTGATGTTTAAAGGTCTTTCTCAGTTGAAGTAAGTCTAAGATTATCTTTTAAACTAATCTGAACTGCCTCTGACTCAATTATTTTGGTAAGTCTTTTGATTTAGGACTTGCACCTTAATCAAAAAAGACAAAAGACAAAATAAATAGTTTTAAAGATCTGTAAAAGTGAAGAGTGCAGCTGCATAAAGAGAAGGAATGACACTAAACAGGTGTTGACCTTTTTAAAGAAACAGAAAAGGGGCTAAAACTGAAGAGAATTTACAAAAGAGTAAAAATGAGGCAGAAAAGATGAGATGTGATATAGTGTCAGTCTTCAGCCCCAGAAAAGGACACCACGGACTAGATTCCTTTGACACACGCAGACCTTCTTCTTTTGAGCAGCCCTACCAACACGAATGTCCTGTAAGTGTAATTAATCTAATGTCTGTTTAATGCACTCTGTAATAAACGTGTAATAAACCTCAGAAATACTCAGATCCGAGCGTCTCATCAGCACCTTTTCCATCAACGCCTGACGTTTAAGGGCAGTTTCCATTTTGAGCGTGTGATGGATGTGGTGCTGAGACGAGGGAGGGGTGATGAACTCCCAACACGGGGCCCTCCGCCGGGAGGGGCCCCGGGGCCCTGCCGCCCAGTTATCCATCATCGGACGAGTTCTGTGATTCTGAACGAGGTGCGGCCGTCGACGGGAGGCGGCCACGACACCTCTGAGCTTTTCATCAGAGGCTTTTGTCGCTACACAAGTGTGATGGGTGGTTACGCCGGGACAAGGACAGTATTTTGTAGCTGTAATAAATCAGCGATCATCCGAGGAGATGCACTACGAGCCGCTTTATCTGATCCCAGTGAAATATGGAGGCCCGTCCCAGGAAGAAAAGTCTGCTCAACAGAGCTAAAATGGAGCATAACTCTTGACAAAAATCTCATTTATAGGATGAAAAATGAATTTGTGAATGTGCTGTGTTGACGGTTTGAGGTGAGGAGTGACTTCAGATGCATGTATCAGCGAGGAGTTCTGAAATATTCATTAAAGATAAACAGATGAAGTGTATCTGGACTTATATTCTTCAGAAGTGAGGCTGGTATTTACTAATGCAGACCAGCGTCACTAACTACTGTCGATGTTATCAGAGACATAATCCAGATACAACATTAGATTAATGTTCTTTTCTTGAGCAGATGAGTACACTACGGTTAAATACTGAACATGAAGCAACATTACATATTAATCTTTGAACTAATAACTCTCGATCTTAATATCCAACCGAAAGATAGCTGCTGTTTTTTCACAGATCACATCCGACCTTTACCAGGAGGATCTTCTGCCGTTGACTCAATGTCTTCAAGAACAGCTTATTCGACCCTTCATCGATCTTCTTCCTCTGAGTTCAGTTCATTCAGCGGCTGCACTGTTTAATGTTGGAAATCCTAAATCACTGGAGCCAAAGAGCCGTGTGTTAAAAATGTATAAAAAATATGGTATTTTAAATAATTGATTAAAATGAAACTTGTCTAACAGAGCTGTCATTAATGTGGTTATGTCTTCTAGCACATCAGAGAAGGAAAATCTGTCTTTTTCTTGGGCTGTAACGCCACAAAAGCATTTAAATAATCTTCTAGTGATGGTATATTACAGTTATATTCCCAGTGTGTCTCCTCTGGGGCTGGAGAGGCCTGTGAGGAGCGTTAGCATGTAGCCGCGGAGCCTCCAGATGCTGCCTGACGTGGAACTGATGAGTGGCTCTTCACCCTGGGTCATGTCTGAGGCTGGGGTCTTTGAAGCTTGTTTACCCCGCTGCCTGATGCCCGAGAGACCCAGCGCCCCCCTCTGCATACCTGCCGCAAATTAATACCTGCGCCGGAAAATACCATCACGCTCCGGCTCGCTGAGGAATCACAGGCCAATCCGCTAATCTCCAGGAACTTTGATGTTTTGCGTCGCCAGCTTCGAGTCAATTTGTTGAGACTGGTTCATTTCTGAGGCGCCTCAATAAAAGCATGTAACACACTCCTGGGGCCAATTTGATAAAGACAGACTTTAGTGAAGGCTTCGAGCTCACCAACACTCTCTCAGACCAACTACGGCTGAAGGTTATATCCAATTATTTTGAACTTACGGTCAGGGTTTGTGGAAAATGGACATTAGATTTAAACTTCAGCTGGTTTGTTCAAACTCTGGCCCTCCTTGAGTTTGGACGGTGCCTTCAGCCTCAAACTATTCACACGATTCTATTCAGTTAAAGTAAATAATTATGAAACACACAGAGCACAAGGACCAGAGCGAGAGGCTCGAACCTGCATCTCTCGTGTTCTCTCCAACAGCTCTCAGCCCTGTGTCCTCCTTCCACTGATGCTTCTGCTGTTCTTTTATCTTCAGAGAGCAGAAGATAACGAACAGCGGCTCGTCTATCAGACAACAGAACAGTCCAATCTGATTAGAGCAAATCTATTTCATCAACAACAAATGGAAATGTCTCAGTTAAGGGTTCAGTGTTGGCAGAGTTCATGAGCTCCTTGAGCAAAAGAACGAGAAATGTGTCAGTAAAGGTGGCAGCTACTTGTTGGAGCTACAAAGGTATTTATTTACTTCATATATTTGCACCAAATTCCCTAAAAGCCTTGGCTCTGCCGCTAGATAAACGTGAATTCCCACAGAAGAGTGAAGAGTGCTGTGGGAAACACTGGCTGCAGAGTCACTAAAAACACTGCTTTTGTTTCTGGACGTGACTGACTCGGATGGTTACCGTGGCAACAGGGCAGTCCGCCCGGGGTTAAAGCGAATAACAGTTTTTATTTTGTAACTTGGCAGGCTTCGTGGTTGTGAAACAGAACTTGCATCAGACTAGACTAAAAACAGATTCTGTTTGGGACACGTTACAAAATGCTTTTCTCTCCTTTATTTTCAGTCCCGGTCTTTTTAGAACTGTGGAACACTAAAGAACTCAGGGTTTTCTGGCCCGAGCACAAGACCAATAGCACTTCATCAGTGACAGGTGTGTTGGCCGCCTCCTTGATTTACTGATTAGTTGAAAAGTTCAAAAAGGCCAGTGTCTCGTGCTTTAGGTCAGACCTGACAGCTTCAGGGTGACGTCGACTCCACAGCACGCACTAATAACTGCAGAAATCTGAGACGCAGCGAGCACACGACCCCAATAAACACTCTTTAAGTGTGTCCACATCAACAGTCACTAACGTCCAAACCCCCTCTGGACAGGCCCACGAGGAAAACACGTCTGAGACAAACTGAGACAAAGGGATTGAAGGGGATTTTCTCCAGTGCCACAGCTGGGAGTGGAAATGGAGGAAACAGAAAGATGTGTGGAGCGTTCAGTCCTGACCTTGTCTTCCTCCTGAATCTTATTTTCCCTCGACTGTTGCCCGGCAACATCACCTTGGTCAAGGCAGGCATTGTAAGAATTATTCAAATATACCATAAGAAAATGGCAGCTGTGTTTGTTATGTTGAGCATAAAATACAAGGACCTTACAGGTTATGTTATCTTATAGACTGAGATTTGATTGATTATTTGAATAAACAGTAAGTGTCACAGAATAAATGTTACTAATACCTGTTCGGAAGAGTGCAATAATGAATGTGTAAATAAATATTCAGAATAAAAACTTGAGTTCTGCAGGTGCCATCGTCTCATCGAGTTAAACGATTAGAAACGGGTTTGGATTTGAGCTAATCCAGTCTTTATTACAGTATTTACATGTATTTACTCTGATCCTGTTTGGCTGTTAAACAGAGGTTACATGTGGAAGGTTAACAGGGGACAGGTCAGAGGTCAGAGGGCAGCCAATAGCACGCACTGCTCCCTCTGGAGGGTTTCAGGGGCTTTAATCTGAGAGAAATATGGCCGTCACTCATGAATAAGCTCTGGGGAAGTGGGGATCAAAGACTCGGGAGGAGTCTAACCAAAGACCCAGTCAGCACCAGGACTTTTATGGTCTGAGGCCAAGTTTTTACCATGTGACCTTCTCAGAGAAGTTCACACACATTACGACTCCTGGAGGAAGCTCTGGTGTTTCTTCACTCATGTCTCCTACAGAAGAGGAAGGGTCTATAACCTGCTTTTAAATAAAAGATAAAACCACTTCCTGTTTCCAGTTCTGCTCAACACTTAACTGAAAATAACTTCCATCTTGTTCATACTTAGCTTGACCTGAGCTGATGAAAGACCTTGTGCCTGACGTCTGTGAAGCACAGAGCCGGCTTTTGGCTGAAAGCATCAGAAAATTGCTTCAGTTCAGATAAAGTGGGACAGACCACTTTCTCTCCATTATATTCATTTGTGGATGAATGGAGCAGGCTCTTATTGTGAAAGAGGAGAAGGTCAGGAACATGTGATGCATGTCAGAGAAGGGCTCCTTTTCAAACAGGGACCTGGAGAATACATTCAGTCTTTAGTCTTTTTTGCTTTGTTTTATGAAGATATCTTTTTTATTACAGCCGACAGTGTCCCAGATTCTAACCGGGTCTCCCGTGTTTTTCACATGTTTAATCTGGTGAGCTCAGGATTATTGCAGGAGACAAAGTTCCTCTTGAAAACTGTTCAAACGACTCTAGAAAGGATTTGTGTTACTGCAGTTTATCTCTGGAGTCAGAATAAGGGCTTTTGAATTTATTATTATTATTATTATTATCATATTTCTTTGAAAAAGAGAGACTTGTGGGAAACTCAGTAATTATAATAATGTAATTAGTCTCAGACAGGTTTTACAGTCCAACAGCTCTGTGTTTCCTAAACGCTTCTGATAAAAACGTTTCATTATTATTCATTATTTATTTTGATTTAATCTGTATCATTTCTAGTTTGTGTTAAATACAGAGTCCCAAACGTCCCAAACGTCATGTCAATCCAACATCGACACATCATTATTTACACTTTTATGATGATCTTTTTTACAGAACATCTCCACAGACTTCAACAGAATCAGCAGCTTTTCTTTCTGCGGAGTTCATTTTTGACTTGGGTATTGTTAGTATTTGACAGAACTTCTCATGAATATGTCAGACCTCTTTAACAGCCTGCTCCTCTCTGTCCTTGTGCCGCTGGGGGGGTAATCTGTGAAGATGAAGTGTGCTGCGTCAGCGACAGAACAGACTCCACTGAACAAAGCCAGGCTCATAACCCTCGCTCACAGGAACGACATGTTTATTTGTGTCACATTTACTTCAGTTTGAAAGATGTTTAAAGTGTCCATGGACAAGACTTTAGCGAAAGTACAACGTACTGAGAAGTTTTACAAGAACAGATCAAAAAATGCAATATGTTCCATTCTCTTTTATTTAGTTTGTAGAGTTCTTTTTTTGCTGGAAACCAGAGCTGCTGATATTTTACTCTAACTTTGACATAGATTTTTTAGAGTTCAAAGGCTCAGAGAAATGACAGAAATAAAATGAGTTCATGAAGGCGACACGTGTGACGCCGAATCAATAAGATCAGCCGATCAAGCAGCTCATCGAGTCGAGTGGAGTCGAGACGATCAGAGCAAAGGTCAAGTGTCAAAGCACTGCAAAACATCTATGAAGCGCGGCGGGTTTTTATGAGTCAGAGCAGAGAGTCTGAAAGGTCAGGGAAAAGCCAAGCCAGTCACAAATATATCTGTAAAGTCTCCACAAACCACTCAAACCAAGAATATCAGCTCTCAGAGGAACGTTTAACTAAAAAACACTAAGACTTTACACTGGACTGTAAGAACATGTAACTACATCCTACATCCATCCTGGAAGTGGATTAGGGTATGTGTATTAAAAAACATTCTCACATAATCACCTGATTGTCTGCCTTTTCCAGCGACCTCCTGCATCTGTAGGTCGAGCTGAGAAACTGCCCAGAGACTGTCCCTTTGACCTTCTCCTCTTTTTAAGATTATAAACGTACATATTCTAAACTAACTCAGCCTGGAATAAATACAGAAAACACTCTAAAGTAAAGTCAGACACACTAACAACCATCTTTTTAGTCAGAGTAACCTTCTGCACATGATTCAAAAATGAAATGAAACAAAAGCAGTGTGTTACACAATGTTGCTAGAATATGTTTTCATTGATAGATATTTTTATTCTTTTTTTAACTGTAATTGGAATAATATGAGTTTGGTGAGAAAAACACTTAACTACAAGCTGTTTCTGTTCATGTTTTTATTTTTTCCTTCTCAGTACAAAGCTTAACCTACACTGTGTCTTTAATTAAACTCCTTTTGTTTCCACTGTAACAGTCCCCGTTCTGCTTGAGCAGGATTTTTGAGCTTCACTCGTTACATGAAAAGAATCACAGCAGACTTCAGATGCCCGTCGCTGGCAGCTTTGTTTATTAGGCTCGACATGAGAGAAGAAGAAGAAAACAGTGAGCGGTTTACATCTGAAGAGTGGCAAACGAGCGGCTCATGAATTCAGCCTGAAACAGAACAGAGCGAGCGGCGGGAAAGAGCTTCAAAGTCAAAGGAACAAACATTTTACAACAAAGAATTTCAATGTTTACAGAAGACAATCCCTCACCTGCTCCCCGCTGTCGGCCCACCTGCACGACGCTCTGGAGGGGCTTCACTTACAGCCATTCAAGTCGTATCTGAGAGTTCTGCCTTAGACATAGTTTAGGATCACTGTCGAAACAACAGTGTGTTTCGAAAATACCAGCTACATGGATATAGAGACCGTCAAAAGAAATACTGGTCCATATTCTGACAATGTATTTGTTTTAAGTTTGAATAAATCCAGAAGGCCAAGCACCGAGCTCTGGGTGGGCGGAGGCGGACGGAGGCTCTGGGTGGGCGGAGGCTCTGGGTGGGCGGAGGCGGGCGGAGGCTCTGGGCGGGCGGAGGCTCTGGGTGGGCGGAGGCTCTGGGTGGGCGGAGGCTCTGGGTGGGCGGAGGCTCTGGGCGGGCGGAGGCTCTGGGTGGGCGGAGGCGGGCGGAGGCTCTGGGTGGGCGGAGCCTCTGGGTGGGCGGAGGCTCTGGGTGGGCGGAGGCGGGCGGAGGCTCTGGGTGGGCGGAGGCTCTGGGTGGCGGAGGCGGGCGGAGGCTCTGGGTGGGCGGAGGCTCTGGGTGGGCGGAGGCTCTGGGTGGCGGAGGCTCTGGGTGGGCGGAGGCTCTGGGTGGGCGGAGGCTCTGGGTGGGCGGAGGCTCTGGGTGGGCGGAGGCGGGCGGAGGCTCTGGGTGGGCGGAGGCTCTGGGTGGGCGGAGGCGGGCGGAGGCGGGCGGAGGCTCTGGGTGGGCGGAGGCTCTGGGTGGGCGGAGGCGGGCGGAGGCTCTGGGTGGGCGGAGGCTCTGGGTGGGCGGAGGCTCTGGGTGGGCGGAGGCTCTGGGTGGGCGGAGAGCAGCCAGTGCTGGTCTGAGGTCAGCTGCAGGACAGAACCTTCGGTCAATGATACAACAGTATTTATTCAGGTTAGACTTGCCTTTGTCTTGATTGTGCTGTTTTTCTGAGGTAAACAAAGAGCTGGAATTTTGAAAAGTCTCCTCTAATAAAATCCTTGATAATAATGTCTTGTTGAGAAAATTCCAATAAGAAAGTGCTGGTCGGTGATTAAACAGAACTTCTGTTGAAGAAAACATGAGCGACAAAATAAAGCACATAACATTATTATAAGCTCTTTTCATTTCACTTGAACCCATTTAAACATTTAAAAATCTGTTAGCCTCTGACAAAGTTTAGTTGCTTCTCTGCGATTTAAAAGTCAAATTTCACTCAGACTTTTTCATTTTTATGGAGGCACTAGAAATAACAGTGACAGCTTTACTGAAGCGAACGAGCTTTGGCAGAGGACAGTATAATGAGATTTTTACTGTCACGGCCGGTCGCAGAGGGCTCACACTCTGACCTGGCTCTGGAAACATGTGATGCACAAACATGCAAATGAAGGAGATGTAAATACTGCAGCTAATTAAAGCCCTGACGGACGAGAGCCGTCGCAGGAAAGTGCCGTTCGCAGAATTCGAGGGAAATGGAAAGAGCAGTGATTTAAAACAGTTATTTTAGAGGCACTTTTAAATAAAAACTAAAGAACTTCATGTCACACTGGAGGACTTTGGCCGTTACCACTTCCATTTACTTTTTTTCTTCAAGATGCCCTGGATGACTGAGAACCTCCACAGATTTGAAAAAGATAGGCACAGTGCATTTATTAAAACTTGGAGTATGCCATTTTCTAATTAGTTTAATTTCCTAATTTGACGTTTTAACAGGAATTATCTGCAAACAAGGCTTTATTATTAAGGACTTTAACAGAAGAGAATATTCAGCTTTATCCAATCACAGCTGGCTCCTGAAAAACAAACGCTCCTATTGGTCGATACTGATGTCAATAAGGAAGTAATATCTGCTGACTAAACAGAGAAAGTGTATATATGTATAATCAGCTTTACTTTTTTAATAAAAGAAAAGTCGCTGCTGCAGTGGTAAGAGAGGCTGGAAAACCAAAAGAACAAGGACGTAACACTGTTCTTTCCTTTTTTAAAATCATTAAAGATGTTCTTCTGATGCTCTTTTTAGAGGGGACTGTATCGAGTTCCCTCACGTCTGTATCATTATCTCCTCGCAGCTGCTTCAACATCTGACACTTCCGGGTTTGGGAGATGTTGTGGATTCTAATTTTGAATGTTTTTGTTTCTTGTTCGTCTGTTGCGTGGGGACAGAGGGCTGCTGCAGCAGGAGAGCGCTCCAGCTTCAGCCCAAATCCTTCCTTTAGCCTTTTGTTTCATTTGCTCTCTGCAGAAGGAGATAAGCTGGATGTTCAGGGCTAAGCACAGCTAACCCTCTTAGCCATTACACGCTGCAACTGTGGACGACAGAACAGTCAGACCGAACAGGAAGTCATCGTGTGGACGACAGAACAGTCAGAACGAACAGGAAGTCATCGTGTGGACGACAGAACAGTCAGAACGAACAGGAAGTCATCGTGTGGACGACAGAACAGTCAGAACGAACAGGAAGTCACCGTGTGGACGACAGAACAGTCAGAACGAACAGGAAGTGACCGTGTGGACGACAGAACAGTCAGAACGAACAGGAAGTCACCGTGTGGACGACAGAACAGTCAGAACGAACAGGAAGTCACCGTGTGGACGACAGAACAGTCAGACCGAACAGGAAGTCACCGTGTGGACGACAGAACAGTCAGAACGAACAGGAAGTCATCGTGTGGACGACAGAACAGTCAGAACGAACAGGAAGTCACCGTGTGGACGACAGAACAGTCAGAACGAACAGGAAGTCACCGTGTGGACGACAGAACAGTCAGACCGAACAGGAAGTCACCGTGTGGACAGAACAGTCAGAACGAACAGGAAGTCATCGTGTGGACGACAGAACAGTCAGACGAACAGGAAGTCACCGTGTGGGCGACAGAACAGTCAGAACGAACAGGAAGTCATCGTGTGGACGACAGAACAGTCAGAACGAACAGGAAGTCACCGTGTGGACGACAGAACAGTCAGAACGAACAAGAAGTCATCGTGTGGACGACAGAACAGTCAGAACGAACAGGAAGTCACCGTGTGGACGACAGAACAGTCAGAACGAACAGGAAGTCACCGTGTGGACGACAGAACAGTCAGAACGAACAGGAAGTCACCGTGTGGACGACAGAACAGTCAGAACGAACAGGAAGTCACCGTGTGGACGACAGAACAGTCAGAACGAACAGGAAGTCACCGTGTGGACGACAGAACAGTCAGAACGAACAGGAAGTCACCGTGTGGACGACAGAACAGTCAGAACGAACAGGAAGTCACCGTGTGGACGACAGAACAGTCAGAACGAACAGGAAGTCACCGTGTGGACGACAGAACAGTCAGAACGAACAGGAAGTCACCGTGTGGACGACAGAACAGTCAGAACGAACAGGAAGTCACCGTGTGGACGACAGAACAGTCAGAACGAACAGGAAGTGACCGTGTGGACGACAGAACAGTCAGAACGAACAGGAAGTCATCGTGTGGACGACAGAACAGTCAGAACGAACAGGAAGTCATCGTGTGGACGACAGAACAGTCAGAACGAACAGGAAGTCATCGTGTGGACGACAGAACAGTCAGAACGAACAGGAAGTCATCGTGTGGACGACAGAACAGTCAGAACGAACAGGAAGTGACCGTGTAGACGACAGAACAGTCAGACCGAACAGGAAGTCACCTCTGAGCAGCTACAGGAAACAGCAACTCAATCCAAACCCTGCAGAGTCACTAAAGCTGTCAGCGGAGAACCCTTTAGCTCTGCACAAACACAGTTAAATGAACCTAGCTAACCTAACCTAACTTAAATGAACTGTTTATACACGTTCAACAAGCAGAACAGAAAATGATGGGCAATATACAAACTGAGAACCATTCAACTGATCAATCAACATAAGTACATTTATCAAAAAGTGAGAAGGACTTTTGTGAAGAGAAACATTAACTTAAACACTTTTTTCTCAGCCTGAGATGTGTTTAATTAACCTGATCATACTGTGGTTGTGTATCAGTGTTAGTGGAGCTGTGCCCTGAAGACCCTGAAGACCCTGAAGACCCTGAAGACCCTGACTTTCATTCGAGTCGACACTGCCTCCTGTCACAGACAACAGTAGCATCTTTAATGGAATCTTTTCTTATTCATTCTAATTTCACAAAACCTAGTGTTGGAAATTCAAATATAGGCAACTTTTGAATCTCAATTACCTTCAAAGAAACTCTGGCCTTTTACTGATACAAGACGTTTTCTCATAAAACAACACACCAAATATGATTGTACAGAAGAAAACCTGTTCAAAGATTATGTTGTTGGAAACCTACATCAGTCAAAACCAGAAAAGGTTTTTTTATCAAATTAAAGCTTCAACAAGAACCAACATGACTGTTATTTACCCATCGGTCTCTAAAACGCCCTACAGTCATCCTCCAACAGCTCTATAACTCTGTGCAGCTTTGGGAGGGGCCCCGCTGCCTCAGACCGGGCCCCAGACGGAACAGGCACTGGCCCCAGGTCACTGACCTCATGTTTTTCATTTGGAGCCCTATCCACTCTTTATTTTCTATTAGGAAGAGAAATGGTCGGCAGCGAGAGAAACACAGCAGACAAAATGGTTTTGGCTCCGACAGCAGCAGCAGCAGTTCAGAGGTCCCACGTTTCTCCCACGTTTCTCCCACGTTTCTCCCACGTTTCTCCCACGTTTCTCCCACGTTTCTCCCACGTTTCTCCCACGTTTCTCCCACGTTTCTCCCACGTTTCTCCCATGTTTTTCCCACGTTTCTCCCACGTTTCTCCCACGTTTCTCCCACATCGGCTTCTTTCTCCTCATTTTTTGTTGCTTTCATCTCTTGTGTGAGACGTGGCTTTTCCATCACATCAAAGATGTTCGTAGAGGTTCTATGACGATGTGAAAGTGTAGAAAAGCCTGTAAAACAAGTGCACTTTTCCAGAGTTTCACTGACTAACCCACTATTAAAACAATAATATATAACAGGGACACTTGCATCAAAGATCAATTATTGACCATAAACATCATTAAAAAGATGCACGCTCAAAGGTTTAGTGTGGTCCCTCTCCAACTGGAGTCTGAAGAAACAGAACAAATGGACAGATTAGACCAACTCTGAAAAAGCAGTCTTTGATGAGGAAGCACAGGTCCTAAACCCGCCTGTGCATAGCTCTGTCTCCTCTGTCTGCTAGTGTGTTTCCTGCAGAGCCTTGAACTAACTTGTGCTGAAAACAGAGCGTGTGACAGATATGAAGCGGTCACAGCTGTCGGAGCTCCTGGAGCGTGGCTGTATGCAGAGTAATGTGTGCCTTTAGAGCTCTTCTGTGTTGGGCTTTGTGCAGTGCAGCGACAGTGATGAATAAGCAATATTAAAGAAGAGACACGGCCTCGGAGCTGTCATTAATCTTCATCGCTGCTGGCACCTCCTCACTGCTGCCCACCCTCTGCACTTCTGCCGACACCCACCACCGACCACCGAGCCCGGCGTGCTCCGGTCTCACGTTAAAATCTTAACTATTGTTCAAAGATGTTCCCGACTCCAGAGTTTTCTTTTCTAAACAAACAGAGGCTGGACTCTGTGGATTTAAGTTCGATTTACAGGAGGCTGCTGCCGTCATACGCAGCCCGTCAGCATCGAAGCATCAACTCCTGCATTATTTTAGCTCACAGCTGACCCGAGCGAGAACAGCTGTGATGGAAAGGGGTCGCAGACAAATTTGACTCATAAAGGGAGGAGGTATGGCTGGCCAGGCTAGGACCACGTGCTTCTGGGTTTTTGATCTAAAAATAGAGTCTGGGCCAAAGTCATGATTCAGCTCAAGCACAAACCGTAACAACACAAAAATGTCCAAAAAGATGTTGAAAACATAAACTGTGATTCTCAAAAGAGGTTCAAAACATGAAAAACAATTGAAAAGTGTATAAAAAGCATAATTTCTTGACTTCAATGAATATTTGACTGATAAAATGTTGAAATATGCTGAGGCAATAAACAGCAGAAGAAACTGAATAAATGTTGAATGGGCAGAAAAAATGGTAATGGAATATAAAAAAGTATAAAAAGGAATGTCAAAAGTATGAGTCTATGAAATTATGAACATGCTTCAAATAAAATGGAACAGAACAGACATGATAACCATTGGGACAGTCAGGTTTGTGCCCAGAATGTCTAAAGGACAAAACCAGGGCAGAAAATGTGTGACCATTTAAGACAAATCTACCACAAATAATGTTGGAGATTATGTGCATCATAATGAATTTCTCTTGTCTTTAGACCCGTGTCTCCAGAGGCAGAGGCCAAAGCTGCATTCAGCTCATCATTGAGGAAGGTTATTGCACAGTTCTCAGAGAAACTGGGAATAAAAAGAGCTCCACATCTGCTCCAGACCTGGACACTTAGCCCTGCCTCATAAAGCCACAGCCTCACGCCTCAGGTCAGCGACTTTACTGCAGACGTTTGAAGTGTCTTCAGCTCGTTTACAGGTTTGAAATGAAGACAGGATGCAGCGGGACGTCCCGGGCAGTGGAGCAGCACCGGGGCACATCTGAACCTGTCTGTGTGGGATTTATTTCAGGATCCCACCGGGCCAAGGTCGAACAGAGACATAACTCCTGTTTAACCCAGCGTCCAACAGACACGGCCTTCGTTAAACGCCTCCAAGACGTGGCAGAGGTTCGTCCGAACGTGTTTAAAAAGGCCACAGAGAAGAGCACCATTTCCTCCATGTTGGCAGGAAAGAGCTACATCTGTATTAGATCTAAAGCTGAAGAGGCTGTCTCGTAACGTTGTGGACTCCAGAACTCCAGCAGAAGTGAAAACCTTGGAAAGTTAGGACCGAGACAGACCAAAGAAAAATGCAGAAATGGGTGAAACCTGTCTTTAGTGATTTATAAAGCTACACTCCTGCTTCTTTAGTGACTCTGGAGGAAAGAGCTGAGGTTTCGTACTTAGGTTGGATTTCTCTGTCTTGTACATATAATGATTTTTAAAACAACTCTGAAGTTTGAACAGTCAATGCCAGTGAGGTTTATGTAATCAAACTCTTTTAATGAACGAGTCTGGTGCAGGACCAGACTCGGAGTTATTGATTATTCAGTTTCCTGACAGAAAAGTGCATTTTTCTGCTGAATGTGACGAGTCGTGCTTTGGTCCAGTCGTTCTGTTGGGTTTAGAGTCAAACTGCAGGTTATTCTGGTCGATAAATGTTATACTATAAAACATATTAATATGAAACTCATCAAATTGACTTGGAATAAATAAAATGTCCCGTCCACTTTTCGACTAAAGGATGTTTGCTCTTTGTGCTCGAGCAAGGCTTTCTGTCGGTTACAAGACATATGGCGACTCATTCACGACCAGTTTGTCCAGAGACAGGTGTCCCAGCTGAGTCCAGACTGGGATCCTGCCAGACCCGGCTCAGTGTCCAAAGTCCAGGAAGTGTTTTCAGGGCTCAGCGAGGCTCAGCGAGGCTCAGCGAGGCCCAGCGAGGCTCAGCGAGGCTCAGCGAGGCTCAGCGAGGCTCAGCGAGGCTCAGCGAGGCCCAGCGAGGCTCAGCGAGGCTCAGCGAGGCCCAGCGAGGCCCAGCGAGGCTCAGCGAGGCTCAGCGAGGCTCAGCGAGGCCCAGCGAGGCCCAGCGAGGCCCAGCGAGGCCCAGCGAGGCCCAGCGAGGCTCAGCGAGGCCCAGCGAGGCCCAGCGAGGCCCAGCGAGGCTCAGCGAGGCTCAGCCAGGCCCAGCGAGGCCCAGCGAGGCCCAGCGAGGCCCAGCGAGGCTCAGCGAGGCTCAGCCAGGCCCAGCGAGGCCCAGCGAGGCTCAGCGAGGCCCAGCGAGGCCCAGCGAGGCTCAGCGAGGCTCAGCGAGGCTCAGCGAGGCTCAGCGAGGCTCAGCGAGGCTCAGCGAGGCCCAGCGAGGCCCAGCGAGGCTCAGCGAGGCTCAGCGAGGCCCAGCGAGGCCCAGCGAGGCCCAGCGAGGCTCAGCGAGGCCCAGCGAGGCTCAGCGAGGCTCAGGGAGGCTCAGCGAGGCCCAGCGAGGCTCAGCGAGGCTCAGCCAGGCCCAGCGAGGCCCAGCGAGGCCCAGCGAGGCCCAGCGAGGCCCAGCGAGGCCCAGCGAGGCTCAGCGAGGCCAGCGAGGCCCAGCGAGGCCCAGCGAGGCCCAGCGAGGCCCAGCGAGGCCCAGCGAGGCCCAGCGAGGCCCAGCGAGGCTCAGCGAGGCTCAGCCAGGCCCAGCGGAGGAGAGCAGCCGTGTTAGAGTCATTTCATGGAGCATTTGTCTCGGGAAACACTGACACAAACCTGTCCCAGCAGCAGCTGAGGGCAATCTGGGCTCTTCACCGAGGCTCAGAGGAAGTTCAAGTAGGACTGTACGGGACACTTGTGGGACTGTAACGTGTGTCTGCTCAGTTCCAGTTTAGAGAGGAGGAGGTGAGACAGACCTGTGCTCGAGATAACTATTTTGTGACACTATTTACTATTTTAAACACCAAAGAGGAGTGTTTCCCACACAGTAATGAAACTATTGCACACCGCCACAGTCTCCTTAAAAATAATTTTGCGGCGGTAAATTATGTTTGCTGCACTGAACTGTGCTTTTGTCTGTTCTGTTCTGGCTGCTCTGACCAGCTCACTGAGCTCTGCTGCTGCAGGAGACGCCTTCTGACTTAAATCTGACTGGTTATTCTCCAGAGAAAGAGATATGTTGGCCGTAGAAAACCAGCGCACTCCGCAGTGACACGAGCGGTGGACACGAACAGAGACAGAGGACAGACGCTAAAGCATTGACAAAACATTAGCTCCACTTCGATAAAGATACTTTTTTCCCAGCAGCCCCCAACTTTTATCTGATCCAGCTCCAGATGAGCCTGTGTTTTATTGACTCCAGCCTCGTTTAGAAGCGGACACTATTCCTGCAGTAATCCTGTTGCACCGAGCTGAAGCAGCACCTGTGTGTTTAAAATCTAAATTATTCACGGCTCATTTGCATAAATCTACTGTAATTAATACAAATTACGATGTGAGCAAAAAGCAGAGTAAGCTCTGGATCAGAAGTTAAGCTCAATGCATCTCAAACAGTTTTAACCCCTCACAGGCACGTGCACACACACCTGGTGACGTCATCAACACCTGCCATCGTCCTACTGCAGGTCTGTGGGAAACACTGGAACCTTGTAGTTGAACAGTAATTATAACAGCTTAGCTGCAGTAAATCAAACAAGTCCAGCCTCAGAAAATGGCTGCTCCTCAGAAAACACAGCCTAAGACTGTAGAAGAGCGGAGGACAACGGGATCAGCTCTCGGGGCGACGTGAGGGCTGGCTCCATTAAGTGTGCTCCCAAAAATATATAATAATATTCCTCCTCTCAGTTTTCCAATCCAATCTGCGCACACACGGAGTCTTGTGGGTTTAATCTTAAATTCTTACAGGGGTTTGTTCTTTAGTCCTAAATTTGTACCGCTTTGGAACTAGTTTGATCTTGTGTTAAGTCTTGGTTTAAAAATATACACTTATGCGCTCAATTGTACTTAAGTGTTCTTCTCCCACAAAAGCAAAGATTTAATCAATGGAAGTGACGTGCTTCAGACAAATACCTACTTGATGTAGGTCGACTCCAAACATCCTGGCACTAAAGCCTCTCTCCAGATGTCTGACAGTGGAACATCCTTTTGTCGTCCGTTCTGTGATTTATGCCCCGTGTCTTCCTCGGTCTGTGTGAGCGCTCCACTTCCTCGATGAATTCCTGAGGAAGGTCGTCATCTCAGAGACCGACGTCTGAGAGAAAACAGGAACGAAGCAGGTGTGAGGGACCTCCCAGAGTGCACGGCTGCAGCAGGAGGCCCCGCTGACACGACGCACAACAGGCTCGGTCGTGAAGTCAAAGTTCAGGAGAGAGTCCTGGTTCAGACCTGTTCATGTTTGAATTCTCTAATGACAGATTCAAGAGCTGACTCTTTCACCGTGATGACATTGAAATGGAAGGATCGAATGACCTTGATAAGGGTCTGTTGTGTTTCCTGCAGGCCTTTATTTAAATCAAAGATGGCTGCTGTAAAAGCACTGTCTTTAATCATTTATTAAAGAACACCTGTAGCACATGGAGTTAGGATTGTGTTTGGAGGCTGTCCTTAATAAATCTGAGAAAAGATGAAAGGTTGTGTGCAGGGCTTTCAACAGCGTCCTCTCGTGAGAAGACAGTAACTTTACCTTCAACACATTTAGACTTCTTTAAAAGAAATAAATATTCATTAAGAGGTAAAAGTCTCAGCTGCATGAGTCTCGTTCATTTTTTTACATGGTGTTGATTTAAAGCTACACATACTGTTCAAAGAAAAACAGAATTAAAGTGTGCATGAGGAAAGTGCAGTGGGCCGACAGACTTGTTATTATGAGATTGAAATAATTAATTGGTGTTTTTAATGAGATTTTTAATGAGTTCATTTGCATAAGCCTTGAATTAAAACACAGTGGAAGAAGTCAGAGCTTTTCATTAAAAGCTTGATCTTTATTTTAGGGGAGGAGCTTATTTCCACTTCCTGTCTTTTCAAAATGGCTACTTTCTAAAAATGTTTATAATAATAATAATAATGGATTGTTTTTTTATATTGCGCTTTTCTCCCGAGGGACCAAGCGCTTACAGGAAGTCCATTATTCATTCACTCCACAGTCACACACTGGTGGTGGTGAGCTACAGCTGTAACCTGACCATCACCACAAACATTCACTGAACATTCTTACACATCCATACGAGCCAAGGTGGGTTAAGTGTCTTGCTCAAGGACACAACGACAGCATGAACCGTGGGGAGAGCGGGAATCGAACCCACCACCTTCCGGTTGAAAGACGACCGCTCTACCTAATGTCAGGATGGTGTTGATCATTTCTAAGAAGTGCATATTTAGTTTTAAAACCTAAGCTTCGGTTCCTTCAGCTCGTTTTTTCAGTGTTGATGAACAAGCGCTTTCCTTTCCACCTTTTCTCTTTTTATGATGCTACTATTGTTCCTACACTGAACAGGTCCTTGAACGCAGCTCGGTTGAAATATGGTCCAAAGTTATCGGCGCACTAGGAAACACATTTCAATCTAATTTAATACTGAGTGTGTCCAGTGAAAAGTGAATGATTGCATTCGATTCTTGTGTCGCTAAAATGATGTGCTTTAACAAACCTTTGTTTATGGTCGTCTTGTATCTCTTTTTTTTAGTTTAATGAGGCTGTGAGTTTTTTCTGGCCATTCAGTTCATTTAGTTTTGTGCTCATTTTGTTCTTTGTTGATGGGAGGCTGTGGAGTGGAGATGGTTATACTTTACTCTTTGGTTTTATTCTTTGATAAAAGAAGATTAATCGAGCTAAACCTCAGATTAGGACTTTTGTTACTAAACTCTAAGTGTCCTCTGTAGCAGACGTCAGGACAATGGTTCCAGTAAAAAGTGCCGTGAGATTGTTTACTCCTCCTGAGATCGGACACGTAACAGACGGAGGGTTTACAGAAGCTCAGTCTAAAAATGAACCTGGAGACTTGGCACAAAGAACAATGCGTTAATGAGCCTCTCTACATTTAGCTCAGACACGTTCAGCCAAGAACACAGCATAAGCCCGAACTGTGAAAGTATTACAAGTGAAACATCGAAATACTTTGTTTTTTATGTATTTAGACTTTTGGAATAAACCTCACACAAACACAGTCCTGTCTGCTTCCACTTACCCTCTCGTCTCTCGCTCTTTATCAGTCGGTCCCTGGATTACAGATGGTCTTTGGACTGGGCTGGTGTTTGGATAGGATGTGACCTCTGACCCCTGAAGACAAACAGTAGCTGAACA
Source organism: Neodontobutis hainanensis (assembly GCA_024349245.1). Taxonomy (NCBI): domain Eukaryota; kingdom Metazoa; phylum Chordata; class Actinopteri; order Gobiiformes; family Odontobutidae; genus Neodontobutis; species Neodontobutis hainanensis. The sequence continues at coordinate 391,712 of JALDNG010000203.1, forward strand.
GGTCCCCAGTGAAGGACAATGGACTTAACGACAGGAAACAGATGAGATGACCTCAGTTTATTCAACAAATCCTCTGCTGGTCTTTTCCAGACTAGACTTTCCAGGACTTTCCAGGACTATTATTAGTGTTAATCTACTTGGTTTAAAAAGAGAAAAACTGTGACCCATAGAGCAATAAAGAATAAATGGAAAGGGAAATGGGAAAGAGTAAAAAGAACTAAACTTAGACCTAGAACTTAGATTAGGACCCTGTGTCTGATGGAGGTCAGAGTTCACTGGAGGGGTTTTAGGCATTTCAAAGAGAATTGAAATGTTTAACATTGCTTTATGTTAAAAACCCGACCTATTCTTTTTATTAGATAATATATTAAACCTGTTTCTCTGATGATGTTACACCTGACAGTCCAACATTATCCAACATCGGATCATTATCTCAGGTGTCAGGTGAAGACACAGGTGTCAGGTGAAGACACAGGTGAAAACACAGGTGAAGACACAGGTGTCAGGTGAAGACACAGGTGTCAGGTGAAGACACAGGTGTCAGGTGAAGACACAGGTGTCAGGTGAAGACACAGGTGTCAGGTGAAGACACAGGTGTCAGGTGAAGACACAGGTGTCAGGTGAAGACACAGGTGAAGACACAGGTGAAGACACAGGTGAAGACACAGGTGAAGACACAGGTGTCAGGTGAAGACACAGGTGAAGACACAGGTGTCAGGTGAAGACACAGGTGTCAGGTGAAGACACAGGTGAAGACACAGGTGAAGACACAGGTGAAGACACAGGTGAAGACACAGGTGTCAGGTGAAGACACAGGTGTCAGGTGAAGACACAGGTGAAGACACAGGTGAAGACACAGATGTCAGGTGAAGACACAGGTGAAGACACAGGTGAAGACACAGGTGAAGACACAGGTGTCAGGTGAAGACACAGATGTCAGGTGAAGACACAGGTGAAGACACAGGTGTCAGGTGAAGACACAGGTGAAGACACAGGTGAAGACACAGGTGAAGACACAGGTGAAGACACAGGTGTCAGGTGAAGACACAGGTGTCAGGTGAAGACACAGGTGTCAGGTGAAGACACAGGTGAAGACACAGGTGTCAGGTGAAGACACAGGTGTCAGGTGAAGACACAGGTGAAGACACAGGTGAAGACACAGGTGAAGACACAGGTGAAGACACAGGTGAAGACATGATACCAATAACATCTAGAACCCGGAGGACGTTGAAAACTCATCCTGATGATCTTTAACTTGAGTGATAAAACTGATTATGTTCATTTTTAAGTTTTACGTTAGACATTTTACACAAAAGCCTTGAATAATGGCCATAACGTGTCTTCTGTGTAAACCGTTTAATCCGGTGTGACGAGGTTAAATAAAGAGCTGAAAAAAACAGCCTTCTGTTTTATTCTAAATTGGATCTGTACAGAAAAGTGGCTGCAACAATTTATCAAAAACAAAACATTGCACGAGTTTCCATTTCATTAAAACACTTGATGGTACATAACTGCACACGTCTGTGGTACATCGAGTATAAAAAAAACAACAATCCTCTGCGGAGTACCATTAAAATGAGTGTTTAACGCTAAAAAGGTGTCCCTCTGTGTGACAAGATCAACTCAGGCACTTGTTTCAGATCCTACATCCTTCAGACCGGCTCAGAGCGGTTCACAGCACAAGAGTCCGACACAGACACACCTACGGCTCAGGTGTGACCGCAGAGAAAAGGTACGGCATCAGAGTCCAGAGTCCGTTCTGATCATCAGGGAACACTGCAGAGTCATTTTCAGAGTTAACAGGAAATACTGCAGGGACACTACAAAATAATGAACCATAGTTACTAATGTATTACTTACTCATCATCTTATTACCACAGCCTAACGCTGAAATGTTGCAAAAAGAAAAATGATAAATAGAAAATGTAACTGATGCAAAGTAAATAAAGTGACGTCAGGAACTCAAAGTTTCAGCTGGATTTTGTAGTTTTACGTTTATTTTGTGGCTTTAGCCTGAATGTGCATCGGATGTGTCTGATGCAGGGGCTCCGAGCCGGGGCTCCGAGCGGGGGCTCCGAGCGGGGGCTCCGAGCGGGGCTCCGAGCGGGGGCTCCGAGCCGGGGCTCCGAGCGGGGGCTCCGAGCCTCAGATGGACAGGTTTAAAAGCTTTCTTCTCTAAAGGCTGCTACAGTCAGTACATGAAGTACCTAAGTCGGTCAGTGTGCTTTTTTCGTTTATTCTAATGCATTAAACCAGATTAAGTAAAAGTCCTTCATCAATAAAGTGAGTTTGGACACCGAAGCATGAGCTTGTTGTGAGATGAACAGGAAGAAGAATATAGTAAATGAATAATAAGCTGCAGTTGTAAATTCACAATAACACAGTCCAAGTCGTGTTTTTCAGTGGGACGTGAGAATAACGTGTCTCTACTTTTACTGTCAATACATGAAGCACCCGCCTCAAATAAAAAACTGCAAAGTCTTAACATTTACTTAAAAAATGGTTTCCCTTCCTCTTTATGTGCAGTCAGTCATTTTTTAAAAAATGGACAAAACACTTAAAGTGAGCAGTTTTACTGTTTCCATCTTCTCCCCAAAAAACTGAACCCAGACTGAGGTCGTTTGTGAGTACTATATTAAGAACAAGTATTTATCTCAGAAAGACCCTAGTGGATATTTTCACTTCTTCTTCAGTGACTCGTCTCTTGGTCCATTATTTTTCAGAGGCTCACCTGAGAGCCCACAACACAGACAGTTTGATATTTGAAGGATTTTGTTGAAAAGGTCTGGTTGGTTGTGTTTGTCGCTGCAGTGGCTCGCAGCAGGACTCCTGATAAGTCTAAGAAACGCTCTGCTTCACGTTTTCCTCGATGACACTCATTAACTGACATTAACACTGGCCCTCGACTCACTTTGGTGTTAGTTCTCTGAAGGACTACCGATCAGAGGGTCGAGGTTAAATCTTCTGCAGGATAGTCCGCTGTGACGTGATAGAATTATTCTGGAAGTAGGGCGAGCTTTGTGAGACAACAGCAAGAGATGCATCAGACTGAAGTCTAGAGCTCAGAAAAAACTTCAGTCAAAAAGAAATGATGAAAAAATATACAAAAGGTCCAAATGTTAGAGTTTTTATAAAAGTCAGTAGACTTCCAACTGTTGTTCCTTGAGCTGTTATTGAGCTCAAAGTGACTAAATTATGGACTGTTTACAACAACGTAATGTTGGAATTATTAAGACAGATGTTTTAAGAACAAAAACTGGTTCTACTCTACTTTATTTATTTGTAAAATGACATTTTGACGTCAGAGCATGTGCTGCAACAAAAGACTCTAAATATCCCTGTCATGATTATTAAATATCAAAACTTACAAAGTATATGATCCTAAATAAATACTTTAACACTGACCCACCTCCAGCAGAGTCTTCGGGACTAAACTTACTGAAACTGAAGGCTCTAAACTCCAGACTATTATCTAACGTTCTTCATCCTTCAACAGGACACATTTAATCTGACTCTAGTGTCTTTTTCCTCGTATTATCTGTTGCTCTCATGCTTTTACGTTGTCTTCTTCTGAGCCCTTTCCTCTACTCTTTATTTTTGACACATTAGGAGCTAATGGAAAAACGAAATCATGCAGCTCTATTGTACGGTCGCCAGATAAAGCCCACATTGTTCATTTGACTCTAAAGGTGCCTGAATAGGCTTTAAATTTGAATGTTTCGCTGTAAATTCCCTCCATTCTTCCTCTGCTCGTCTATTTAAAGAGAGCGCTCACGTCTAACCTGCGTCTTTTCAACTCTGCCTGAGCCACAGCCTGAATGCTTAAAGAGCACAAACACAAAAACGCTATTACCGCAATTGGAGGCAATTAACTCCTGAGGAAAATTTAGTCTTTTGTTAAAAAAGTGGAAGAAAAGCTGGTGCTAATCTCTTTGGGGTTTTTAGATGTGAGCTGTTTTTATTCTGTTTTTTCTGACGATGCCTCCGGTGGCTCGAGCTTTGGCTTCGGCAGGTGGCTTGTGATGAAAAATTCAACACGGACTCGAGAGACAGGCGAGTAGAAAGAGGCTGGAAGGTGAAAAATGGCAGAAGAGAAGCGTTGGAGGTTGGTAAAACCGACAGGCAGCGGCGGAAGGCTGGAGCCCAGGACGGAGCAGCGGAGCCAGGCAGGGATCAGAGCTGTCGTCCCTCTCCGTCCACCGAGATAACACGGCATGAATCTTTCATGAGGGGTTTTGTTAATAAGACCGCTCTGCCCTGCTTTTTCAAACTCTTTGACTTGTTTGGCGCGCTCCCAGAGGAGAGCTAGAACGTGTCAGAAACCGACAGCTGAGTGCAAAGAACGGCTGCTCGTCTGATGTTGGGTCGACCGAGGGAGCTTTGGAGAAACAGTGACAGAGACTCGTCACCCGCTGAGGACCCTCAACAACACCAGCTCAGAGCCTGTGAGGCCCGTCGGAACGTCACGAGTCTAAGATCGAGGGCTGTTTGTAGGTTAAACTGAATATGCATCTGCAGGTCAAGCTTTATCAGATCGATGGCAATAAGAATCATTTTTCATCTTTAAAAACACTCCATTGTGAACACTTTGGCTTTAAACTATTATAGTCATTTCTCACTTTGGAAAGCACTGCAAACGTTCATTTTTCATTGATTGATTGAGCAAATAATTTTAATATAAACCTAGAGTTCATAAAACGTAGATGTTTACTTGACCTTTCTCGACAAACTGATCCCACGGTTTATTCAAAGATTATCTGAGGAGATTTGATGGAAACAGCAGAAATGCTTAGAATTTGAGTGAGCTCATTAACATTAATTGAATATAACTAAAGCTGCATGAATCAGTTTGACACAGAGACTGGAGCTCGACTTGAACATGACGTCAAACAAAGGCTCAGGCCCTGGCTACATGTATTTCTATAAACGCATACTATTTGTCTCTGTTTCTAAAAGTACCTCTGTCCAGAAAAGTACCTGCAGTACGTCGACGCAGCGGAAATGTAAATGCACGATTCACCACAAGATGGCGCTAAACACCTACCACACCTAGCGTTAGAGCATGCTCAGTGAGTCGGTTTGGTTTTGGTTCAATGTGTGTTTATAAAAGTTTAAACCAGGTTCACTGCTGCTGTGGTGGTATTTGTAACGTCAGCGCAGATCCTTACATCTCCGTTTGCCCGTCCACACGTCTCTACTGCCTCTGCAGGCTTTTATGAAAATATATTTGTTTTACAACCTGAACACTCTGTTTCCGTGAGGACGAAAGGCACAAACGCAGAGAAAAGTATGTGTTAATAAAAACACCAGTGTAGCCAGGGCTTTAGAAAATGATTTTTAACTCTCCAAAGTTGCAGACTTTTGGGATTACTGTATGTTGCTGCCAACACAGAGTGACCTAGACTAGTTAGAAACGGACCTTAGCTAAAGCTTTTTTGAATTGAGCCTTCACCTTTGATTCAAAAGAGCATTAACAATAAACCTGACTTGTTCATTGGTGTAAACACAAATAAATAACTTTAATAACTAAACAAGGAGTCAATCTGTGAACAGCAACATATCCACTGTTCAAACTGAAAGTAAAAAGTTTGAAGAACATCTTGATTCAAAAATCCGAGGCCCATGACACGACGCACAACATGTATAAAACTAGAAAAAGCAATAGTGTAAAAAACCCTTCATTTATAAAGCTTTATGCAAATGAGCAATGAGCCGTTTAGTTTCCAGATATGCTTTTTGGCCTAATATATTTAGAGTCTCCTGATGTGAAGACCTTGAGCTCCTCTGTATAAAAGCTAATCCGACCTCCTTCTGTCGTCCTATTCCCTTATTGTTGAGCCACAAAAGTCCAGAAACACTTCAAAACTAAGACCCTCTACATTGTCCTTTCATAAAGTCTTTAGTGTAATCCTCAGGAATAGAAGAGTCTTCCCTTCTCGGAGCCCAGTCTGTTGAGTCGTGCGAGCTGCGACGGCGAGGGGGGTACGTCCTGACGGTAGGGGCCTTTAGGAGACGAGGGGTCCTTCAGATGGCCGCTGGAGTAGCTGGCCTCTTGTTCGCGGCGCCTCTGTTCTTGTCTGAGCAGCTCCTGGGCCTCGAGCAGCACCCGGGCGTTGACTCCTCCGGCCGGGTACCCGTTCCTGGAGCCCTGGTAGCTGGAGTAGCGCGGGTTGACTTTGGCCGTCTGGAAGACCTCTCCGGGGGGGAAGGCCTTGTCCCAGGAGTCCTGGGAGACGGAGCTGGGGTTCTTCCTCGGCTGCCTGCACAGGGGAGAAGACAGGAGTGACAGATCAGCTTCTGAATGTGAGCTTTGTGGGAAAGGTAACCCTGAGCCTTTATTGGGACGAACAGACGAGGCGTGTAAGTTATGTCTTGGATTGTTTTATGGTCAACACTAAGTACAACACTGTGCTTAAAAAAGCTGACAATACCAGATGTTACCTGGACGAGACATTGAGATATAGAAACTACAGGCTTACAAAGTGCCTCTGGGAACAAACCATCCCATAATATCCGCACTCAGAGACACATAACCCTGTCAGTGTCCGTCCAGACCATTAGGCCCATTTGGAGAAAGACAGAAACAAGCATTAGACGTGACAGACCTTTGGCTCCGAGAGAAAAGTGACAGCGGAGACACGTGTCGGCTCTGCCCTTTACCTCAGCCACCCGGCCCTGAGAAGACGAGTGAGCGCTCTTCTTCTCTGCCTTTGTGTTTTCAGAGAACAATAAAGGAACTGAGAAAACGACCCTCTCACCTGGGTTTACCACATTCAAACCAGTTCAAATACAGAAAAATGTTTATTATATTACAAACCTTTTTTAACCCGCTTTGTCTCACGTTATTTTATAATTGTCTGTTGTTGGTCAAATCATTTTTTCTTTTGATGAATTAGATTTATCAGAATCCCAATTATTATTATTTTTAAATAATCTCTTTCTGCAACTCACAATCCCATTTTCTGATGTTTCAAATGAACAGGGATTTCATTTCTAAGCAATGAGCAAAAATAAAAACCCTGGAAAACATAAGAGAGTAAAGAAAGTCAAACGTGTTGCTGAAGCAGGAACACTGTAAATGCTATGAACACGTCTTGTCCTCCAACTTTCTGCTGTTGGAGACTTTCTGAAAAACCCAGTGACAGTGAAGGAAACATCGCTGCTTTCCTCTTTGGCTTTGTTCTGATCAGAAAGAAAGTTATCGAGAAGAGTGAGTATACAGGACTGTCCTAATTCTTCAGTTTCAGCCTCGGACCCTTGTGCACTTTCTTAAAATGATGTCACCATTGAAAGACTGGTGCAATGCATTTTCAGTGAAACGGGCTTTTTGCATTAAAAATGACACCATGAAACAAAGTCAATCAAAAGATTTATGTCAGCTCTCCTGGACTTGCTCTTCATCTGAGAACATATGGAGTGTCCTAAGCTTCTGTGTTCAAAACTAAACTATGTCTGTTCTTTCTTATTACAAAATAAAGAAAATGCAGCATGTTATTTTAAGGTGATTATAACAATATAACTGTATATATATAATATGTACTGTATATAATATAATATATATACACAATGCACTTTTTAAACCCATTTGCAGAAGCCTTTTGGACTCGGTGTAAAGTCCATTAGTCGAGGCCTTAGTCGAAGATACAGTACAATACACAGTCATGACAGACAATAAAAACCTTCAAGTTTTGGAAAAAAGGTGCTACTTTTGGCAAACTGATGTGACACCATGTAAAAAAAATCCATTTAGCCCAATAATAAACAAAAAATGCCAACGACAAGCATAGATTTTTAACATTAATGCACAAAAACGCCATTCTTGGAAATGTTTTGTGCACGACCAGGCTCGAAGTTTCATCCGTTTATCTCGGCAACACAAAAACAGAGGAGACAGAGACAATAATATCAGACGGCTCTTGACTGGGAGCCATGCATAATTAGCAGGTTTATCATCCAGCTGTGAAGAAAGAACATTATTCCTCAGTTTGGATTTCAGGCGTTGATAAAAAAAGCTTTAATAAAAGCAGAAAAAAACCTGATTTGGAGTCTTGGAAATGCAATTGGGAACGGATACGCTCCACGATCAGACAGATAGGAGAATATAGGCCAGGTTTATTCCTCGGCATGGTCGAGTAACTCCAGTTTTAAAGAACGCCGTCACCAGCATCTGATTTCATTTCAGACAATGACAAAGAGGCCACGGCCGCCGAGGATCCCTGCTGAGAAATACAAACCAGATCTGAGACGCTGTCGGGGGAGTGGTGTTCAGGAGAGGTAAATACAGAGAATCAGACAGAGTCACTGTCAGATGGACTGTTCCATTAACACCAGTGCTACTAAAGTGTATTTCCACTGGAAGCATCAACACACAACATTCCACCAGCACTTGTTCCTGCACATTAATCTGGAAAGGGTTACGGAGCATTAAGAAGGAATATTCTCAAGTGGAAAGCGTTCGAAACAGTTTCCAGTCTTTTCCAGGTGTGTTTTTTTCTCTGGTAAAAGTCTTAGAGGTCTGAGTTTGTGCTGGTGCTCCTGTTCGAACACATCGCTGCGGTTCAGAGATCGATGCTTCTCACTGATGATGAATCTAAAGGCCTCTTCATCTGCATCGGTTCAAATGGCACCACTTTATTTCCTCTCAGTGCTCCACGTTTACAAAGGCTCTCAGCTCAGACGAGACCCGACCTTTTCCAAAAGCAAATCAGTTTTTAAAAAGGACGCTGATGCTATTAACTCACTCATCACCCTGGGGTTTCCACGAGTCATGAAAACCTGGAATTACAGCAACTAGTTTTACAAGAAACTAATTCAAATGTCCAAATATTCAGGACATTTTTAGTAGATTAGTTTACAAGTATAATCTGGCCACTCCCATTTTCAAGATTATAAATAAAACTTAAATTTAAACTCATATAGTATTAGAAATAAAATGAAGAGCAGCTGCAGTTGTGGGGTTTGATCCTCTAGGCCAGCTGTAGTTGTGGGTTTGATCCTCTAGGGCAGCTGTAGTTTTGAGGTTTGATCCTCTAGGGCAGCTGTAGTTGTGGGTTTGATCCTCTAGGGCAGCTGTAGTTGTGGGTTTGATCCTCTAGGGCAGCTGTAGTTTTGAGGTTTGACCCTCTAGGGCAGCTGTCGTTGTGGGTTTGATCTTCTAGGGCAGCTGTAGTTGTGGGTTTGATCCTCTAGGGCAGCTGTAGTTGTGGGTTTAATCCTCTAGGGCTGCTGTAGTTGTGGGTTTAATCCTCTAGGGCTGCTGTAGTTGTGGGTTTAATCCTCTAGGGCAGCTGTAGTTGTGGGTTTAATCCTCTAGGGCAGCTGTAGTTTTGAGGTTTGATCCTCTAGGGCAGCTGTAGTTTTGAGGTTTGATCCTCTAGGGCAGCTGTAGTTTTGAGGTTTGATCCTCTAGGGCAGCTGTAGTTTTAAGGTTTGATCCTCTAGGGCAGCTGTAGTTTTAAGGTTTGATCATCTAGGGCAGCTGTAGTTTTGAGGTTTGATCATCTAGGGCAGCTGTAGTTTTAAGTTTTGATCCTCTAGGGCAGCTGTAGTTGTGGGTTTGATCCTCTAGGGCAGCTGTAGTTGTGGGTTTGATCCTCTAGGGCAGCTGCAGTTGTGGGTTTGATCCTCTAGGGCAGCTGCAGTTGTGGGTTTGATCCTCTAGGGCAGCTGCAGTTGTGGGTTTGATCCTCTAGGGCAGCTGCAGTTGTGGGTTTGATCCTCTAGGCCAGCTGTAGTTGTGGGTTTGATCCTCTAGGGCAGCTGCAGTTGTGGGTTTGATCCTCTAGGGCAGCTGCAGTTGTGGGTTTGATCCTCTAGGGCAGCTGCAGTTGTGGGTTTGATCCTCTAGGGCAGCTGCAGTTGTGGGTTTGATCCTCTAGGGCAGCTGCAGTTGTGGGTTTGATCCTCTAGGGCAGCTGCAGTTTTGAGGTTTGATCCTCTAGGGCAGCTGTAGTTTTGAGGTTTGATCCTCTAGGGCAGCTGTAGTTGTGGGTTTGATCCTCTAGGGCAGCTGTAGTTTTGAGGTTTGATCCTCTAGGGCAGCTGTAGTTTTGAGGTTTGATCCTCTAGGGCAGCTGTAGTTTTGAGGTTTGATCCTCTAGGGCAGCTGTAGTTTTGAGGTTTGATCCTCTAGGGCAGCTGTAGTTTTGAGGTTTGATCCTCTAGGGCAGCTGTAGTTGTGAGGTTTGATCCTCTAGGGCAGCTGTAGTTTTGAGGTTTGATCCTCTAGGGCAGCTGTAGTTTTGGGTTTGATCCTCTAGGGCAGCTGTAGTTGTGGGTTTGATCCTCTAGGGCAGCTGTAGTTTTGAGGTTTGATCCTCTAGGGCAGCTGTAGTTGTGGGTTTGATCCTCTAGGGCAGCTGTAGTTTTGAGGTTTGATCCTCTAGGGCAGCTGTAGTTTTGAGGTTTGATCCTCTAGGGCAGCTGTAGTTTTGAGGTTTGATCCTCTAGGGCAGCTGTAGTTTTGAGGTTTGATCCTCTAGGGCAGCTGTAGTTGTGGGTTTGATCCTCTAGGGCAGCTGTAGTTGTGGGTTTGATCCTCTAGGCCAGCTGTAGTTGTGGGTTTGATCCTCTAGGGCAGCTGTAGTTGTGGGTTTGATCCTCTAGGGCAGCTGTAGTTGTGGGTTTGATCCTCTAGGGCAGCTGTAGTTGTGGGTTTGATCCTCTAGGGCAGCTGTAGTTGTGGGTTTGATCCTCTAGGGCAGCTGTAGTTTTAAGGTTTGATCCTCTAGGGCAGCTGTAGTTGTGGGTTTGATCCTCTAGGGCAGCTGTAGTTGTGGGTTTGATCCTCTAGGGCAGCTGTAGTTTTGAGGTTTGATCCTCTAGGGCAGCTGTAGTTTTGAGGTTTGATCCTCTAGGGCAGCTGCAGTTTTGAGGTTTGATCCTCTAGGCCAGCTGTAGTTGTGGGTTTGATCCTCTAGGCCAGCTGTAGTTTTGAGGTTTGATCCTCTAGGGCAGCTGTAGTTTTGAGGTTTGATCCTCTAGGGCAGCTGTAGTTTTGAGGTTTGATCCTCTAGGGCAGCTGTCGTTGTGGGTTTGATCCTCTAGGGCAGCTGTAGTTTTGAGGTTTGATCCTCTAGGGCAGCTGTAGTTGTGAGGTTTGATCCTCTAGGGCAGCTGTAGTTGTGAGGTTTGATCCTCTAGGGCAGCTGTAGTTTTGAGGTTTGATCCTCTAGGGCAGCTGTCGTTTTGGGTTTGATCCTCTAGGCCAGCTGTAGTTGTGGGTTTGATCCTCTAGGGCAACTGTAGTTTTAAGTTTTGATCCTCTAGGGCAGCTGTAGTTTTGAGGTTTGATCCTCTAGGGCAGCTGTAGTTTTGAGGTTTGATCCTCTAGGGCAGCTGTAGTTTTGAGGTTTGATCCTCTAGGGCAGCTGTAGTTTTGAGGTTTGATCCTCTAGGGCAGCTGTAGTTTTGAGGTTTGATCCTCTAGGGCAGCTGTAGTTTTGAGGTTTGATCCTCTAGGGCAGCTGTAGTTTTGAGGTTTGATCCTCTAGGGCAGCTGTAGTTTTGAGGTTTGATCCTCTAGGGCAGCTGTAGTTTTGAGGTTTGATCCTCTAGGGCAGCTGTAGTTTTGAGGTTTGATCCTCTAGGGCAGCTGTAGTTTTAAGGTTTGATCCTCTAGGGCAGCTGTAGTTTTAAGGTTTGATCCTCTAGGGCAGCTGTAGTTGTGGGTTTGATTCTCTAGGGCAGCTGTAGTTTTGAGGTTTGATCCTCTAGGGCAGCTGTAGTTTTGAGGTTTGATCCTCTAGGGCAGCTGTAGTTTTGAGGTTTGATCCTCTAGGGCAGCTGTAGTTTTAAGGTTTGATCCTCTAGGGCAGCTGTAGTTGTGGGTTTGATCCTCTAGGACAGCTGTAGTTGTGGGTTTGATTCTCTAGGGCAGCTGTAGTTGTGGGTTTGATCCTCTAGGGCAGCTGTAGTTGTGGGTTTGATCCTCTAGGGCAGCTGTAGTTTGGGGTTTGATGGTTTGGACTGCTGAGTTGACCGTATGTGAAAACGTCAGTTCAGTGTTATCTCTGATCTCGATTATCACTGTTAATGGCCGACAGTGAAGTGTGGACAGACACCAGGCGAGCTCACAGTGAGTCCTTGCCCATGTCTGAGGGAGAGTTCAGTTTAAACAATGGGTGTATTCGATTTTTTTCTGTAATAACATTGGTGGGAATGGCACAGAAGCAGCAGTGCCACATCCAGATTCTTTTATAGAGCCATGGATTAAAGCTTCTCATCATCAAAACCTGGTAATAAGTTGATGCTATGATGAAAAACATGCAGTCTTCTTCACTGAAAGAACTCTGAGTACATTATATCATACAGTTTCCTGGGTTTAACAAACTGAGATGATGTTAATAAAAAAATGCTGTTCTGATTGTCAAGAAAATGAAGTGTGTAAAGCCATCATATACTTTGAGCCAATGACATCAGAGCTCTAACACGCTCCAAGTCAAACAATAGTCAGAGTCTGGAGATCCCACAGCCGGCTTTATCCAAACAGAATGGACTCTTAATGGAATTAGTGGAGTATTGGAGGGACGTGAACAGGATGCTGCAGCGAGACAGTGGCTCATTAATCTTTCAACAAAGCTGCCTGCAATATTTATCAGAGATGGGATTTCTGTGGATAGCAGTGGATTAGAGAGTGAAGCTGGAGTAACACACAGTAACACGTGGAGCGTGTGAGATAAACGCATGTTTGGGAGAGATCAGACCTGGCCTTGGGCTGATTCTGAAGAGGACTCAGTAATTACACACTGCCGCAGGACATTAAACACTTCTGACTCTCAGGAGAAACACGAATTATTCAAAAGACTGATCTTTTTAGTTTCTGGACAGAACTGTGAGAGTAGCAATAAAATAATCAAGACCAATAGAGTTATGGATTGGGATTGATGCAAGATTAGAATGTTATTCTTCTAAAAATTGTAGAAGTCTGTCAAAAATGATTTATTCAGTCACTATTTCAACCAAAGGTGTATGGGTCCTGCTGCTGTGGTATGAGCCTCTCAAAATGATTTAACACTAACACATTTCTGATGACATAAAAAAGATGTTATATGTACAGTATATGTATCTAGTCTGGTCTTTCAAGAGTTCTGACCAATCCAATAAAAACTGCAACAAAAATATGACTAACGGTATTTAAATGGCAGAATAACAAAAATTAAAATTAAAAAATGACTCAAGCTTCTAAATTCATTTCCACTAGTCTCACTGGGGCTAACCCTACATTTAGTCGGTCTGATAGACCAGTTATTGTCGTGGAGGACAATACTTCTGTGATAGTTCTCAAAGGAAACTGATGATGGTTTCAACTCGACCTCTGACCCTATAAACATGATGTAAAAAGATTTCTGATAATCCTTCCATTTCCTGTCTGTCATCTATTCCTGTCCAGCAGATGATTTCTGTATCTAAATCTAGTCTTTATGACGGAGTGTTAGTGTTGTAGCACTTCCTGGAACAACAGGCCGCTCGTGCCGATCAAACACAATTACATTAAGGCCGAGGAAAGAGCTCATGTCAGACGTGTTCATGAGAGTAACGTGATCCGTCCGTGCGCTCTGTCATGAGCTCAGCCTTAAATAGAGCTGTTTTTAGAACTGTTCCAGGCCTGTCACACTGAAACGGAAATGTAGGACATGAGCCGCGTCTCAGCAGCATAATGAGAAGAAAACACAAAAACATGGCAACGACTGGATAAAGCCCGTCTCGTTCTTGTGATGAACCTCATATTCCAAAAAGAAAGTGTTTTGTGTCAGCTCTTTATGGTTTTAAACAGAGAGGGTTTTTACGGCTCTTCCTTTGTGAATTAAACCCACCATGTTCTGTCTACACTGCTCAAAACCACCCAAAACCTGTTCAAAACCACCCAAAACCTGTTCAAAACCATCCAAAACCTGTTCAAAACTATATAAAACCTGTTCAAAACCATCCAAACCATGTTCAAAACCATCTAAAACCTGTTCAAAACCATCCAAACCCTGTTCAAAACCATCTAAAACCTGTTCAAATCCAACTAAAACCTGTTCAAAACCATCCAAACCCTGTTCAAAACCATCTAAAACCTATTCAAAACCATCTAAAACCTGTTCAAAACCATCTAAAACCTGTTCAAAACCATCCAAACCCTGTTCAAAACCATCTAAAACCTGTTCAAAACCATATTAAACCTGATCAAAACCAAGTAAAACTTGTTCAAACCTAACTAAAACCCTTTCGAATCCAACTAAAACCTGACGTTGGAGAGGAATTGTTAAACAATCGTCTTCTTTATAGGAATAATAATGTAATGCGTTTGGAGGGATTAAAAGTGTATTGTACTCATGTTTCACGCAGAAGGCAGTAAAGTGTGGAGGTACGTACCGGGGCAGGGAGCTGTACTGTCTCTGGGCCTGAGAGAAAGAGTCCCTCTCCTCCAGACGCTGCCTCTGCATCTGGACCTCCACCGACACCGAGTGACGTCCCGGGACACTGTAGCCGCCCGGACCGCCGTTTGAGCTGCTCGCCGTCTGGAAACACCAACGGGACAGTCACGGAACCAGGCACGGCCCATTTCTAACCAAGGACACTCAAACAATACGTTTTTCGAGTAATTCGACAGCATGTTCTGGTCATAATTAATGTCATTAATGTGTGGCTAAAGGTCTGCGTGTTGATTAGACTCATTATAAACTTAAAAGTGTGAATAAACTAATGAAACATACGCACCTGAGACACTTTTTGGCTACATCTAAGTTTCCTGAATAAGCTCCTCATATTCTGGTTCAGACATTAATTCAAGATAAACTCAAGATGCACAATATCTATTAATTCATAATTGTGTTTTTTCCATGTCACAGAAATTCAAACTTGTTATTGAATTTCTATTTCTGACCCAAATAGAAGTCCAGATTTTTGGACAATCAGAGAAAAATACAACTTCTCTGAATGAAATTTATTTTAACTGTAAACATGAAGTTTGTGTGTTTTCTACAACAGAACTTAACTGTAAATCTGTGAATAGTTATGGAAATGATTAGCAGCTACAGTTTTCATTAAACTAGTTCCAAACCACATTAGTGAACAGACCCAGCTGCTGTTCTCTTTTGTCTGTAGGATTATGTTTTATTACATCGTCCTATGACTGGGTTTATTTGTGATACTATAATAAAAACAACGGGATCTTCTGTGCTGTGGCTGAGTGCTACTGTGGAAGCAGGATGAAGACGATGGACTTACCGCTGACGAGGAAGGTGACTGGTGAGAGACAGAGGGAGGGGCCATGCTGCAGACTCAGACCGGGTTATGGAGGTGACATGTGATGGATGTTAGTGAGGGTTAATGAAGACACATGTCCCGAGTGCACAACCCCCCCACAACAACACGTCCCAGTGACACAGGTGCAAATATTTAACACAGCAAATCCAAACTCTTCCAAACATTCTTTAACACATCGGTGACAGATTAATTCATGGATAAATAAATATTACTTTGGTGTTTTATTTGAGAGTATTTTCCTGCTGAGTCTTGTTAAAGTCTCTGGGCCTCTGCCTCTTCAGAGACGTTACAGAGCGACAGAAAAACAGGCTAAAGCACCTGAGCTTATGTCAGTATTAATATTATTAACATTAAAACACGTCCGTCTGAAACCAGACAGAGCCATAAATGATTTCAATAAAAGCCACGCTCGTGCCCAGAGTGCACACATCAGTCTCTGTGATAGAACTGGAGCGAGCTACCCACAATCCTCTCTGCTCCACAGAGAGAGGACGACAGGACAAGTATGACTCGGACTGGAGACACGTAAACCAGAACGGAGAACTGGAGATTGATACAAGCTTCGATCAGACATTTAACCGAAGAGAGGGGATATAATGAAAGAGACTGTGTCCATAATTCATGTGAACATTTATAAATGCTAAACAGTTCATGGAAAATGTAAAATAAATATGCTTCTTTGCCTTGAAGAAAATACAGATTTTTTAGCCATGTGTTTTTATTTTAATGCCTTTTCGTTCTGTTTATTCCTCTGGCAGACCTCGACTGTTCCTTCATTGTTAAACTTAATTATTATTGAATAAAAAAACAAAACATTATTGGTAGCATCACTTCTGGGGCCCTTTATTCTGTAAATGTCCCTCTAGAGATAATTATTGTCCTTGTATCACTTTTACGTCATAAAAGTCTCGTGTTAAGAACATTCTTATTGTCGTCGTGTAGTGGGTGGTTTCCTTTTGTCTCGACTGTGAACACCTTGAACTGTCACATTCAGTTTAATGTTCACTGCTGTTTGTAGAACTAACTATGGACAGTGTTGATTCTGGTTGAATCATGGATCAGACATGTTTCCTCACACTAGACAGTGCGAGTGTCTGGTGGGAGCAGATGCGTGCAGCAGTAGATCAGACGATGTGCAGGAGGTGGATCCAGGAACAGGACACAGCTCCTGACGCCTGCAGCCGTGCCTCGGATAAAACAACCAGATGGAATATATGCAGAGCTGAGGTAATTGAATTTCAAAGACACGTTACTGGCCTCCACTCCGACCATTATACCGCTCTTCTGACACGTCACTGGAATTATTCTGTTCATAAAGAACTCATTTATATTAGAACTCAGCCATCAACAAGAAAGAGATTGGAAACTGTAGGAAATCCATTTAGTTCAAAAATATACATTTCTGTCATTCTTTTAAAATATATTATATATATTTTATAACATATCCTCGTGTCGATATCGGCTCAAAGGTCTGGTCAGTTCAGCCTCTACATCTGAGGAAGGTTATGCACACTTTACTCATTTATATCCTTTAACGGCATCACCTGGTGATGACGATTAACATGGTCTCAACCCCAACAGCAGCAGAGAGACATGTCCTGCTTTTCTTTTATTAAAAAACTAAAATGGAACAAAAAAAAGGACCATTTTTCCATCAGACGTTTAGAGCGGTTCTTAATATTTACCACGGCTTCGTGTTATTTTTTTTGTGCTGGAATAACCACTTTCTCTGTTTTATCAGCAGCCATTACTTCCTTATTGACATCAGTGTCGACCAATAGGAGCGCTGCTTGTTAAAGATACAAGATATGATCTGAGAAAAACCCAGTATGAGCTGAACAATAAAATTTTCTTTTTTTTCCCTTTGATAATTTTCAAATGTTTATTTATAAAAAAATTCTACAATAATCCTGAAATATTTATGGAAAACCCTATGATCAGCATCGGCTTCAAAAGTCTTTGCATTTAATATTTCTAGGTTTTCTAGGTTTTCTAGGTCGTCTCTAAAAGCCTGACCTCGCTCCTGTTTATCTCGTTTTCGTGGGAAAGCGGCGACAACAGGCTGTAAACACAACGCAGCAGTTGTTGTGGAGGTTTAATGGTGGACGCTCTGTTTATGCACAAAGACAAAGACGACCTCTGCTCTTCTTCCCTCTCCGAGGCTCATCTGTAAACGCAGGAATGCACGGCAGTCTGCTCCGTCAATTACACTCACACTGGGCTTTTCTCGGGTTATCTGCGACAAAACAGGCTCCAGAAGTGGGTTTGTTCATGAGCTGTACATTTATCATCCATCAGAGGTTATCCAAACACTGAGAACATGTAGGAGCAGCTGAAACATTTACAAAAAACAGTGGGAAAAGGCATTTACATTTACATTTAAGAGCAATAAGTTAAAAGTCATTAGAGTTTCTATTTACATTTCATTTGTGTGAATGTGTGAGTCTGTGTGTGTGTGTGTGTGTGTGTGTGTGTGTGTATCTGTGTGTGTGTGTGTGTGTGTGTGTGTATCTGTGTGTGTGTGTGTGTGTGTGTGTGTGTGTATCTGTGTGTGTGTGTGTGTGTGTGTGTATCTGTGTGTGTGTGTGTGTATCTGTGTGTGTGTGTATCTGTGTGTGTGTGTGTGTGTATCTGTGTGTGTGTATCTGTGTGTGTTATGTGGTAATAATATTTTAGATGAAGCATGAACACTTTACACTGATGCACTTTAATACAAAGTTGAATACAAAATGAAGATGTTAAAAGTCTGAGCTTGTTCGTAGTGTCATGATGGTGTTCGTAGTGTCATGATGGTGTTCATAGTGTCGTGATGGTGTTCGTAGTGTCATGATAGTGTTCGTAGTGTCGTGATGGTGTTCGTAGTGTCATGATGGTGTTCGTAGGGTCGTGATGGTGTTCATAGTGTTGTGATGGTGTTCGTAGTGTCGTGATGGTGTTCGTAGTGTTGTGATGGTGTTCGTAGTGTTGTGATGGTGTTCGTAGTGTCGTGATAGTGTTCGTAATGTTGTGATGGTGTTCGTAGTGTTGTGATGGTGTTCGTAGTGTTGTGATGGTGTTCGTAGTGTCATGATAGTGTTCGTAGTGTCGTGATGGTGTTCGTAGTGTTGTGATAGTGTTCGTAGTGTTGTGATAGTGTTCGTAGTGTCGTGATAGTGTTCGTAGGGTCATGATAGTGTTCGTAGTGTCGTGATGGTGTTCGTAGTGTTGTGATAGTGTTCGTAGTGTCGTGATAGTGTTCGTAATGTTGTGATAGTGTTCGTAGTGTCGTGATAGTGTTCGTAGTGTCGTGATAGTGTTCGTAATGTTGTGATAGTGTTCGTAGTGTCGTGATAGTGTTCGTAGGGTCATGATAGTGTTCGTAGGGTCATGATAGTGTTCGTAGGGTCATGATGGTGTTCGTAGTGTTGTGATGGTGTTCGTAGTGTCATGATAGTGTTCGTAGGGTCATGATGGTGTTCGTAATGACTGGTTTCTGAACAGAGTCTAACGTGTGGCAGTGATACAGAAGCCGTAAATAAAAAGAATTTGAGTTTCTGTTTTTGAATTGTGCCAGAAACAGTCGTAACACAAACACACCCTTGATCCACCTTGTGTCCCATTTATGCTCCACCAGTGAATGAAACAGCAAAGACCGTTTCCTTTAATGATGTGTCCTGGTTTGTAGTGACGAACTGTATTTGCACAAGAGAAGTGTTGTGAACCTGTCACGGTGATAAAGCTAACCTCATGGTTGTGGTTGTAGAGTGGTTAGCACTCCTGCCTCGAGAGGGTCCTGGGCTCTCCAAGTGCTTGAGTTTGGTTCACATTAGAGAATAATCCGTCCATTTCGAGTGGTGTGTTCTGTGTCCTGACTCTGGTGCTCAAAGATTCAGGCTGATTTAACCAAAGAAGCTGCTGTTGTTTCTTCATTAAAAACTCTATTAACAATCCTGTACTCTGTGCAGAAACGACAGACCATTATCGTTTAGATTGTCTTTGTGTGAGATATTGAGTAAGCTGGACCATAGAGACATCAAAATGAAAGCAAACAAAGTAAAAAAACACCAGGTTTCTTTGATCAGTATTCTAACTCTCAGTGGCAGAAACCTGCTTCTGTTCAGACAAGTGGCAGATAAAGACCATAAATATGACCGTCACATGATCCAAACCTCTTTTCACATTAAAACATTAAAAAGCACATGACTGGACTTTCACTCTTAAACAAAGGCACTGTTAAAATACAATGCTTTTCCCCAAAGACGGCGCACAGACAGTCGATGAAGAGGAGGAGGAGTCCGTGTAGATGAGTGACACACAGGGAGACGAAGGTTAGTGGTGGTCCTGCATGCAGATCACTGGGTGACAGGGGTTAGGGGTTGTGCAGGTTAAAGGCCACCCAAAGGTGATCTCAGGGCGAACGGGAGGAGGTTAGTCACGTTAGCACCATAGTCTCTGTAGGTGGCGCTAACACCGTCAGCGCTGAAGTCCAAGAGAAGTTCATTCCACAACGACTTGTTCAGCTCATACTTCTTATGAACAGACGGTTTTTAAATGTGGTCTTCCTCAGAAGAGTCATCGAGCGGATTTAAACAGGGTCTTATATAAAGCACACAAAGGAGAACAAAACGAAACAGCCTGAAATCTGCCATTTTACATCTTAACTGGTTCAAAAGTCTTTTTGTAAAGACTTTCCAGATTAAAAAGTCAAGTGTTTTTTTTTTTTAATGGATTCTCACATTATACAGAATAATATTCAGGCTTTTTAGGAACATTTCTGTAGAAATAAGACAGAATGGGTCTGTTTTATGAAATTAAAACTTTTCTAGTAGACAACTGTCTGTATAAAGCTGCTCCAGGACACAAGACTGTCCTGAGGAAGTCTGCAGGTAGCATTAAATCACGACAACATTTGGTTTACAGTCTGTTTATAAGAAGTATTGAGTGAAATCTTCACATGTTTCTGCTCGAGGGTCTTTCACACACTCACCCAAGACTGTTCAAAACTATAGCTGCTCCTGCCGTCGTCCTGCTCGTCCGGGACGTGCTGGGCTCGCTGGAACTCCTGCCTCAGCTTCTGTATCCGGTCGTGGTTGCTGGGGGTGAGGCGGTTGCTAGGGAAACAGGGGAGAAAAGAGGGAGGAGTTGTTTAAACAGTGACCCGTTTCCATGAGACCCCAGGAGTTCCTCTGGGTCTGATCGACCCAACCCAGATCTGTTTAGATTCAGAGAGAAAAGAGTAATACGAGAGGAAAGAGGCTCGGAACGATGAATCAAACTAATGCACCTCTGGAATATTATTCAGAACAAAGACCTCTTATCGTTCAGCTGGAACAAGCTCCTGACAAAGCTGCTTTAGGTTCTTTTGGAACAATGAACGAACAGTAGGACACGAAGAAACGGCTAAAGAAAACACATCTGGACTCGGTTTTCAAGGTGAAAACGTTTTCTCTCTAATTCCAAGAGACTTTTATAATTCTGAGATCACTTGATACAAGTCCAGATGCCTTTGCTTTAACCTTCTCTTTAGGATGACCTGGATGACTGAGAACCTTCACAGACAGTAGGACACAACAACATGAGCTGTACAATGTGTGGAAGATAACTGTCTGACATGTTTCACAGCTGTTCAGATTCATAAACGTGATTCTTTAATCATTAGTTTGCAAAGTGACTCTGGCTGATACATAAAGATGTTTATATAGAAAGTGTCTTTCCAGTGTACTTCGAAAAGCTTTGAAAATGTGCTGCAAATGCTTCAAATGGCTTCAATAATATCCATTGTGCTCAAAGGACATTGTCGATACTGAACTGACCAGGATTCATCACATCTTATCAAAAGAACTGTCCTCGCAGGCTCCGGGACGCACCATACGAACAGCAAATGGGTCTGAAACATGGGAAAGAACAGACTCATTTTTATCCTTTATGGTGATTATTAATATGCAGACCGCGACAGCAGACATAAATGGAAATCTCTAGAAGAACTCTAAAATAAAATCTCCCTCTAACTCCGCCTCCTTCACCAAACGCTGTTAGAATTACCGTGAATACAGTTTCAGAACAGAACCAGGCCACTGTAATAACAACATCATGAAAGAGACAAAAGAGACGCACGCCTTACACAGATGAAGGCTTAGAAAACTCAACTCCACAAACCTGTTCAGAATTAGAGAAAGGCAGGAGTCTGAGGTCACGGTGGAGAGGCTGGTGTTAAATGTCTACGGCCTCCTGCAGCAGAAAGTAATTAACACGTTTTCCTCTCAAACGGTGAGTGTGAAGACAAATGTCAGCGTTGTGAAAAAAAAGAGCACCGGGGGACACTGACTTTTCCACTTTTTCCACTCTGACAGGAAATTCCCGGGGACAGTCTTATCTGGACGCCCGAAAGGTCAGCTCTGCTCTCATTCCAGTCCCACTGAAGCCAGCAGTGCACTTTATTATCTACTTTCCACGAGAAAACTTTTTAAAAATGAACAAAAAAGAGCCAAAAAAAGCCTTTAAGAATTGATAACACGATACACACAAGAATATTTTGAGTCGGTGAAGGTTTATGTCATTGTACTTTCTGTTTTCTCTCCTTCTCTGTGGAATAAACACTCTCAGTAATTATTTTCTTTTTAAGGCAAATACAGCAGCATCTCCAGACACACACAATGGAAACAAGTCCTGTTTATCAGTGAAAAACACAACACAGACAGAAAACAGCGGACATAATGTAACCCCGAAGGCTACACTCAGAAAGACCAGACTCACAGAAAAATATGGGACTGCACACCTTCAATGAAACGAAAATTTGTTGTGTTGAATCCTCAAAAAGATCTGGAGTCACTGAGAGTAAAGTGTACTCCAAAACAGTAGGTGGCACTGTGAACACCAGAACATTCTATATTAATTTCACAAAATGACAATGGAACCTAATCTAGCAAAAAATACAGTATTGTGCAGTGAACATGTGACTCTAGCATCAAACAGAAGTTGTAAAATTAAGTAAAAATGTTGATACTACAGAAAAAAGTTGATTAAAAAGTCTAATATTGGTGTGATATATAAAGAAAAGATTTAAAGTACAAGAGCGCCCAGGAGACCACCTCACATTAAAGGATTCTACTCCAGAAACTACAGCAGCTTTAGAAACTACAGCAGCTTTAGAGGATTTGAACTCAAACTACAGAAGCTTTAGAGGGTCAGACCTCAAACTACAGTAGCTTTAGAGGGTCAGACCTCAAACTACAGCAGCTTTAGAAACTACAGCAGCTTTAGAGGATTTGAACTCAAACTACAGAAGCTTTAGAGGGTCAGAACTCAAACTACAGTAGCTTTAGAGGGTCAGACCTCAAACTACAGAAGCTTTAGAGGCTCAGAACTCAAACTATAGCAGCTTTAGAGGGTCAGAACTCAAACTACAGCAGCTTTAGAAACTACAGCAGCTTTAGAGGATTTGAACTCAAACTACAGAAGCTTTAGAGGCTCAGAACTCAAACTACAGAAGCTTTAGAGGCTCAGAACTCAAACTACAGCAGCTTTAGAGGGTCAAAACTCAAGCTACAGTAGCTTTAGAGGGTCAGAACTCAAACTACAGCAGCTTTAGAGGGTCAAAACTCAAGCTACAGTAGCTTTAGAGGGTCAGAACTCAAACTACAGCGGCTTTAGAGGGTCAAAACTCAAACTACAGCAGCTTTAGAGGGTCAGAACTCAAACTACAGCAGCTTTAGAGGGTCAGAACTCAAACTACAGCAGATTTAGAGGGTCAGAACTCAAACTACAGTAGATTTAGAGGGTCAGAACTCAAACTACAGCAGATTTAGAGGGTCAGAACTCAAACTACAGCAGCTTTAGAGGCTCAGAACTCAAAATAAATATATACAACAACGGGCACAAGTATGATGTTGCATATTTTTTCTAAAGCAATATACAAGCGATTATACATTATAAAAACAGGTTTTCCAGGACGTGAGGGAACCCTGAGCCCTGTTCTTCTGGACAGTCCTACTCTGTATGTGTCACGGAGCTGTGCAGCTGAATGTCACAGAGGGCTTTGTGGAGTGGCTCTGGACTCAATAACTGGACGGTGGCTGCCTTTAACGCTTGACCGTGTCGCCTGAAGAGCCGAGCGTCTCAGCTCTAAAGCTTCTGTAGAGGAAGTGAGCTCTGAACTGGGGCCAAACTCTGAACGAATGCACCCGGAGACCGAAAAGTAAAAAAAATATAAAAATAAACGTGGCTGGAATACAACAGTGAGTGCAGATAACATTCATTCATTCATTTTCTACCGCTTTGTCCCGTTAGGGGTCGCGGGTGGCTGGAGCCTATCCCAGCAGCTTTGGGCCTGAGGCGGGGCACACACTGGACAGTGGCCAGTTAGTCGCAGGGCTAACATTTAGAGACAATCATTCACTCTCATTCATTCACTCATAGGAGACATTTTAGAGTTGCCGATTAACCTTTACATGCATGTCTTTGGACGGTGGGAGGAGCCGGAGTACTTGGAGTACCGTGGGTAACACGTGGAGGACATGCAGACTCCTCACAGAAAGATCGGCCAAGAATGTTTTGGGTCGGCCGGGTTTTGAACTCGTGACCTTATTGCTGTGAGGCAGGAGTGCTAACCACTCGGCCACGTGATTTGTGCAGATTGGACCAAAAGAACCAACACGCTCGTTTTTGGTTTCGTCTTTGATGTAAAAGCTACTTAGATGACCATAAAAGACAGTGCTCATTGTTATTAACTGGCATCTTTTCCACTTAAAGATTACCTTCTGTGAAATCACATATATGTCATTTTCCAATATATTTCTCAATTCATAATAATCACCATTTAATTAAACGTGCCATCTTCATTAAACCTTTAATTAATCCTGGGATTGTCTGTGTGACTGTTGAATAAACATTCAGCGATGGAGCGATACGCAGAACGTGTCCCTGAACGCAGCATCTGTGACGGTGCGTTTGTGGGATCTTATCAGGGCTTCGACAAAGACAGTGAGAAATGGTCCAGCCTCAGAGGATCATCGTTTAAGTCCAAGGATCGAAGACAGACACAGGAGAGCGATGCTTTAGCACTGACCACAAACCGCTGCTGGACTCATCAGACCTGCACCAACAGTTTACTTCAAACTCCTTAACTTTATTTATATTTTTGAGAATGGTTTTGATCAGTAATGTTGATTTAGTCTCATTTTCTGTTATGGTTTTAGATTAGTGCCAAATATTTTATTATAACTTTACTTTTTTATGTCTCTTTAAGAAATTGTTTAGACTTTTTTAGTTTATTGTCTTTCCGAACAATGAGATGAGATGTTGGTCTCCAATGACAGGTTTTAGTTTAAAAGAACATTAGGCCCATCTGTTTCCAGCTTTATGGGTCGAGTGTGGGCAGAAAAGACTCTAGTATTTCCTTCATCGCTGACACTATTACAACACATCAGAGGGGCTTTTGTCCGAGGACAGATTTAAAATGCAGGCACTGGAGTGTGTTCACGAGAAGGTGTTGAATCAGAAACAGGGATTATCTCAGATTCCTGATGCAGCAGAGATTACGCAGGTCATGGAGCGGGTTTAGTGGACACCATTTAGACTTAACCTTTAACCCCTTTGTACTCAGACTCAGATTAACTGGGCTTAACTTCAACAAACTGATGGAGCAGACTGAGCCAGACAATTAGTGGCTAATCAATATTATTATAATAAGCCTTATCAGTTATTGTCAAATTGTCCAGTTAATATGTCAATGATTCTTAGGACTTTTACAGGACATTAACAGAGACATGTTAAAACACTTGTTGTAATAACAGTTGCACAAAAGAATACTGTGCAAATCTTAGAGCACCACTCGAGTCTTCTCAGCTTTGTCTTTACTAAAAATCCCTTAAACCTTATTGTCTTTTTTCTTCTACTTAGTCCCGTTAGGGGTCACAGGTGACTGGAGCCTATCCCAGCAGCTTTGATATCTAAAAGGTCATCTACTCTTCCACCTGAGTGTTGGTATGGGCTGGAGCCAAGTCAGATTTCTTGGTATTTTTTCATTAGATTCTCATTCTGTTATGATACAATATTTTCTTAGTTCTTTCGAGAAGCGGCTGGTTATTTTCGAGTGTCCCTTTGACATGTTTGGTCTGAACTATATTCGGTCCATATTTAAGTTTTCTTGAGCACATGCTGAGGAGGATAAACATTCTGCCTCGAGTATGTTTGTGGAGCCAAAATAAGCGGTTGATAAACCTAAAGCCAACACATACAGTAACCCGGGCCGACTCCATCTGTCAGTTCACTCCTGGACGAGACTCAATCTGTCCACGTGTCAGAGGTCGAACACTAGAGACAGCAACAGTGTCCAGGAGAAATCCTGCCGTAGGAGGAACGAGCAGCTGCAGGTGGACTTTAAATAAATGATTGATGGATCTAGTTAGGATCTCAGTGAGTCATATTCAATAATGACCTCTCTTATTAGTGGATTTATTTCATGACCTTTTCTAAAATCTCTTTTTTTAAATGAAAAATCTCTCTTGGAAGCAGAAAAAAACAGGAGCTCAATAGTTCACCACATTCCTTGTACCTCTTAAACAGACTGAACCTAATATTCTTTTCTGGTTTAAAAAATGGTTTAAACCCTATAAAGAGTTTATTGGATTGTATGTTTAAGTTACTCAGACACAGAAAAATTTGTCCGATCCCTTGTTCAAAAATGGACCGCACAGAGAAAAGGCAAGATAAAACTGGAATAAATACTGTTAAATCAATCACGTAATGCTTATAGAGAAGGGAATAATGCCATCCTGACGCTAAAGGCACAGCTAAGCTAATGCTAAACTTTGTTTGGTCTAATGTATCAGAATTTTAGAGGAAAAATACATTTTTTTAAAATAAAAATGAAGAAGCTTTTTGGAAAGAGTGGCGTCTGAGGCAGGGACAAAGATATAAAAAAAAGAAAATCAGATACTGTAGCTTTAACACAAAAAGACAAACATCGCAGCATGGAACAAGTCATTTATATAACACAAACTCAAATGTATAAAAGTGGCTTCAGTGTCATTCACTTGAAAAGGCAATCCTCTGAGACTCAGCCAAACACTCGGTAAACATCAGAACCCATCGACGGAACCAATTCACTTTAATTGCTTTTCAGTTTCAGCGCACATCTCTATTTTTCCAGAGGGCACTTCTGATCAGAAACGTCGGAGAAGGTTTTGAAATATATAGACTGATATTAATGCAAACACACAGACGCTGGAGTCAAAACAGGTAAGTGGCTCCTCACATTTGCAGCTGCCACCCGGGGCAATAACAGAGCAACAGAAATATGGCTTCTTCAAATTCATGGGCCAGTTTCATGCTTGTACACGAGAGCGTATGGTGCTCTGCTCATCACGGACGCTGGTCATATCTGTGATCCTCTACCTTTAATGAAGGTGGCAGAGCACTATGTGGGACATTGAAGCTTCATTGCTCAGACGCCTCTCGGATCATGTGACACAAGCGGATTTATATATGTCAACTAAAATGAGCAGAAAAAACGTCACGTGACTTTTAAGGAGGCGCTCCAATCCTGTTTTTCTCATAGATACTTTCAAAATGGTCTTTTAGATGGAACCAGAGAATAGTATGCATTATGGGGAGGTAATCAGTAAAACTATGCACGTATGTTTAACAGTGAAGGCAACAGCTGATACTATCACAGCATTGCTTCTGCGTTTCCAAACCCGGTCACGCTCCGTTTGAGTTTTATCTGTTCCATCTCTGACACACGAGTTGTGTTTTATACACAGCTCCACCACAGGAAGCATCGGACTCAACACACCAGGCCTCCATCAGGACAGTTTACAGTTTATCCTCCAACATGATGTCAATAAAACATATTCAATAATATGTTTATAAGGTTTTAACCATTTCATTTCATGCACTTTGTGTTTCATTCTTCTATGAGACAGATTTAAGCTAGCGCCTGTTCTTCTGCAGAACTTACTGACTGCACAAGAGAATCAAACTAACGCTGCTCACGTGCTCTATGTTTTTAACAGAAACACGGCTGATTTCTTCAGTAATTATTGAGTCCATAATAAATATCAACATTACGAGTTAAAAACACAAACACAACAAAACAAGAACACGTCCCACATCACGAGCTACAGAAGACGAGCTGGTTCTTTTAAACTATTTGCAATGTTTTAAATGATTTTTTTTCCCAAAATAGAACAATATAAAGTGTTATTTTAATGGGATTAAACTGGGAATACTTTTGACTAATAAGTTCCAGATTTGACCATTTTTTTTAACTATACTATCATAATAAAACGTATTAATTTAGATAAGTTTAAATGACACTTGTTGTGACATTGTGAATAAAATTACAAACTGTGCCAAAGTTCTTTAAAGCCATAATAAGAGTTAGCAAGCCTTTCCAACAGAAGCAACCTTTTTTGAGATTCAGTCTGTATATTTTTGTTAATCCGGTGCTAATATTTCCATCTTTAATTGAAACCTCGTGTTTGTTCTTGAGTTCTGATGAACTGAACAGACCTGTCAGACTCTCACTGAGCCTCACACAGACCATAACCAACGCCTGCCTCTGTCCATCACCGAGACTCAGCCGAGAGGCGGTCGCCGGGGGAAACCGTAACCAGGCAACAGGCTCCAGATAAAAGGCCTTCAGGAGTTAATGGCTTCACGGCGGCTCATATCCCGACCACCGGACTAATGAGTGCTCCATTCAGGGTTTTGGGGGAGATTTTTCTTTTTTTTCAGAATGTTATCAGTAATTATTGAGTAAACGTGAAACAAAACCTTTCCACAAAACAGTAATAAAAGGAGAAAAACACTTCTGAATAAATGAACATATGAATGAATAAGTCAGTATTTAAAAAACTAATTAACTAACCAAATGAATAAATTAGTTTTTTCACCATTGATGGCTCTGGAAAGAAAACAGTTTTAATATAAACTCACTGAGGCTTAAAACAGAAACAAGTCTAAACTTCTGTTTTTTTTATTTTGTGGACTTTCAAATGTGGATATTTTTATTCTAGATAAATAAATTAATAAAGGTTCTATGTTATTAGAATTATTATTATCCATTCACCAATATATTTAAACAATATATTGGTGAATATAAAAGGATTTCTAAGAAAAGCCTATGTAACATTCAGGTACAGAGTCTTTCTTCCGGTTTGAGATTGTTCAGATGAACATTTGAAGAGATCTGTTTGTCCAAGTGAACCACACTCACAGAGAGTAATCGGGTTTGTTTAAACGACACCAAACAGGACCAGGGCCTCTACAGCTCCGCTTTAACACAGTATGAACATAAAGAACACTCACAGAGTAATCGGGTTTGTTTAAACGACACAAACAGGACCAGGGCCTCTACAGCTCCGCTTTAACACAGTATGAACATAAAGAACACTCACAGAGTAATCGGGTTTGTTTAAACGGTACCAAACAGGACCAGGGCCTCTACAGCTCCGCTTTAACACAGTATGAACATAAAGAACACTCACAGAGAGTAATCGGGTTTGTTTAAACGACACCAAACAGGACCAGGGCCTCTACAGCTCCGTTTTAACACAGTATGAACATAAAGAACACTCACAGAGAGTAATCGGGTTTGTTTAAACGACACAAACAGGACCAGGGCCTCTACAGCTCCGTTTTAACACAGTATGAACATAAAGAACACTCACAGAGAGTAATCGGGTTTGTTTAAACGACACAAACAGGACCAGGGCCTCTACAGCTCCGCTTTAACACAGTATGAACATAAAGAACACTCACAGAGAGTAATCGGGTTTGTTTAAACGACACCAAACAGGACCAGGGCCTCTACAGCTCCGCTTTAACACAGTATGAACATAAAGAACACTCACAAAGTAATCGGGTTTGTTTAAACGACACAAACAGGACCAGGGCCTCTACAGCTCCGTTTTAACACAGTATGAACATAAAGAACACTCACAGAGTAATCGGGTTTGTTTAAACGACACAAACAGGACCAGGGCCTCTACAGCTCCGCTTTAACACAGTATGAACATAAAGAACACTCACAGAGAGTAATCGGGTTTGTTTAAACGACACCAAACAGGACCAGGGCCTCTACAGCTCCGTTTTAACACAGTATGAACATAAAGAACACTCACAGAGTAATCGGGTTTGTTTAAACGGTACCAAACAGGACCAGGGCCTCTACAGCTCCGTTTTAACACAGTATGAACATAAAGAACACTCACAGAGAGTAATCGGGTTTGTTTAAACGACACAAACAGGACCAGGGCCTCTACAGCTCCATTTTAACACAGTATGAACATAAAGAACACTCACAGAGAGTAATCGGGTTTGTTTAAACGACACAAACAGGACCAGGGCCTCTACAGCTCCGCTTTAACACAGTATGAACATAAAGAACACTCACAGAGAGTAATCGGGTTTGTTTAAACGACACAAACAGGACCAGGGCCTCTACAGCTCCGCTTTAACACAGTATGAACATAAAGAACACTCACAGAGTAATCGGGTTTGTTTAAACGGCACCAAACAGGACCAGGGCCTCTACAGCTCCGCTTTAACACAGTATGAACATAAAGAACACTCACAGAGTAATCGGGTTTGTTTAAACGACACCAAACAGGACCAGGGCCTCTACAGCTCCGCTTTAACACAGTATGAACATAAAGAACACTCACAAAGTAATCGGGTTTGTTTAAACGACACAAACAGGACCAGGGCCTCTACAGCTCCGTTTTAACACAGTATGAACATAAAGAACACTCACAGAGAGTAATCGGGTTTGTTTAAACGACACAAACAGGACCAGGGCCTCTACAGCTCCTTTAACACAGTATGAACATAAAGAACACTCACAGAGAGTAATCGGGTTTGTTTAAACGACACAAACAGGACCAGGGCCTCTACAGCTCCGCTTTAACACAGTATGAACATAAAGAACACTCACAGAGAGTAATCGGGTTTGTTTAAACGACACAAACAGGACCAGGGCCTCTACAGCTCCGCTTTAACACAGTATGAACATAAAGAACACTCACAGAGTAATCGGGTTTGTTTAAACGACACAAACAGGACCAGGGCCTCTACAGCTCCGCTTTAACACAGTATGAACATAAAGAACACTCACAGAGAGTAATCGGGTTTGTTTAAACGACACAAACAGGACCAGGGCCTCTACAGCTCCGTTTTAACACAGTATGAACATAAAGAACACTCACAGAGAGTAATCGGGTTTGTTTAAACGACACAAACAGGACCAGGGCCTCTACAGCTCCGCTTTAACACAGTATGAACATAAAGAACACACAGTAAAGACCCAGCGTTTCAATATGTGCCGCAGGATGACTAAGAAATGATTGTACATAAATAAGCAATAATACAGCTTTAACCAGTTTTTCTCCTAATCTCATCAAGTATAGCTCAGTTTAACAGTCTTTGATGAGGAAGGACAACTCTGTGTCCTCCAGCGGCTGTTATCTGTCGTTGTGTCCAACAGAACCTGCCTTTAGCTGCAGTCACCTGAACACTCACTAATGTTCTCTACCCACTCACTGACAGCACACACACGTACTCAGACCCATCTGGTTGAAGCATTATTCAATCACCGGAGGAGGCTGCTTAGTATTGTGAGTCAGAGAGTTAATGTTTTCACCAAAGCGAACATTGTTCAGCGCTGATCTTCTTTGTGAGTTCACACGGCTCTGGAGGAGACTCGTAGACCATTAACACGGTACAACTCTGCAGACTTTGAACCTTCCTGAGCCGACGCTGTTCAGAAACAGGTTTGTGCAAATTAGCGGCGGGTTTGGAGGAGATGAAAGTGAGTTGGAGGATTTGGTGAAAGCAGCGGGATGAGTGCGCACTTTTATCAGCCCTGGCTTTTTTCAAGAGACCGACGCTCTCAGACAAACTCAACTCCGATAACGAGGACATACTTTCTCCTCCTCATGACTCCACCTAAACTAGACCTGGCTTTTCAAACTGCTTTTATATAAACACTATAATGTGTATCTGGACTTTTTCACCCTGTATTTCGTCGTCAAAAAATGGCAAATATAAGCATCATCATAAAACGTAGACTATAATCTCAAAGCTGGATTCAAATGAGTAAAGATTGAGACTGTCCATTTTCATTTTCAAGAATAAACTAAAAAATACATACAATGTCAAATAATGACATCCAAAACTGAATGCATCCGATAAAAGGGATTCAGGAATAACCCAAAAAAGTGATTTTTCTTTTTCTCGAACAGAAGGAGGAGTTACACAATGGGGCCGACATTAGCCCGTGGCCACAATGACTTCAGGAAGAGGCCGATGGGAAATGAAACTATTCACAGAGAAAGGACTGGTGAGCGATATGACGGATGAATGGATCATCTTTAATAGAAACAAGATGAAACTGTGGAAAAGAGATGGAAATCATTCAGAGTCAGGTAACTGGAAGAATTCTGAAATAACGCAAGATCAATCACTGAAACAAGAAATATGTTATTTTCTTATACATTGTACATGTGAAAGAAACATACTGTTATACTGTTCCTCTACATCTGTATACATCACAACACGAGACAAATCCCAGAGAAATGACAGCGGACACAGTCACAAATGGGCCGTGACGATATACCACACAATTACAATATTGTTTTTTAAATCTTAATAAAAAGAGATTGAAAACGTAGATGGAAAAGCCTCCCACTGACAAAACTAAATGCCACTGACCATCTCTCGTTTCTTAAAAAGCCTGAAAACACATCGAGCATTTGTTTTTCTGAGTGGCTCCTCTGGGGACAGGAGCCAAAGTGAACCTTGGTTCAGCAGGCTTCCATTAAAAACAGGGGCTACACAGTTTTCATGAAATATTCAACGTTCAGGGGCTTGTGCATGTTTTCCACAACAGCAAAACTAATTTAACAGAACGAGAAACACACACTGAACCAAATCTGTGTCAGCAGCAGGAGTCTGTTACAATCGAACACTTCGGATTTGGGGGTTTTGTTAAAAATGTGCCAAATAAAGCCAGATGGGACCAGTTTATGTTGATAAGAATATATTTTTTAATATTTGCTGTGTGCAGGCAAAATAACACAAAATTAAAACTTGTTTATTGTTTGTAATGATCCACTTTTTACTGATGGGGTCTTAAATTCTGGACCCTCGACCTTAAATGAACCACTGTGGCCCGGAACGTTCTTCATTGGGTCACATTCTGGTCTTGGTTTACTCTAGTCTCAGTTTGTGTGGATTTAACACCTGACCACAACTTTTATTTATTTTTCTCCTCGACTGCATTGATTCAAGAAAGAACAAATGATTTTTGACAGTTTTTTTTATTTATTTTGGTAAATTAATAAATGTTTTTTTGTTCTTCTCCTCCAGTGTAGCTCAGTTTGTCCTCTCTTGGTTCTGCGGAGCTTTAAATATCCAGTTATTTTTAAATGAATATACAAAATAGAAAATGTAGCACAAAACCTTGACAGCATCTCTTCTGTTTGTCTCGGTTTATTTTAGAGCAACGTGACGGCCGAGAGTTGAACTGTCTCCCTTCTTTTCGTTGCACCGAGCAGTAAAATGTGCAGAGTTTCGTCTTAGAAACTGTAGACGTTATGGTTTGGACAGTGAACCTGTGTTTAGTTTAGAAACAGAGCTCAAACCCTCACTTCTCAGTTATACTTCTAATAAATCCTTTGAACAACATTAATATTCATGCCCTTCACAGCCATTTCCCTTTGAAGAAGTCCTGCTGAACCAATCGTAGCTGTTGATCTAAAACTGGAT
Source organism: Neodontobutis hainanensis (assembly GCA_024349245.1). Lineage (NCBI taxonomy): Eukaryota > Metazoa > Chordata > Actinopteri > Gobiiformes > Odontobutidae > Neodontobutis > Neodontobutis hainanensis. The sequence continues at coordinate 424,712 of JALDNG010000203.1, forward strand.
GGACGTTATCTGTTATTCAACTCCACAGACACTAGAGAGAAGATGTTCAGGGGTTAAGGGTTTCAGTTTCTCACACCTTTGAGCCAGTCCCAAGCTTCCAGCTTTGGTTCTGAAGGAATTCTGGCCCATTCGCTTTAGAACTTGCTTAAGCACAGCTCTCTGAAGGTCCGGCCATCACAGGATTGTACTTTCACTTTTGGTTGGAGTTGACAGGTGACAGGGACATCCCCCCCCCCAGCAGCAGTGCACCACAGACAGGTGACACCCCAGCAGCAGTGCACCACAGACAGGTGACCCCCAGCAGCAGTGCACCACAGACAGGTGACAGGGACATTCCCCAGCAGCAGTGCACCACAGACAGGTGACCCCCAGCAGCAGTGCACCACAGACAGGTGACAGGGACATTCCCCAGCAGCAGTGCACCACAGACAGGTGACACCCCAGCAGCAGTGCACCACAGACAGGTGACAGGGACATTCCCCAGCAGCAGTGCACCACAGACAGGGACACCCCAGCAGCAGTGCACCACAGACAGGTGACACCCCAGCAGCAGTGCACCACAGACAGGTGACAGGGACACCCCAGCAGCAGTGCACCACAGACAGGTGACAGGGACATTCCTGTGGGGTTGGCTGAGCGTGGACCCCCCCCCAGCAGCAGCAGGCGACTGTCGGCTGGCACAGACACTGCTCCTGTCAAAACATCCCCTAACAAGGAGCCAGCGAGGCAGCCGGCTCTATTCGGCTGGTGTTTATACGTCTGCGCTGCACCATTAAACTCCGACAGACGCTGAGGGCTGCGCCGGAGCCTCTCAGTGTTCGGGGATATATAGGAGGCTACATGCTTTATTACTTCCCATTTCAGCCTTGAAGCACTCGCACAACGGAAAATGGAGCATAATTATAAGTGATGATGAAAATGGGAGTCATAAAAATACAATTCGATGTAGTGGTCATTGAGGCTCATTCAGTTCAACAGAGATAGAATTATATCGTAGTCATCAGACCGAGATTAAGAGAAGACCGTTCAACAGAGATAGAATTATATCGTAGTCATCAGACCGAGATTCAGAGAAGACCGTTCAACAGAGATAGAATTATATCGTAGTCATCAGACCGAGATTCAGAGAAGACCGTTCAACAGAGCTGGAATTATATCGTAGTCATAAGACCGAGATTAAGAGAAGACTGTTCAACAGAGATAGAATTATATCGTAGTCATCAGACCGAGATTCAGAGAAGACCGTTCAACAGAGATAGAATTATATCGTAGTCATCAGACCGAGATTAAGAGAAGACCGTTCAAGTCCAAGTCCAAGTCCCTTTCAGGTCTTCATGTGTTCAAGTCCAAGTCCAAGTCACCAAATACTAGGCCGAGTAAAAACAAAAACTATGAATATTAAAAAATAAAACTTTCCGTTTTCCAATGGTCAGTGTAAAGCCTCAGGTTTGTTTCACAGAGAGAGCAGCGAGGCACAGTCAGAGCTGAGTCCTCATCGTCTGAAGGACAAGTCTGAGTCAGAGAAGACTTCAGGTCGAGCCAAAGTGGAGGAATCTTAACTTCAGATCCAAGTCTGCATCACCAGAAGGGTCTGAGCTGAGTCCAAGTCCAGCTGGAGTTTAAGAGATTTATGTCAGAAATGTGGCCCTTTAATTATGATGTGTTTTTTGTTTTCATCGAAGTTGACGTGAACTAGAAAATAAAGCCGTGTTACTTTTGTGTTAAATCCACAAACCTCTTTTGTCTCCCTAAAGGTTTGTTCCAGTGCTTCTCAATATTCCAAACATATTTTTAGCCCCACACAGTACATCCGCCCACAGAGCCCCCGGGGAACGCTCCGGGTGTCCCGCTCCAGAGGGGCTTCTGGCAGGCACCCATCAGAGGCTTCTGCACAGTTCCCGTCCCTCTGAGGGGAGGGGGTCCCAGACGGAGACGAGCCGGGACGAGGAGTGACAGGGAGCAGGAGGTGTCACCGAGAGAAAGGAAAAATACTCCTTCTGGTATTTTATTATTTACTATCATTTTACATTTAAACCTATAATACTTCTAAAACTACATTGACTGTAGCAATAACAATATAACTTCTGATATTTATAGACGCCTTGTCAAACGAAAAGTAGAATTTAAAAGAAAAAAAAACACAAGGCTTTGGACTAAAACAAAGACTAAAACCTTTTTGAACGTCATCACAATTTAAGGCTCTGAGCGGATTGTCAATCTGTGAATCTCAAATGGAAGTCAGCAGTTCTCTTTGAGACCGATACCGCTTTTGGGAAAAGTGCCAAACGTGCAGCCCTATTATTAATTAATAAATGTATATTCTACAGTTTATCGAGTTGTTTGGGCATAAGGCGGATATAACAGTTATTTGGACATTTATCTTCAATATCTTCTTGTATTTGAGTAAACCCCTTTATTCTCCCGAAACCATAATGTAACAGGAATCCTCCAACGACCTGAAGACGTCATTTAGACTTAATCAAGGATTTTATGATTAAGTTTAATGCACAGCCAAACAGAGAAATAAAAGTGTGCATCATTTAATTAGGTGTCTTTAGACTGTAGCCGGCGCTCAGACTGAGAGGGTAATGAATAAAACAGATCCACACTGATACAAGACAAAAACACTGATATATCTGGCTGTTCTGACGAGAGCCCCTTGAGCAGCTCAGACGTATTCTGAGGGTATTAATCCCAGAGGCCCTCAGCTGCGAGTCTGGGGGTCATAAATAAGGCATTATGGGTAAAGGGGGATGTGTCGGCCTTAAGTGTGCCACTTAAAATGAGCCTTTTCTACATTAACAGGGAGAGTGAGACGACCTCAGCGGGACACAGCAGTATTTCACATTCATAGTCACGCTTCTATAAAATCTAATTTGAAGTGAAAGTTTGAAATATGTCTTGTGTCTGTGTCGTCTTTAATGTGCTTCATCAGATGTGGACCGAGGCGCTTCAATCACTCACAGAGGACACTATTAAATGATTAGGTTGGGACACTATCTTTTATTCATTAGTCTCCTTTTAAAACTGGAATAACTCAAGAGAAAATTAAAGTGCATTGTGAAGTCTTTTATCAGCTTTTCATTTTTTTATCTGCGTACATGAGTTCTGATTATGAAGGGCTCGGACATTGTTCTGGTTTATGTTCAACCTGCTTTAGTTTTTACCTTGTACCGAGAACTACGGCCATGAATGTGTTCATTAGATAAGTTAAGAAAACCTTTTTTTTAGTCCCACAATGGGGAAAGCAGCAAAAGAACCACAAGTAAAAAAACAACTAAGAAATCAAAAATAAAGTAGACCATGCGTATGTAAAATTAAACAAAATAAACGAGGCGATGCATATGTTCAGGACGTGTAGACAAAGCATGTCTTCTGCACCGGTAGGCTCATTTTTGTAAATTTTAAGTAAAACTCTGTAGGGTCCAGTGTATGGGCCTGTTTCTGTTCCCTGTGTCTCAGGACAGGGCCGTCCCGCTGACAGGAATTAAAGATCATTTATTTCAGAGTTTTGTGTCCAGCTGAAGGACTGCGTCAGTGACAGGGGTAGGATGTGTCTAAGAACATTCAAATCAATATAAGAACGTGTATTTTTTTTGGAGCCATTTTGTTTTAAATAGTCCTGCGTCACACAATATCCTACTTTCACAATCTAACACAAGTAATAATATATTAATCCATAAAGAACCAAGCCTTCACTAAATCAGTGTCCCGTCACAGTACTGCGATAAATCTAAGAGTGCAGATATGATTATATAAAAACACAAGCAACAAACACAAAGTATATTATGTTCATGTTTCGAGCCTGATTCTTTACTGCAGTCCACCACAAAACTGGGCTTAAACAAAAGAAATGTCATACCTTCTTCTGTGAGAGTGTCGTCACTGGGTTTTCAAAGTCCACGGAGCATTAAAGTCCACATAATCACACAAAACAAAGTTAGTTTCATAAGTAAGACAGACTAAACAGAGTGGGATCATAGCAGTAAATGTGGATATACTTTATTAAACATGGCACTAAATGTTAATATAGAAACAGACGTGTTGAAAAATGCTAAAATCGTATTGTAATGAGGAGTATTCATCACGTAATGACACATTGTGTGAGTAACAGAGCTATAATTGGACTCGCAGGAGCAGAAGTAGAAATGCCAGGACTGAGAAACATGTTGTGGATGGAAAATATGAAAATATGCAAATCACAGCAGGGACTCGTTTGTCAGCTTCGTTTGCAGCATTTCAGCCTCAACTCTGACTGTTTATGATTCGGTGGAAAGTCAACAGCTCCTGCTCCAGTCCTTCCAGGACCATATCTGTGACAGTGTAAACGATTTAAAGCAGAAGAAATGACCATCATATTATTCAGACAAACTTAGCTTTTTCAATTTGCAGGTTTGATTATTTTAGTTTGTATTATTTCGGTGGGGACTGTCGACAGCCTCCACCAGGGGGCGCTCAGCTTTTTTTTTTTTGTTGGTTAAACTTCAAAACTACAAAATGATAATACTTTCCATTAGTTATATTTCACAGATTATTTCAGGTTTTTATGAAAGGTGTAAACGGACTTTGTCTGTTCAGCCATTCTTGTTAAACTCTAGACATAAAATGAGTGCATCCATAGATTGGATTGGATTTCCCAAAGGCAGTAGCAAGAAAGGCAGAATAAACTCCCTCTGAACACAGAAGAACATGCGACTAATCACAGAAAACAAGCACCTCACAACAGATCAAAGCTTACGAATGGCCCGACAGTGGAAATGGCTGTGAAGGAAAGGGATCTTAGTCATCATTTCAATTTCAAAAGTAAATGGGTGGATTTCCAGGAGATCGGAGTTTATGTGCACTGGAAATAAATTAGAAAAAAGGTCAAAAAGTGTGTCCTCAAAGAAGCCTCCATCAGGATCAGAAAACCCCACCTTGAGAAACCTCAGGGAGACCCACAGGAGGAGAATCCAGTCCCAGGACGGACAGAGCTGTTAAATACAACGGATAAATGGAACTAAATATGTCATCGTAACTTTCCTTCATCATTTTTAACATATAGACTTGTTCATAGTTGCTGTGGCTGAGGAAAACGTATTGGTATTAATTATGTCAGGGTAAAGTTTCAGAAAGATCAAATGCACTGTTGCACATTCCCAGAACAAATGCTAAAAAAGAACAAAAAGAAAACCTCATGACTTTCCCACGACTGGAAAACTCAGGGATATTCCAGGTTTGCCACAAAGCTCTGGATGTTTGGGCCTGGTGGGATCGAGTCAGGAGAGCTGCACTGGGAGTTTGTCAAAGTAGTTCTTTTGCACAAACAGGAGAAGTGTCAGGTAATGCGCTGCTGAGGGTTCTCTGTCATCAGCACTTCCTGAAGAGAAAGCAGGTCCAGAGGGAGCACGAGACGGGGCAGACCCCCAGCACCGGGGCAGGGGGTCAACACACATCAGCACACACTTTTATGGAAGTGACTGAACAAGAGACACAAGAAAACAGAAAAAATATAGCTTTTTAATTGTGCTTGTTTTTAAAACCCCAAAATAGCCAAGTTTATGACAGTTATATCCTTTAGGCCATGCACACAACCCAGTCTAAAGCCTTCATCTTCAGGGCCTTAATACAATCTCTGGTGAGTCCTCGATGTTTGAAAGGGTTGATGCTGGTGCAATAAACGGAGTGCACTCTCCACAGTTGGTTTTATTTCACTTTTTACTGAGTGGTTGATATAAATGTAGTGTTGATTTAAGTCCATTAATGAACATCCCTGTGTTGGCAGCTTTAGGCAGCTGTGTTCATTTCACACTGTTCACCGAAACCTGCGGACTTCCTTCAGACGTTTAGTGCATGTGGGAACACAAAGCTGAAATCATAAAGCTCTCTTTTGCTTTTCTCCTTCCTGTCTTTCTGCCGTCGTGATGAATGTAGTAGTGATGGCGTAAGTCGGACACAAGGCTGACTTAGACAAGATTTCACAGAAATGACCAGAAAAGAGGCTTTGTTTGCAATTGTTTGGCCAGTTTGAAAATGAGTTTGTTCTTATAAATATTCCCTGACAAAAGTGACAGCTTTGACAAAGCTTAGAAAAACCTTTATTTGATGTAGTGATCTCTGCAATGGTTCGGCCGGCGCTGGGAGCTGACAGTGAGCGATGAAAACGAAATGCAGGTCGATACAAATCTACATAACTTATTCCCAATCGCCACGAGCTGTCGACTAACACCGCTTCGTAATCTCCACTGAGCCAACCATCGCCGATATCCGCTCCGGCCGATGCAAAGAAAAAGTGAGATAAGAGCCGTAACCATGGATACGAGGAGGGGGCGGGGTCTTTGGCGATGGGGCTAATTGATTGGCCGGTGAGTGGAGTGAGTAAAGAGACCGGGTGCTGCGTCGGAGTGGCATAAATCAAGTGTTAAAAGGACACTGGCAGGGGACTCCAGCGCATATTGATTAGTCATTATGTGGACTAACAGGCCTCGGGGAGGAGCGGGGGGGCGGGGGGGTATCTAAAGGAAAGAACGGGATCGATAGGTCTCGCAGGTCTGGACAGTCCTATTCACAGACACTCACTGGAGAAATAAACGGAGCAGTGTGACATAACGAAGTGAACTCTAACACTGACAGTTTTCGTTTTCAGAGATACGTCCCAGATGATTTCTGTCTGTGCACTAATACTGCCGTTAATGTAGTCACATTTGAACAAAATGGAAGACATCAGTCAAGTCTATGTTTTAATTCTGGAGGTCTACATTAAATATAGCCCTAATGCCACCGAAATAACAAAAAAGCCTATAAAATCTGAGCAAATAAAACAATGAAACAAATGGATATAACTAACTTGCTCCCAATATTTATAAATAATTAACATTTATATTAATCATGCATTGTTTGATTTTAATTCTCTTCTTTTGTCATTAAAACAAAAGTTATTGTTCAGCCTAAAGCTGTGTCGTCTCCAGCTTCTGAAGGACTGCAGTTTTAACTCTTATCAGCATCTGGTTAATATCATTTTTAATTCATTTAGTGAATTATGTGTAAAATACAAGTTTCAATGTCGCTTCAAAGTTGAGGATGTCCACAACGTCAAGTCTTAAAATTGATTAATCAATCGTGACTTCCTGCTTTTAGTTTGAAAATCTCAACCATCTCCAAACTCTCTTCGGTTCAGTTTGGTCCAGACGAGACCAAAGAGCAGCTGTTTGCTTTAAACCCAGGAACAAACATCACAAGAGTAAAAGTTTTATTTGTACTTTTGAATACTGTCCTGTTTGTGTTGTGTTGGAAAACGACGGAAGAGTCACGAACAATGAAAGCTCTGGTAAAATGTCAATGGGCTAATCTCATGTCATGTTGCACATTTTAGAACAACTCCTCTTTAGAGTCACCTTCGTACATAAAAAAAACACACCTGGCATCCTTTTTCCCACTTTCTCCAGGAGAAACCTGATCCTTCCTGACACCGGCTCAGAGCTGAGGCCCTCACGTCTGTTTTGTGTCAGCGCTCACGGACTGGACAGCTAATGGATGATAATCTGCGCAGGAAAGAGGCAGGGAGTTCTTGAAAGTCTCAGGTAATGAGGACTAATTGAGATCCTTTAATCTGGCCCGTTTCCTCTGTGAGATCTGAGCTGATTTTTAAAAGAGTCCAATTATCCATCAAAGAGTGTCATTCTGTCGCCGAGCACCATTACCGCAGAGAGAAGGGATAATAGTTGTGTTTGTATGAATACTAAAGAGCGGGAAATGGGAACGAGGTGACAATTGTAACTAGTTTTCTGTCCCTTTTGAGTCAGGAACGTAGTGTGGGTGTGAAGGTTTAGAAAAAACAGTGATAATGGCACCTCGCATTATTTTAATTTCACTTTGTCGAGAGAATTCTCATCTAGTTAAACATTTTCTCACAGCAGTCATTTGTGGAATAAATGTGTTTCTTTTGTCAAAAATCTATCGGGCGGTCACTAGTGCTTGTCCTCAAATGGACCCACAGCCAATTAATGAAGAAAATGTATTTAGAGCACATTTTGTACCAAATACAATGTGCTTTACAGAAATGACACAAAAAGAATAAAGTTAGAAGAAATAAAAAATAAACAATAGCTAAGACTAAATGAACAGGCGTTTTACAGTTGTTGTAAAAAAAAAGGTGTGTTTTGAGTCGACCTTTGAAAGAAATTATTGTTGGTGCACTGTCTGGAAGTGAGTTTTATACATTTAACAAAATTCATTGGGCTCAAATATTAAACTTTCTATTTTCAGATTGATACGTATCTAGGTTGATAATCACATTAAAAACAAAAAGAACAGGTAAAATCCAGTTTGTGGCTCTCATTCCAGAAAATAAAAGTTAATAAACAAGTGTAAAAGAACCTGGCGAAACAAACCTAATCACTCTCTTCAGGAAATGAAGAGGGTCTAGAACCGAGGTGAAAGAATTTTAATGGTCATATGTTAGTTATGGAAATGATTTTATTCTAAGCTCCGTAAAGCGGGTCATTAGTTCATTTGAAAGAAATCTAGAGCATTTTGGCGGTTGACATTTACTGTGGGTTAAAACAGGGTTTACATTTTGAGACGGCTGTGTTTATATCCATAACATCTAAAATAATCTATTATTTTAAAACCAAATGTATCTCTATCTATAAAAATACAAACTCCTTCTGCTCAAGTCTGTCCCACTCCACGACAAACTCTGAACTATTAATACCCTCCTAACAATGGCACATTTGTATCAGCGGCAGTCACTGCTCCGGCAGATCTCCCTCGGCAGCTGTTGGCCTCATTCACCGAGTCGCCAAGTCATTTCAGCGACGCCACAAAAGGCCTACAGATCCCAGATACCACTATTGAAATCCAGAAGGTTGAAATAAAAGATCCAAACGCACTGATACACTCAGGGCTACAATCCCGAGCAGCGCAGAAAAAGAAAGTTTGGAGAGCCTTCTGCTGCCATGCTAATGAGTTTAATGAGTTTCTTCTGCCTCGAACACATCTCAGTTAATTAAATAAAGAACAGAACTTTTGGAGCAGTGTGTGTGGGATAATTACATTGAAAACAGCTCGTCTCTTAATCCCAAATGCGGTTACACTTATTAAAACAGGGAAGGAAGAGGCGGGGCTAAACACAACGGGGGCCCATTTTTAATTCACGACAAAAGGAAATAGATTTATCTTTTTGGCAACTGGTGGTTTAATATAGCTGCCTGGAAATAACTTTTATTTTTTTTTAGCACAATGAGGGCGAGTTAAAGGCTTGTGCAGCATTTCTGAGACCACTCTGAGACCACAAGTTAAAGTGGACCTTTTTGTCTTTACTGAATGTAGGCGGAGCTAAAGAGGCAGGTTTTTAAACTTCCTCATGAACCTTGTTAAAGTTGAGACTCTTCCAGGTTTTGCAGCTTCACCAGGTTTAGTTCTAACTCCTACTATAACTCCCCAGTTCTAGCCTGGTCAGCCTTCTTTTAAAGGATTATGACCTGGACGACCGCTCTATAAAAGCTCCTTCCTTTAAATAAAACTCAAACACAGAGGCATATTGATGCGACACTGGGAACATACCCCAACCTCTGAAAAAGAAGCCAGAGTGATCTTCTACAAAACCTCCCAGCCCTCACGAGGTCCTGGACCAAAACTGGGCCCTGGTCTTGTTTTGGGCTGAACTGGTGATGTTTTGTGCTTTAGACGTCAGTCCATCGACACATCGTTCTACATCATTGACTCCAAGTGTTCCATAAATGTTTCTACAGATTTACACTTTCACTTGGTTTAGATCTGGTCATTCAAAATGGTGCCATTATATACTCCTTTATCTAAAGTTTTATTAGTGTAAACATCATATCGTAAGATGTTTAGCCAATAAGTGTTGCTCAAAGTTCCCCAAACCTTTCTCTCACGGGACACACAACGAAACCGTTTAGTGTTTGGTCAATGCCTTTTGTTATATAAAGTCATTCCCATAAAGTTATCTTTAAAAACTATTTATGTCATCATTAACACTTCTGTTTAGTGACCATTTGTTTATTCCTACCATTGCACCAAGTTCTAAAGAAGTTATTTTTTGTTAAATACCAAAAGACAATAACCAAAAAAAGCCTAATATATACACGAGTTGGCAGTGCTGAGATGGTGCTAACTAACCTTTGATGCCATTTCTTCGGTTTATGTCGTCAGCACAAAGACAAGACTGACACAAACCTTTTTCACACTTAATCAAAACCCGGTCTGGATCTTCCAAAGACGATTGAGAATATCATTTTTTGAAAGAGGACTCGACGCAACAGTGATGAAAAGCTTCCCGTCCTGCCGCCTGTGTGTTTTCTCGTTCCGACGTCTGATCCAATAATCAGAGATGGAGGAGAAACGCAGCGAGGGGACTCAGAAGAATAATAATCCACTCCTCGATTTGAAGCTGCCGGCACGAGAACGTCTGCACTTCCTCCTCAGCCCTCGCAGCTCCAGGTATTTTAGGTTTGACAGTGGGTCGTGTATTAATAGTGAACGTCTCGGAGGCGGTCGGGAGGAGCTGAGTACTGTAATGAATTCACATTTTTAAATTCTGACTCAAAATGCTTCACTGATCCTTAGGAATCTGGGACAGAAAAGAGTCTAAAGCTAGCTTGCTACTGGTTAATAAAGTTAATAAAGTATTTGTATTTTTGTTTACCTTTTGTATTTGTCGTCTTTAAATGTGGTTAAGTTCGGTTCAAGGTGCTTCCCTCCTGCTGTTAAGGTCTGGTCTCCTACTTTAACTCTAAAATACTGTGCATCGTTAATAGAAAGCGTTTGCCTTGAACCTTCAGTGTCTGACTGCAGCTTTGTTGGCTCATGAAAAAGAATCTTTCCTCTCACTGGGCCCTGCCTCTTTAAATAAAGACAAAGAATAAGTCAGGCCCTTTTAAGAAACTGCCATTGTCATTTTCACATGTATATTTAAAATCAAATATTTATGCCAAATAAGTTTTCATTTGTCAAAAGTCTGTGTCGTAGCAGAGTTAGGTATCATCCTGACTTCAGCGATGTAGAAATACTGATTATGGTCATATTTCAAACCCCGTCGTTACTGGAACAGACCATATTGAACTGCTGTGAGGAAATCAAAATCGAAGCAAGCCAAGAATCCTAAACAGGTCTCTTTGTTATATTATTTTTAGGAGATTACTTTACAGAAAGATAACGTGAATCTGAGGTTCATTTAAATGAAAGGAGAACAGATTCCTTCAGAAGAGGTGTCTGGGGAGTGGGAGGTCTGCAGAAAAACAAACACCAGCATAACTCAACGGTTTTTATAGTCGCTCCTTTTGGCAAAACAATAAAACATTCCTGGAATAAAACTGGTGCCACTCTTACTTCTTCCTCCTGACTTGGTTCTTTACTTGAACAGTTGAGTAATGCACTCTTTGACCTGCAGCTGCCGACGATGATGTTTGTAGAAGAACATGTCGATCAAACTCACAGTGAAGACATCAAAACAAAGACGTTTCTCTGAAGGAATCCCGATTTGATTTACGACAGTAAAAATGTGTGAGCCACCCCTGCGCTACCTGAAGGTTGACCCCGCTGCAGAGCTTAGAGCGGTTTGGGGGCCGCCCTGTGGAGCTGGGACTGGGCTGCACTAATGAAAACCAGCCAGGCTCCGGGTCACTGGGTCAGCCTGCTGCGTGTTCACCTTCAAATAAATCTGACCACGTCTCCAGCAGCGCAACCAGAAGAGGATTAAATGAGATAAAATATACATTTGTGCAATACCATGTTTATACCATGTTCTTTGAATAAGGACCATAACTAGTTCTTTTATTAAGCTGTTATTGTTTATGTGAAATATTGGTGTGATCCAGAAGTATCCGTATGATTTGATGATAAAGTCTCAGTCGTGGGGAAAGAATTGTTAATTTATTTATTCAATAACAATGGACTTGTATCTGTGCCATATTATTGATAATCTGGTGTAAATGTATCTTGATAAAACCATGAGACTCTGCTGAACATGTGGGTTTAACAACTATTTTATAGAAACTTTACTTATTTATTCACCAACAATAACTTATGTCTACTATTTTAGATTAGACCAAATATACTTATTACTGTATCTGACAACGATCTTCACCGTGAACTGGTTTATTTTCATAGAAAGTCAGATGAATTGAATAAAAAAGGCTCATGTGTCCGACAGTGATGCCACACACTTTATTAGATTATTGTACCCGCCTCTTCCTGTGTCACGTATTCCTCGCTCTGGCCCAGTTCAGGATGACTGTAGGGAGGTGTTATCTGCGAGTCCCTCAGGGGAACGTTCCAGTGGACATCAGTCACAGCTCAGACATGTGGGCTGCGTGGGCTAACGACAGGGTTTACTCATTTATAAAGCTCGATTAAAGCCACACAATGATAATGAGGTCTTTATGAGTCCTGTAGCCTTCAGTAAATTGTGTTTTCAGTAAAGCCTGATTCTTTACGTTGATGTGGGAAGTACAAAGACTACATTGAACTGAGATTCAAAGCTCTGCATGGGTATAGTTTCTTTGCCAATATCTTTTCTGCAAAGATTTTAAAATATGTTACCTTTGGAGCTGTATAGCCACTAAAGGATACAAGTGCTGCTGCAAAGCCTCCTGGGACTCTCCATAAATACTGTCATATACTTACGTCGTGACATCCTTTTCTGTTGATGTGACAGGTTCGTGTGTTCTCATGAGATGGTACAGTATGTGCCTGTCACTCACAGTTACTTAGTGCAGCTTCTAATCGTCTCTAAAAGATGAGTTACACTCCTCGTTTCATGCAAAGAAAAACCCCTTCAATATGAATTAAGGCTATTGTTTAAAAGTGACAGGACCGCTGCTGCTTTTACTTTAAACAGTTAATACAATAGCTATATACAAGTACTGTGGAAGAAAAGTGTTTAACTTTGTTAACCAATAATAATAACTGATAACGCTGTGAGCGTTACAGAAAACCAGGACTAAAGATTAGATCATAAAGAATCACTACAGTGCATCCACAACAGTCGCCACATACATTTAATAAATACTGGCCTCATCTTTCCAGGGGGGTCTGGTCACAGAGCGAAGCCAAATGTGGGTCACCAGCCTTTTAGCGTCAGTCCTGTTGTGTTTAAACACTCACCCCCTCCCACAGCGACAGCATCATTACTGTTCCCGGTGGGAGGCGATAAAGCATCACACGAGCTCCACTCGGACGCAGAGTGAAAAGCTGTGTTTCCACGAGACCCTCTCCTGGTTTGTTTGTTGGTCTCACGTCTCGTAAATGGGCTGAGGTTTCCGTCTGCTTTTATAGACACATTAATCACAAAGAGAAGGATTCAGGTCAGAATACAGACGGAAAGACCCGAAACAAGACTCTAGACGAGAAAGACTATAAATCTGAGAGCGACAGGTTTGAGGGTAAAAAAAGCTGGGTCTGACTGAAGCTAGAAACAACCCGACACCGACAAAGAGGAAGTATTGTTTGGGATCCAACAGAACATCGCTGAAGTGTCTTGTGACGTGTGAAGACTGTCACAAGAAACATTTGAGCCAAAGTCAGAATGCATCCTGTAAAAACAAATAAACGGTGTAAAGCCTAAGAATAAATCCTCAACAGGAGCGTTTTAATTGTAGTGACAACAGTGTAATGTTGGATTAGCGCAGACGCACCGAGCCGACACTAACCGAGCGTTGGAAGAGCAGTGGGTGGTCACGTTTAGTGTGTCACAAAACCAGCTTCAGAGGCTCCAGCTTCAATAAACATCAAATATGACACATAAGCTGCATCCTTAACCGACCGACAACAAAGAAGCAGCTAATATTAGTTTTGTTTAGTTTAATCTCACAACTGTAGCTACTAGAGAATATCTGAGCTGTCTTTAGAGACACGAGAGACAAAGACAGGCTGATGATCTTAAGCAGAAGTTTACTGACCACGACTCAGTGTAGCACGTATTAAATAACCAGGCTCTGCATGCCTCCGCGGACTGAGATTATAAAGCATGGTGTTGACCCAATAGAGCTCCTCTGTGCGAAGATGGCCTCGACGTAGAAGGAAGACGCTGAAGATTCTGAGACAACTTCAAGACAAGACTATTCTCCATCAATAAAAATGAACAACGGGGTTTTAAGAAATGATGCATTCTAAATAACCAGTGACCAAGAGCTCAGATAAATAAAAATGAACCTGAATGAACAGACAGACATTTATTCTTATTCCAAAATTCTCATTCCAAAGCGGATGTATAGCACTGTAAAAATAAAGTCTTCAAGGATCCAGGAAAGGCCAGAGGGAGCAGTAAAGACTTCCCCAGAGTCCAGCACATCTCTGTGTGTAACTCTTGGACCAGATCCAGCGATTTGAGAGTCGCTCATATACAATACAGACTATTGTACTGTCGACAGCTGACGACAGTGAGAACATACATAACCTTTATTTTAAACAACGGTCTCAAAAAACACCAGACCAAGAGGAAGAATTATTGCAATCTAAAAGAACCGTCTGAACTAGCTCTTCACCAACTGAACCTTGAGTTACACAAATGGAAGTGCCTTATTCCAGTTTGTTTCTCTGAGGTCTTCAAACACACTAGTCATCCATACTACACAAACATTCTTTAAACTTTGACCTCAAAGGTCCCAAATATAAAAAGATAAAGATGGGTTTTATACTTTACATTGCGGAAAAACAGTTTGTGTAATGTCATCATAAAACTGTGGATATTTGGAGGTGGTTTCTTTTTGACTAAGTGCTCGTCATTTCTCTCGGGAGTGTCTGAGTTCCAGAGGTTTGGTTGGAAAAAGTGGGCACGAAAGTGAAAAGACGCATGTGTCGTGCAACAGCAGTGCAATCATTACTTTAGTCATGAATGCAGCAGATTTAAAAGCTCATGCCTGAATCCTTCCAGAACAAATCCCAGGAAGCTGAACCCTTTCGACGTCAGCAGCTGTAAAGAGTTTGAGTGGCTAGTTTTGACTCTTAAGGTGGACTGACACCATTGATCTAAAAATAAGCCTCAACGACAGTTATTCTTTAAAAAAAAAAATTAAAAATATAAATCAAAGACAAAAAGCTGAGACACTACTTCTGGTTCAAAAACATTTAATAAAAATAAATCAGTCAAAATCATTAAAGTCCAGGGCTGGCTTTGTTTAGGGTTTTAAAGTTAAAAACTGCTAGAGTTTTATGTTTCAGAAGCTCTGTTCGGTCTCATTTGGTCCAGTGTTTAAAATGTTACTCTGAAAAAGGAATCAAGTGTCTGTCTCTGTAACGTTTAACCACTTCAGCTGATCATAATATCCTCAGACAACGAACACGTACGGCGTTTGTTCCGTCAACGACAGCCGAACAGACGCTAAAGGTCACGTGTAGGATTTACAGAGACATGGGAACCACTGTCGAACAACAACAAACGTCTGTCGGCTGTGGATTATCGAGGATAAGAAGTGAGAGGAGCCTTTTTAATCCAATCATTACATGCTCTCGAGTAAAACAGAGGCACTTTCTGTTTTAGGAACAACAGAAATCCCCTTAAAATTACATTTAAGCTCAGCTTCCAAAGCACTCTGTTGGCAGGTGAAACTGTTTTTGTTTATGAGCGTTTTCTTTGTGCGACAGCTTCACAAACCGTCTGGGACTTGTTCAGAGGAATGTTAGATCGGCTCAAATCTTTAGTCTAAAGTGAAACAACAGTCCACAGAAGGAAACTTTAAACCTGAGACACATAGATTAGAATGTCTGATATTTACTCTCCAGAGTTCAGGACACGGGACGTCCCAGACTGGGTCAGACTGGGCCAGACTGGGTCAGACTGGGTCAGACTGGGTCAGGTTGAGCCAGACTGGGTCAGACTGGGCCAGACTAGGCCAGACTCGGTCAGACTAGGCCAGGTTGAGCCAGACTGGGTCAGACAGGGCCAGACTGGGTCAGGTTGGGTCAGACTGAGCCAGACTGGGCCAGACTAGGCCAGGTTGAGCCAGACTGGGTCAGACAGGGCCAGACTGGGTCAGGTTGGGTCAGACTGAGCCAGACTGGGCCAGACTAGGCCAGGTTGAGCCAGACTGGGTCAGACTGGGCCAGACTAGGCCAGGTTGGGTCCGGTTGGGTCCGGTTGGCCGGTCTGAGGCTCAAACAGTCCCAGTCCCATTATTTTTTCTGCTGTTTTAACTAAACTAGAAATTCGAAACTAAACACTAAATCTTTCAGTGAATGGGCTTGAATAAATAAATACTTAAAAGGTAAATAAAAGGTCTATACGGTGTTTCTTCAAATTAAAAGTAAAAATAGCAAAAGTAAATGCCATTAAATGACTTGACGTGAAATATAGACACTAAACCTAAACCTTTAATCCAGGTGTGTTAGGTTTTCTAATGTGTTCCCTACTTTGGTGACTTGGACTTGACTTGGACCCTTTCTTTAGTGAGAGACTCGGCATCAGACTTTTTGACGACAGGGACTTGAACATTGAGAACGTGACACCCAACAACACGACGAGGACCAATCGGTCACAAGCAACAGTGAAGTTTCCTGGATTTATTTAAAACATGACCACAAAAAAAATCTCAGAAGATAAGCTTCCAAGGAATTCCACTTCCACACAGAACAATATCTTTTTACTGTGCGTCAGGCACAGGCATTATTCAAGCCTCACTGTTGTTGCTAAATTCTAACAGCTTTGTATTCGCAGCATATAACTCCAACCTGACGCTTTATCTCTGCTTCACACATGTCACTTTAGACTCACCGCTTCTGTTCAACAAACACAAAAATACACAAATATTCATTGAGCTTCATGAATTTATGTATAAGCCCTTATCAAACCGAGTGCTGTCTGTTCGCCCGCACTGCTGTATTTCTGCTGTATTTCTGCTGTATTTGTGCGTGAGGCCCCTCGGAGGCCCCCTTATTCCCTCGGTGGAGATGAAATGTAATGGAGCCGATTCAATAAGAGCGCTGCTGCCTCCTCCTCGAGAAACGGGAAGAATCAAATCACAGCAAATCCCTCTGAGCCTTTCCCCCGACGCTCGCTGTTGCTGCCTCAGAGCTGAAACAATGGGAGCTAATTCACTTGGCTCTCAGCTCTTTCTCCAACAACATCCACCGACGATGCAATTGTTCCGGGGCTAATAGAGCTATTCAATAATGCAGCAAGTACAACCACGATGTGTTTCTGCAGTGTATTAATTTGCACCAAACAAGGGGCGAGTGCTGTAATTTGTAATTTTGTCATTTGAAAAGTGAAATAACAAGAGCAAAAGTGCTTCCAGATGCTAACAGCGCAATCTGGGGTAGTTTGTCTTTAGAGGGAAAACATAAGGAGGAGATAAAGACAGCGAGGTTTAGACAATATTATGGTTGGCACGAGGAGAGAGAAGAAAGACAAACCAGAAGAGTCAGAGGAGTTATGTAATTAGAGTGAGGACGAAAACAGAAAACCGTTTAAGGGGAAGGCTTTAGAGCTTTACAGAGAAAAACACCAACGGGCTCTGGTCGTGAGAAAACATACATCTTCCACATCTGTGTCTGTGGAGGGTCTCAGTCATCCAGGTCAACCTGAAGAAAAGGTTACAGCAAAAGCCTCTGGACTCAAGGTGACTTTTGAGGATTTAGAGGTCTTAAGACCACAACAGTCGAGAGCTGCATTATTAGTTAAAACAGCAGTTTGAGACAGAATGAAGAATAAACATTAAATGCACTAATAAAGTTAGATAATGAATCAATGTTCCATAAAGAATAGTTAGAAGTCCCGTTTAAGGCTTAGAGAGCAGAGCAGAGCTAAATGTTGTTGCAGCTATAGTCAGAGTTTAGCTCCTAAAGGAAAATAAAGACTGTTCCCAGAGGATTTAAAGGTCGTCTCTGCTTCTTTAGTTTACTTTTCTTATCAAAGCTTGCATTGAAAATTGCACTTTATTACAGAAACAGCAGCAATTACAAAGACTTCCCTGGTTCTTTTTGCAGCTGTGTGGACTGTTTTTAAGTCTCTTGTGCAGTGCCTTGTTGCAGAACAAAGGGCACTGAGGGCTTTATTGGTCCTGGAGGAATTACACAACAGGGCAACAAGGCTCTGGTTTTCACATCAGAGCAACGACAATGTGTCGAGTGAACATCCGTATTGTGACTAAAACAAATCTGATTATCTTGTAAATAAACACGGCTTATCTTACTTTGATAAGTTTGTTCTGTGTTGTGTCATATAACAATGACAGAGCCGGAAATGAATATGATTTATTCCGTGAGAAGATGTTTAGAAAAAACTATGACCAAGTACAAAAGGCAGAATGATAAAGTGTCTTTGCATAGATTTTTATCAATGGTTTAAAACTGTCCAGAGTCAAACCTTGTGACAATCGCAGCCAAAGACACAAACGGCCAGTCAGAGACTAACGCAGCACAGTGTCGTTCTGAATGCACGTTGGGTCGGATTTAGGGCATGAGCCTCGGAATTTTCATCCTTGAACAAAAAAGGAATGAATAACCCTCTCCACATTTGTCTGCATCAACATTTCCTGTTTCAAAAAAGCATCAAAAGTAAACCCTGGATCTAAAGCGGTGCGCTGTCTTTGGCATAATCTAAAAGTGTTTACCTTCTCCTTATCAGACCGAGGCTAGTTTTAACAGAATTGTTAGCCTCAGAGAAAATAACATTTACTCAGTCTCACTTTTCTTTACACATGTTATTGCTTTGATCCAATCTCCACGTTTCTCTAATATCAGACCGCGCCGCCATTAAAATCCCAGAATAACAAACAGTCCCAGCGCCGAGGCTAATCCACTTCCTGTTCGGTAGGGACAGACAGGAAACGGGAAACACACTTCCTGCTTCTTACTCTCTTTTCTTCGAGGTGTATTTTTGTTACAACTTTGGCTCAGGAAGTGAAACAATATCTGGAGGAATCTGAGTTTCTGGCACCTTCGCGGCGCTAACGACAGCCTCCTGGAGAGGTTCAGAAACAGAGGCTACATTTGTGGAGTTATTTTAGAGCGTTATAGGGTATTAAGTTCCTTTAATGGCTTAATAAACACATGGTTTGAAAATATCTAACATGCCTAAGGGTCCAATAATCCACATGCAGCCACTGTAATAAGACTTAAGTGTTTTTGTGCACTGGGTTCACACTTTCCCTTTTTGGGAGCCCTTGTGTGGTTCTTCTCTTTAAATGGTCCAATTGCTTCAGTTTGAACCTCACAAACACAGGCCAGGTTTTTTCATGCACTGTAAACGTAAGTCACAAAATGTTACTGAACAAAAGCTCACAGATACTGATGACTAAAGCCTTGAACTAACATATGATATAAAATTAAAAAGGCTGTGTCCCCTCAGTCACACAGCGTTTATGATGAGAAAACAGTATTATGAGTGAGCGTCTGTCGCCAGGGCTTTATTTAGTCATAAATACAGAAATATTCTAAAACACTGTTCATTTCAGTGGCTGCATGTTTGAAAATCCATCAGTATTCAGAATATTCACTCTGCAGTTCTGACCAGACGAAGAGCTCGAACAGTCTTATCGACCTTTAACCTGCTCAGTTTGTCTCAGCTGACACTGGAAAACAATTGGCTCTAAAGGAAATGACACTCTGCCTTGATGTAGAATGTATCATGTGTTACAGTTTCTAGAAAACACTTTCAGATAAATATTTGGAGATGACGTTTACATTTCTGACTTGTTGGTTTGCAGATCGATGCATATTCATCTCTAAAGTGGATGTGACGTGTCCCCTGCTCAAAACAGCCTTAAAAACAATGGTATGTATGGGTTCTTGGCTCTAACCATGATAAACTCAGGGAGTCGTTGTTTAAGTGATGAATGAGCATAAAACTGCACTAAACAATCCGAGCCATGTTCTCTGTTAATTACAGAAGCCTGTGTGCGGTTTGTTTGGTTTGTGGAGGACTGGAGCACTGTTATCTCCTGCAGCACATCTCCACACACCACCAGGGATTAAAAAAAACACTGACAACAGCAGCGCCATGAATTATGAATCAACCAGAGCGAGTGTAGAAGAACCCCGCGCTGCCAGAGCCGTCTGGGAAGATTCATTCAGAGCCGCTGTGTGTTCTGCTGCAGGCTTCTCTTTGACCACATCCACACATCACACATCCATCTGAAGAGTATCTCCGCTCACTGAAGGTAGGACAGTGGGGATATTCTGGGGTTTGTTTGGCAGATGTCACTTATAAAATATACAGCAGCTTTACAGTCTCAACGTCTTTAATGTGCTCCTATGAAATCTGAAATATCTGAAGTTAAAACCAGAGTTCAAACATTAGACCTTTCTAAATCCTTGAATCAAGTCGTCAGTAATATTTTAATCTGTAATCAAGGTTCAACTTTAAACCGACTCCAAACTAGGATTATTATAGTTTTCTGCAGCTGCTGAGTGTTTCTTTAGGGATGGTCTAGTTGAAGGTTAGCTCCTGTAGGGGGCGCTGTGAGGCTCCTGTGGTTTGTAACAGTTCCTCCTTCGTGTAAGGCACATGTCACTCACACAATCACCTTCATCAGTTTAGTCCCAAAGAAAGAGAGAGGGGTCACGTTTAGTTTTACAGACCTTTACTAATCCTAATCCTAATCTTAAGATTAAACCTTGTTGGTGCAACTGAAGCGTATGAAATACTTGAGCCTTTAGAGCTACACCTTGCAGCTTGAGCCTGATTTGTGTAAATAAGTTCATTTATTCTTCCACAGAAGTCAAACAAACAGTGTTGGATGAAGGAGCCGATGGAGAACAGTGACCTGGGACGAGGGCTGGGACACGCCACAGTAGCAACACTCTAAAGAAGACGGCAGCAGTTCAGACTGATCAAGGGACCATTTCTACTTGATAACTGGAGACTAAATGTTAGGTTGCTTTATGTTCATGCTGGAAAAACATTTGATTGTTTTCTTGGATTCTTTACAAACATAACTTGGTATAACACCCTCCAGTGGAAACTGCACCGAGCACCTGCTAATACCACAACAGAAAAAATCTACCTCTTTTATAAAGCTTTGTTGCAAAGTAACAGTGGATTTATATTTGATTTCAAAATCAAGACTAAACATATTAGAAAGGCACTGCTGGAGTGAACGAATACAAACGATGGGCAGATATAAATAAGCTCACGTCAGGAGAAGGTGTGTATCTGAAGCAGCTGCTGAGTTACAGGACCAGACCTAAAGAGAGGCGTCGAGCAGCCGAGGCAGTGAAAGGTAAAAAGGTGAACGGAGCCAGATGCACTCAAAGCTTTCCGCTGCTTCCTCTCAGTAATCCCGCGTTCCCCTGAGAGCGCCGCGCTGTGACGAGCCGTCGGAGAGCTGACATTTGGGCCGGCCTCCTGTTCGTCTGATTACTTTCTCCTCCAGGTGTGATTTCCAGCCTCAGAGCAATAACCTCACATTCAGAGAGAGATCTGCAGACCTCGGACCAGAAAGAGCAGGACTGAGAGGGATTTTGATTAGACCGGCTCGGACCGTAAATGGCAGCACATCACAGCGGCTCAAAGGAAATGGTGTCGAGGTCGAGGCGGTCGAGCTAACATTATATAATTATGAGTAATATCTGAAAAACCTGGCATTAGCCCTGAACTGGTCTCTTCAACGGTCACTTGAACAAACAACGTGTTCAGAACAAAATCTAGGACTTTTGCACAGGTTCATTCAGTTTCAGCCCACCTCTTTTGAAAATATTGGAAAATCATATAAAATTTGTAGTTTTTTATCAAATATAAAATCTAGCCACACAGGCAGATTAAAAAAATGCTGAAAGTAATTTCTATGAGTTTTTACATTTTACTGTAGGAACAGGCCCACATTATTTATTTTCAGTTTCATTAATCAGCAGCTTTGTCTTGTATCGGCCTCAAAACTACCACAGCAAAGAAAGTTTTGCTAATGTTTTTCTAATCCTCCAGCTGAGCCTCACTCCTTCTGTCTTTCTGCTTAAAACCTCCGCTCGTTGCTCACGCAGCTTCAGAAAAGCGTAAGACAAGACCGTGCTGCTTTCTGCAGAGTTTTAGTATTTAATACAAATCCATCACACATCACTCATTCACAGAGGAGTTAGAAAACTCACGTAACAACGAAAAGAGTCTACACTGTCATCAACCTCTTCATTTAGCTCCTACATTACCAAATTTATTTCAATGTGAGTTTTCACAGACGTTGTACCAACACCAAGACTGACTCGAGTGTCTGGCAAACATTCCTTTTCATGTTTGCACAAGGAAGAGACAAACTCGAGCTGGGCCACGACACAAATCCATCGGTGTCTGAGGGCTGGCAACGAGAAAACAGATCTGAGCCGAGACGATTCATTTAATCGCTCTGAGCTTTCCCCGTTAAGGCACCTTTATGACGCGTTTATAACCTTTACTCAACATTAGTTTAGTCAGACTTGAACGCTCAATACTTGACTGTTCTCTCTCCAGGTCCAGTTTTGAAGTCCCTTAACACGGTCATTACGGAGTTTATTATGTAGTTTATCCATTCTTTTATCCAGCGCTCATGGACCTTTAGCTGCTAAAGGACACCACAGCTCCTACCTGTCTGCAGACGGGGGCCGGTCGGCGCAGGCCTTGCTGACTTGTGTGTAGGCCGAGTCGGAGTGCTGGTGCTGGTGGTGGGGGGACAGGTGGGGGTAGACGTCCGGAGGGCTGTGGGGTCGACTGTTCTGAGGGTTCAGGCCTGCGTAGGTGTGCTCCTCCTCGAATGATCTCTCCGGGGAACGGGACACGTCCAGGATCTCGGCGTAGTCTCGTTCTCGGGCCTGACGCTGCCTCAGCTCCCGCGTCTTCGCCTGGATCCTGGAGGTTCAAAGAAAGAGTGCTTAATTCTCCATTTGGAAACTAACTCTTAACTGTTATATATTGTATTTCTATATATACACACAGTATGTGTTCACTTAAGTTCTAGTGAGAAGGCTATAACAGAAATACAGTATGCGTACAGTAAATCTGAGCTTTTCTTTTCCAGCAGCACTTCTGGAACAGTCTACGTTCATACAACACAATATCAGTCTGAGAGGTTTAAAGTGGGTGACCATTAGATATTAGACAAATATAGTTCTGACTGAACATATTAGATTTCCATTGAGTTTACATATACATTTATTTATATTTAACAACTTTGTCATTTTAAGATGAAGCTAAACACTGCGTAGATTGTGACTTTCATTTTCAAAGTAAAATCCACATACATCTCATTAAAACCAAAGGCTGTATTTCAAAACTGTTTTCTAATCTTAGTGATGCTAAAACTTAAATCATACTCTTATAACAGTTCCACCCAAAAACATGATGCCATTTATAAAAAACAAACATTGGTATTCTTCTGTCCTACAGCGGCCATTACAATTACATGAACCTGGCAGATTATGCAAAGGCAGTAACGTCATTTAACTAAGTCTAGAAACCCTTAGGACACTGTTCGTACTGAGGAGTCGAAAACACTGGCTGCAGATACACACCTCTGAACCGGCTCTGTCTCAAATCACAGCCTTTCCTTTTTGGGCACATTATCTGTGAATAAGTGGCAGCCAGATTTCCTTCAGCGGGAACTACCTATCGCTCAGCTCTGTAATTACAGCCGCGTCAATTATCAGAGCTTTACAACCACCAATTATCAGAGTGCTCTCCTCTTTAATGGTGGCTCAGAGCGAGTGGGACGGGGCAGTGGAGCCACTTCAGGAACACATCCTGAAGAAATGGACATGTTGTGTGGAATAAAGCAGAAAGACTTATAAGAACAGCTTCACAAAACAAATCTGTGTCCATTCAATTCAATAAACTAATCTGTTGTGTACATAAAGACTTGTCTAATTACACATTTATATTATTATAGTCTCATAGGCAGGGACATTAACTAAACATATCTTAAAGACAACAGTATTTTAATATTTCATACACATTGATTGTATTTGTGGATAATAAGTGGTTAAACTAATGCTGCTGTGAACCTGAACATGGCCACATTGCTTCATAATGAAACATATTCACGCACAGAGCTGCAGCGACACTGTTTGTGGACTCAGCGGTTATCGAGAGCAGAAGGAAGTCCTGCAGAGATCTATGTTTAAACCCAAAGGAAACGCCACAGCAGCTCCTGAGTCCACACAAGAGCAGTGGCTGATAAGATAAGGCTCCACAACCCCCCGGCCCTGGACCCCCCTGGACCCTTAACGAGGCCCTGGACGGGTCAGCGAGGAGAGAGTGAAGCAGGAAGAGGTTTGAACCCGAGTCTTTGGAGTCTGAGCTCAGAGGAGAGAGATTAGATAAGAACACATCAGTGAGACCAAACTGGACTTTATCTAGATGTTTTTTACTTATTGGCAGCTTTATGTAGAACAAACGTGAACAAACCTGAACAAACGTATTTTTCGGTTAAATTCCAGTGTAATTATCAACATAATCAGTTATTATCAATACCTCAGTGTCTTAATAAGAGCCTTGTTTACATTTCTCAGATTTAAGTTGGCTGCCCTTGCTGTCCAGACTTGGCTGAGTGAGAAAAACCTTAGACGGAGAGTGAAGCGAGGAAACAGATGAAGTTTGAACAAAAAGAGGGGCAGCAGATAAAGGGCTATAGAAAATGGCAGGATGGGACATTATTGAAACAGAAATGTATTTGACAAGTGACCTTTCCACCGCATCAAGCAGAACAATGGTCCATTATGTGCCATTGTAGCCGCAGTGTAATAAAGCTTCCTCGTAGGTTTAGTGCTGACAAAACCCCTCGAGGACAGAGAAAGGCAGGAAGTACAGGCCTGAAGGATAAGATGACAATTACAGGAGGGACTGAGGAGGACAGGAGACAATATCTGGCCAAGTCTGGTCTTTTGGAGAAGTGACTGGTATGTGTCAGTCTAAAACTAAACTCAGAGCTAAAAGTTTAAGGTCAGCTGAACACATTTCTACTTATAACGTTTACAAATGACCGTTCCTCGTGAGCGTCCATCACCTGAGCTGTCCCACCTGACCTGTCCTTCGGGGTTTAAACCCTGTAAGGGATCCATCTGTCCGGTCGGTCTCAGCAGGATTAAAACCGTGGCCTGTAGCAGCGGCCGATCGATGGGAACTCTGCAGTGCAGCAAATCACGACCAACAGGATCGTTGTAGGGCTTTAGCTTCAGCACAGTTCAATAAGAGTCTCTGATAACGTGACGTACAAACAGGACACGTGTCGCTCAGTTTGTGATGAACAGATACTGAAGGAACACAGACTGACTCTGATTAAAACAGCCTTAAGTCCTTCTGAGCAGGGCAGCTTTATTCACGTCGAACAGAGAAAGTGTCATTACTGTTGCTAATTATTTACTTAATACTTTTAAAACTATAATGTAATGATGATAAAAACAACATGTTATTAGATATTCAATATTGTCTGATGCTAGTGAAAGACACAGTTACACTAGTTAAAGGTAATCCTAACCTAGAGAGGTACAGGTAAGTTCCATCATCAGACGCACATGAATGTAACGAAGCCTAACTATCATGTGTCCCATTTTTCATGTTTTTCTTTTATTCTATCATAACATCTACCTGTCCAGGTTCCAGCGAGACCCTGGCACAAAACCAGGTAAACGAGACAGCTCCGGCCTCCCCGACCTCCACGAGCTACTCTCTGCTTTATTTTATTTATTGAATGACAGCACATCCAAGATGGACGCCTGGACAAAGTGTGGCTGGAGCCTCGCCCAGGAGACTCCAAAAACAAAAAGGCCATTGTTATATTTATTTCAACAAATTCCAGAAAATCCCACCCTTTCTTAATGTAATTCTATAAACTGTAATAAGTACAAGTGATATAACATTTATGGATAAAAACATGGGCCGGATTATTAAAGGACCACTAAACTCTTCGTGTTATCGAGCCTAACAAGCAGAACTCTTCCAACATAGCGTTTGTGTTAACCTTATGCCAATTAAAAATAAAGGCGAGGCTATTATAATATTATTGTGATGTGCTCCGCAGGCTCCAAGAAAGAATTACAAACCAGATTATCATAACGAGCTTCTGCGGGGTGTAATGGCTCCTGCCCCAACACCGCGACCCAGGGAATTAATTAGAGCTGTGGCATTTCTAAAAGTTAAAGTAAAAGGTGCAAGTTTGACATTTAGGCGGTTGGGAGAGAATTATCTGGAGGTAGTTTGGTTTCAGTAAAGTTCCCATGTAACACATTGGCTTTTATGAGGAATTTTAATGGTACTTCTTGCTTTACATTTTGGAGTAGTGCTGCTCACGTTGTAAAGAGAGCAGAACAGCAGAGGGGTACTTTACATGAATTTTAGATCAGCTGACACTGCTTTATGACTCCCCTCAGGACTCTGGACTGTTATCGTAATCATTGATCATGATATCTGAGGTTTTATTAAACACGTGTGACTCCAACAGTGGATTAATGGGAACCTTCAGCCACATTAGCTCCAATATACGTCACATTTTTACATCAACAGTGCTGGCTAAAGCTTTACGTTTATAAATACTTCTGTTTCCTGTAGATTTACATTTATTTTATCTCAGCGCTGTTTAATCCAAATGTATCAGGAGTTAACTTGAACATAATCCCACAGCCTCACCTCTCCTGCTCCATCTTCATCTTCAGCGTCTCTTCGTCTGACGCCTGCATCTCCTCCGGCCTCCATTTACTGGAGCCTTTCCGGTCCATCTTCTCCCCGGGACGTTCATCTTTACGGTACTTCCCAAATCTGAAAAGAACAAATAAATAAATGAAAATGATTTAAGTGGAACAGAGCACCTTACGTCATACTTACCTTTTGTTAGTCCAACGTTATCTATGACAGAATGTAAAGTTAATGGTCACTGTGTTTGTTGGTTTTGTTTAAATCTATGAGAAAACATTCTGTCAGCCACCTTAAAATCTCATAAAATAAAATCTATTCAGGTAAAGCTGTGATGTCCAACAGGCAGATTAGGAAAACAACTTTGCATGTGACATTTTTTATTTTCAAAAACCCCGAGGACACTGTAGGTGTGTTAAAAACAACCTAAAAACAAGGAAACAACATACAACACACAACAAAATGAAAAGAGGTGAAGCACAGTCTGAACAGGGGAGTTCCGAGTCTGGATTTAAACAAGAATATGATTTTTTTACTTATAAAAACAGTTCTCGGAGTTTCTGAGGACCACATGAGCAGCTCAAGACACTGGACACTTGCATAAAGCCTTTAGTTGAGCTATACCATAAAGTTTTAATGCTCAGCGGGCACATGCATTTCAATAAGAGCACCTCATAAATCCATCTTATTTCTTTATGGTGAGTCTGAAGGTGCCTCTTTGGAAAGCAGCCGGCTCAGACACGACGTCCCAGACGAGATGGTGCCATGAATGTGAGATTATTAAATGCCCTTGCGTCTACTTTAATCCTCCGTCTCCTTCTGCGCCTCTCGTATTGAGCCATAAATCTCAGAGTGAATGAATGTTTGTGGTGGAGCTGTTTTTTAAAGAGTTGTTAATGAAAGTTAGCGGCGTGTGCAGAGAGAGGGCTGTGATGGATCGCTCGACTCGCTGCGACCGTCACCAGCGAGCTTCCAACAACGCACTTAAATTAATCAGTTAATGTACGTCAGGCTGCATCCTTACATCAGTCTTTAGTCTGTTTTTAGATTCTGCACAAAAGACTGTCGTCTCCGTCAGTAACAGTCTAAAGGAATATAATGTTGTATATCATCCCATAAAAAACTAAACGTATCAGAACAACAATTCAAAATTTTAAAGAGTTGTCAAAATAACCACATGTGATGGATAAAACCCAGAGTCAGCAGTTATCTGCGATAACCTATATCTGCTCAGATGTCAACCTCTGGGCAGCTTTTCAGTGACACATTAGTTTAGGTTTGACAATAGTGTCTGGAAGCATCTGTAAAACAGTGTGAGGAACACTGAGCTGTGAAGCTTCCTCAAAACTAGTCTATTACTCAAGTCTTTAGATTACTTTGTAAAG